>JAUMHQ010000044.1:8029419-8067433 GCA_032361165.1 Enteromius paludinosus | reverse complement strand
ATAGCTTGGATGTTGCACAATATAACTTTTTACGTTATCCACAGTAATAATCATTTGGGTTTTTAAAGCTAAATTATGATAAAGTTTGCATTGGTTGTGAATGATCCCTTTAAAAAATAAGCCTCAAACACCACGTGTGTGTTTTTACTCTGAACGCATTCTGTTTTATGCGCTCCCTTCCCATCTCTCCAGCAGCTATGCTCTGAGCCTCCTCCTGTTATTGTTTTCATCTTGAGTCTTTTTAGACGCTAACACAAACAAACACTCTGCTGGTGTGTTCTTGTCCTCATGCACCATGACCTCTGTGTCTTTGTTTGAGAGCCTTAGGAGCTCCAGCTGTCATCAGCATCATCTTAAGCCAGTGTCCCACTAGTCGTTTTTTCATGCGTACGCTTCATTTACATAGTCATTGGAGAATCAGAGGGAGTCTATGCCGCGTCTCTCTGCGGGCGAGTGTTAACAGCCCCAGCAACCCAACTCCCTGCCGACCCTCTGATAACATCTAGCAAGTCTGGAAGCATCAAAGGCAGTCAGATGTGGCTTTGGCAATGACCAATGAGCTCTTTTCACAATGAGAATCTGATGCGACACTGTCCGTAAATCAGTAACCCAGTCTACCCAGAAGATGAACAACACTGATCGAATGTGACGTTCTCTAATAAAATTTCCTACAAAGCCTGCACACAGTGGTTTGTACTGGGAACAAACAGCCTTCACGCTTTTCTTACTTCGCAAGCCTAGCAGGACAGAGCGAGAAAGAGAGAGAGAGAGAGAGAGAGAGAGAGAGAGAGAGGAAGAGAGAGATGGTCACCTTACCATTACAGCTGTGGCTGAGGGCAGGCTGCGTTACGGGTCTATAAAGAGCGGCCGTGTACTCTTCTTCCGAATCAGAGTCCTGCGCCGCTTGCGTGGTGGCATTACTTAAGACGGAACTCTGGTTGTCATGGAGATTGGGTGAGGGTGGTTGAGAATGGGAATGCTCAGTGACTGATGGACTGGAGAGAGAGGATGGCATGGGAGAACCTAAAGAAAAGAAAACCACTTTAAACCAAAGGAAAAAACAAAACAAAAACTAACAACCGCAAATGAAAAGAACAAACACGGAGCAGCGACTTAAAAAGATTGCATTACTGTAAATAAGAAAAAGTAAATATTTTTTTTCCTTCTTTTAAAAAAATCAAGTTTGAGTGATTTTCTTTTGCCTGCAAATCAAAACCAAAGCGCACGTTCATGAAGCTGTATCAAATGCATGCATTAAGAAACGCAAGCAGCGTGAACAAAAAACTGTCACCAAACTAAAAACAGCAAAGAATGATGGTTTGGAGCTTAAGCATTCTGTTTGTGATGTTTCTGCTCCACTAGCTGTGGTCGCATGGAAGTTGGACATGACACAGAGCCCACAATTGTCTTTAAGGCCACAGCACTGGTGAGTTGTGAGGCCGGGGAAACCACTCTCCCCCACACACACACACACACACACTTGCTTTCATTGGCTGCCAAATTCACTTTGTCTTCATTTTAGATCCATTTACCATCAAATCAGCCATTATCAAATGGACACACACACACATACTTAAAATATTAGAACACAAGTAAACACTTCAAAAGGACTTCAATAAATTAAACATTTTTTTCCCAGCAAAGTGATATTCTGTATTAAAGCATCATGATGTACAGTGAGAGAAAGGCCTATATTTCATATTCTTCACCTGAAAATGTTTCTTGTTGTCTTCTTGATATGTGAAAAAGCTGTGCTCTTTTCTTCACAGTATCTGGAGCTGATCTCTCTCTCACACACACACACACATTCCCAAAAAAGAAAAAAAAAACTGACCTGGGCTCAGTGCCTCCACTTAGCATATAATAACAGATTATCAGACATGGTCAAGGAACCCTGATCTGAGAGCAGTCAAAGGCAAAGGGTGAGGGCAATGAGTGAATAGTAATTAAACTGACTGGCTTTCAGCTCCCTGTCAGGGGGTCTGGACACACTCATGAGACAGTGAGCAAAGTCACCTCTGCTACCTTGGCATGTGGCTTTGTAGTCCTGGACACACTTTTTACATTGCACTGCACTGTGAAAAAGAAATAGATAAAAGCAAAGGACGTGTAGTCAAAAAAACTGTGTGTGTGTGTGTGCATCTGCGAGTGATATTAAGAGAAAATGAAACAGAGATGCTGAAAGAGCATGGGAGAATTATTATTTTGTAATTATTGCAAGCTTAATTTATATATTTAAGATATGAAACACAATTACAGGCAGATCCTCTGGGAGCAGGGCTCACACCAGCCAGTCTGCCCATCCCAACCAACAAATTAAGTGCCATTAACATTATGTGCTGCCACTGATACACCACTGTGTGTGTGTGTGTTGAATCTACTGTGCTCAGACCAACTGACTAAAGCAATAAAGTGTTCACTCTTGGCTGAACACTGATATAAAGATACACATTAAATGGCCTCTGATTCACCGCTGCACTCATTACACAACAGACACGGCTGTGATTGGTCACAGTCCTCAACAGCTGAAAAACAACCTTCACAATCAATTAATCACAGCAGATATAATTGCAATGTTGATCATATTTATTTAATTACCCGTTTACCTTAATATATTGTTTATATAGTTTTTATGTTTAGAACTTAATTTAGATTTGCTTTTATCCATCATATAAAAATTGTTATTTAATGGAGAAAGTATGTTAAGCAAGCTAAATAAATGTGGATACCCAGTTATTATAATTTCGTTATTAAAATAAGGGTTTAAAAAAAATTAATTAGAAAATAAGCAAAACCCCAAACCATCAGTATAATAAAATTATGCGTTAGTAATAATTTGGTATTTAATTTTTTTTTTTAACTGCGTACATATTCATGGTTTTATTATTATAAAGTATAATGCATTATATAATATTACACAATCAATTGGGTGTTAATTGTGTTTTAACACATTATACATTTTAAAGGTGCAACTTTTACACCTTTCAAATGTATTCGATAGTAGCTGAAATTATTCATGTGAACATTCAGCTGATTAAAAGGTGTATAACAACTGTAATACAACAATTATGCCTTTTTAAACAATATTACACGAACAGGAAATGTCTAGAATTTGGCGGTGGATAATATTTAGTGCTACAGCACGTCGAGTGTGACATTACTTTCATACAAGAGTTCAATTAAACAGAAATTATTATCAAGTAATGCATACTTTAGACATAATGCAACCTGTTATGTTGTCACGCACTCTGTGGCTGCATCACAGCTGTGGTGATGTTCAGTACAACAGCACTAAAATCATTTCAAGTAAAGTGCTACTGATAATACTAAAACGCTCCAGACGGTTTGAAGCACACAAGCCTTTTATGGTGAGGAATTCAGCTGCTGAATGGACTGAGGGGAGCGAGTATGCAGAGGGCACTGTGTAATCCTGGTTTCGCAGCTTTTTTTAAATTCATTTCCTCTATCTCTTCGCCTCTCATCCCGCTTTCATTCGTCCTCTCTCTCTCTCTCTCTCTCTGCGATAACCAAAGTTCTTTATGCGGTTTCATGCCAACCTGCTCCATCAGCACTCCCTACTGCCTGCTTCACGCACACATACAAACGTGAGGAGATCAAACACAGATTGACCCGCTCTCTCGTGTGTAATGATTTGTGCGAGCAGATGAAGAAGTTGAACGCGGCACATAATCCAGTGCAGCTGTCAATTAAAGCCGAGAGCAGAAAGACAAGATGAAACCGCTGTTGAAATAGCAGGATTGGAAGCGTTATCTTCTCTATTGTTCCAGTACACAAACAAATCAACTCATAAATCAATGAAGAATTTGTTATTTCAGTGAGGGAGAGAGGTGGATGAGTACTCCCATGCTAGTGCATCAATTCAGCAATAATAAACTATATTTATATAAAAAAAAACTGTCCGACAAAGAATCTGTGCACAACTCAACAGAAAGCTTCATGCTCTACAAATGACCTTCTTAGACATGGTGTGAGGTGAAATAAATGATTAGCTTTAATAACACAAATGAAAAAAGTTTTCTGCTGAATGTTCATTAGTCTAATTGTAGGCGGTTTGTAGTTGCTAAGCAACTCTCTGTGCTTTACACACACCACACACACACACCCAACACAGTAGAGTCAATGATGAGGGTATTATTTCCACAGTCTCATCATTCCATGGCAGTAAACTAAAGGCGCTTGTTTGTCAGTCATTGATTTTTTTCTCCTTCTCTTTGTGTGATTTTGCCCAGTGTTCCTCTGCATTCTTTTTTTTTGTTGTTGTTGCATGACACATGGGTCAAACTTAATCAGCAACTTCCTGTGCCACTGCTCGTGTGTGTGCATGCTGTGTGTGCAACCTGTCTGTTCTACTGCTCTCCGCTGCCTGCTCATCCCCGATCTCATATGCAGGCCTCTAGGTTTTCATATTCTAATCGATAGCACCCCGTGCCTCAGTGCTAACAGGAACGCTTAAGAAAAGCTGCGCTGCTGAAATCACTAACCGTCTGTCTCTCTCTCTTTGTGTGTTTACTTGATCCTTAGTAGACGCCAGAGAGCACAAACAAACCTGAAGGACACAGGCCTCAACGAGACCAGTGTGTGGATAAATCATACATGAGCATATACGATCAGGCCTCACAGTCTGATATACCACCAGCTTGGTTTTTTACAGTTATAGAGAGAAGTGTCAGAGATGCACAAGAAGTGAACACACAACACAGTAACAGAACTGAGCACATACACAGACTTTGATGCATATGAAATTATTTGTTGAGAAAAAAGGACATGCCATGAATATGATGGTAAAAAAAAAAAAAACCTGAAGTTGGACTGTGAAGTTTTTTACTTGGCTGTATTGACCCCCTGCGGGGTGGGCTCGCTGACTAACACATGACAAACGCTCTGTTAGACTGGATGAACGGATTGGATGCCTTTAGAGATTAAATGCTCATTATAACTAATACGATCTATCATTGGATGCAAATTAAGAAATGGAAACGAAAATTGTTGGTCACTTGAATAATAAGTAGATGCTGCATAATTAGCACAAGGCTGCCACAAATTATTTGTAAAAGTAACATAAAACCATTAAAACAATCAACACAAGAAACTAAAAAAATAATAATTTAGTGAATCAAATTGTTACATTTTATATATCTAAAAATAATTAATAATGCACAACAAAATTACAACATTTTTAATTGAAATTACAGTTAAAATTATGACTATACTGTACATGTGTTAGACCCTTGCTGGCCCAGGCAGACTTTTGCACATTTTTAAATTAGAATTAATGCATTTATTTATTTAATACTAATACTAAAACTAATAGAACACAACTACAATACTATTACTACTAATAATACAATATTACATTTATTAAATATTTTATATAATAAATATTTATTTATTAAAATAAATAAATAAAAAAATATTTGAAAACAATCTAATGCAATTTATTATTATTGTTATTATATTTAAATGTCATTAAACATTAATTTTAAAATGTTATAACAAATTTATGATTTATAATTTATGCATCTAACGCAACATGATTACTGCTATTATTATTGTTACATTTAAATATCATTAAACATTAATTAAAAAAAAAAAGTTTATCCATCTAATGACACATTTTATTATTATTGTTGTTGTTGTGTTTAAATATGTCATTAAATACTAATTCAAAATATGTTACAGCTAATTTCTAATTTCATAACTTTGCCTATGATAGACAGCAACATTTTGTGTGGGCATAAAAAAAAAATTTAAAAAAAAATATTTAAAAGGATGGTATTGAAACCCGCACAAATCCCAAACAAAATACATCACAGAAAACCAAATTAAGTTTGCAATGAGTTTAAAATCTGCAGCAAAAATAGGATGAAGTGACAAAGCAGCAGTGGCCTTATCCATCAGCTGGGTTGAAATGGCCCTGGGCCATTCTTATTGTTGAGCCCTGCATGTGCATCATTAAAACCACTCATGCAAACAGTAGGCCTGAACATCAGCACTTATGTATGTATATAGAAATACAGACAGAGAAGAAATTGTAAACAGAAGATGGAGAAAAAATGCATGAGAAATAGATGAAAGAGAGAGAGAGTCTGAAAATAAAAAAAAAGAAAATGAGAGAGAGAAATGACGTTCTGGCCTATTTTCTATCAGACTGATCTTTTAGTGTCATTTTATCTCTTTTTCTGTTCTGCCTGTAGAATTATAACATTTTGGAAACACACACACACACACACACACAGGGGAGCTGCGGGTTGAATACCAGAAAGCTTGAGACTGTTTGTGTCTCTTGGAGTGGAACAATGCCTCCAGTATCCCTCGCTCTCTCAATCTCTGCCTCCCCTTCTCTCTTTTTGCTCCCTCTATCTTTTCATTTTCTCGCTCCGTAGCTAGCTTCTCTTTTCCGCAGCCCTTTTCCCCTTCGGGCGACATGTGAAATGAAGCAGAGATGGTCCCTCAGTGGTGAGGAACAGATAAAGAAAGAGAGAGAGGAGGAACAAGAAAACGGTTGAAGAAAGAGATAGACTTATACCCGTACACCTGGGACTTCTGGCTGGCCTAACATGAGAGAGACAGACTACGCTCCGACGCCGTTCGAACAGGAAATAGATTCACAATAGCCTAGGCACGCAGAGAATTAGCAACACACCTGCTTTTTAGCGAGTCAAGGATCTCTTTTGTGATCTAGAACGTCTTGTGAGGATGCTGACAGAGCAACATCCGAAAGCCAACACGAGAGTGAGTAATCTGGCTGCAAAATAGGATCCCAACAATGGTGATTTACCTTCTAATGCAAATGTTGAGATTTCTGGTTACATGATACAGTAGCGTTTGATGCTATAAAACATGTCTAAATGTATAAATACAATATTAGATATTAACACTAAACAAACATTTAATTAGCACTTTAAAAGTATTAATTATTTGTTTCATTTTTTCTCTCTCTCTCTCTCTCTCTCTCTCTCTCTCTCTCTATATATATATACAAAATGTCTGCAGAAATAAAAGTGGAAAATGCTGTTTAATGTTAACTTTTGATTTAAATTGATTGATGGGGCAACAAATTAATTAAACAGTGATAAAGGTGGGTGATCTATCATAAACGCCATTAATAATTACGAGTGCATAAATATTTGATGTCTCGCTGAGTGCTAAAGGTAAGCCTGGAGGTGATGCGCTGAATGATCAATCTGAGCGAGCTAGTTTTAAACTTCATTACCAAACACCCTAGTCTGCACTTGCCAATATTTCACCAACAATCAAAAACTGCTGGAGCTCTCTGATGCCTTTTCAGACTCTCTCGTGCTTCCCCTTCTCTCCCTCCATACAAAACATTCCTTGTTGCTACAGAAATAAAAAGACCCGATCCATAAACACCAATAGCATTCTCTCTCTCTCCTCTTAAATTCACCTCCTCAATACATCTCCCTCTCGTCTCCCCTCAGATCATCACACATCTCATTCTACTTCATCTCGGTCCTCTTTCCTCTCTCTCAGCACTCATTTCCTTTCTTTTCTCTACAGAGTACAGAGGGTCACAGTCCTCTTTGTGCGTGCGTGTGTCTGTTTTGAGGATTCATAGACAGAAAAATGCATGCGTGTGTTGATCGAGGATATTGTCACTACCATACGAAGACGAAAAAACAGCGGCTAAAAATATTTCTGCTACCCAAAATAAATATGTGAGCTTGCTGAAAAGGGTAAACTGAAACTACAAACATGCACTATAAGGCAAAAAATAAAATACATTCAAACAGAAAAGAGTATGCGGACAGAGCAAATATTGATACAGCTAATTTCTTTGTACAACACAACAACCAGAACCAAAGTTTGATTTATGTAAACGGCCAATTTTTATTTTAAACATTCTTTGCCTCGTACTTCAAAAACAATTCGAGGGACGAGCTGTTTTCTGGAGTGGGCCGACTGGCATAAGATCTGAGCGGATCCTTCCGTGCTGCTGAATCATAAATGCCTTAGAGATGCCAGAGTGACGGTACTCACAATTTACAGCTAAATGTAGCCGCTATGACACATTTATAGGTGTATTTCATTGTCTACAAGCAGCTGTTGCTATGAATTTGACAAATAAAACTTTGAACGTAACTGTTGCCATTATGAAGCTGTTATATTCAATGGGGTGCTATTTTTATTTTTCAGTAGGCTATTTTTCACTACAATTTGTAGTCCTATTTTTTAAATAAAATACGATAAAATAAAATAAAATGAGAACAGCCCCATTAAAACAAAACTGAAATTGAAAACCGCAATAAGTTAAAGAAGAAAAAAAAAAGATCTAAACCATTATACTCGTGATGATACACACTCCATCCGCAATGATGCCTGTAATGATGCGCACATAAGTGTCAGTCTGCTGGCTAATGATGATGTTATCTCAGGTCTTCGCCCCTTCCGCAACAACACCCTTCAATACCTGGCCTGCTTCCTGTGATCGATCAGCCCTCGAGCCGGGCCCCCACCTCGCCTCGAAAAGAAAACAACCCAAAGCACGTCTCTGACACTCTGCCTGTCAGCCTCCAAAACCCAGCAAATGAAGACGGATTCTCCTTAATTGGGTTTGGGATGACTTCAGCGCGTGCGTGATGATGGGGGGAGAGCTATAATTCCGCCATTATGATCCGGAGACAGCCGTGTTTCATTCCCGCACAAAGTGCACTATTCGATTTACAATGATTCATGCCGCTGCGATGTTAATGGTGCAGACGGAAGCGCGTGGAGAGCGTACTTTGGAGGGTAGCGTTTAAAAACGAGCTAACCTTAGTGTATGCGCATACACACACTCGCTTCGAAAAAAAAAAAAAAGTGTGTTAAAGGAATGATTGAAAGTTATGATGCATACAGTACAGTCGTGGGTTTTGCATTAAAATGCAATATATTCTGCGTGGATACTGTACATGGGCTCTTTTATATAGCGTGCAATAAATACAGCAACACCACTGGTTACTGAATTACCAGTCTCACTATAGGATAATAAGGGAAGGTCAACAATTATAAAGAAATGTAAAAACCAGCGAAGAACAGATTTATTATAGAGGATGAATAGGTGAAAAGATGTCAGTTGGATAATGTGCCCGACTACGCTTCCCAAGCTGCAGCGCTTTGCCTAAAATCACAAACAAGCGCACACCTCCAGATAGCAAGGTCATTTCAGAATTTTATAAACAAGCGAGAAAACATCATATACTGTATATACGAAAACACACACTCGTGCATGCATACTCACACAGTTCCAGAGACTTCTGCCTTGAGTCTAATTGGGTCCTTCTTATGCGAGAAAGCCAAAGAGCGCTCATCAACACATGTGCTGTTAAAACAACCAGGGCTAGCCCAGTTTATGGCTGTAACCAGCAAATGGGAACAGCAGGGTGCTGAGGGAGAGCCTGTTAACACACACGCACACATAATCACACGGCCAATTACAATGAGGGGTGCGGGCAGGGTCCTTCCGCGGGTCACATGTGGTGAGCTGCCGCAATGGCAGAAAGAGTGTGGAGAATTTCTGGCTAGCTGAGCGCTCTTTGTCAACGGATTACTGCGGCTGAGAATTTTACAGACAATGCTGTTGATCTTTGATATGCAGATATTATAAACACACACATAAGAAGCTGCGTGTAGGAAGCGTCCTTCAGCCTCTGCACATAATGAGCTGGGAACAGCGGTCTTCTGCGTTGTGTCGGGGCGATTCAACAACGTGCCAGAATAAGGGATTTAAGCAAATGCAAAAATATGTGACTGGGTTCAGCCCAAGTAGTTAACCAAAGAGCGCCAATCCACACCAGCTGGAGATAAGCTGGCTTTATGAACTAGCTCCCAGAAGCAGATATCTACCGTACAGGAATGTCGAATGGGGATGTAGACTAGATATAATCGAAGAAATGTCATGATTGTGGCGAGTGTTGGTTTTTCCAGGTCTGCTTCCCAGTCTGGTTCACAGCTAGCTCACTAGATATAAGATAAGCAGAAAAGTAGGACAGAGAGATACTCCATATGTGACACGAGTAGGATGATGAAGGTTTCAGAGGTCAGGTTGGAACCCCAGGCCACCACCCTCACAAACTGACCTTTGCACCCGCAAATCCAATCTCCTTTCCAGTTCGGCATGCAAACCGTCCCTCTGGGAGGGCTTGGACCCACTCACACTCCAGCTGCTGAACTAGCAAACTAGAATAACCTCAATCTGCCAATAGCAACAGTTTCTTTTTACTGTGTTAGCTTGTGAAGAGCAGACTTACATAAAAAATTACTTAAATAACGCCCATTCCAGTTCGATGTAACACGAAGTCAGCCGTAGGCTCCTAAGACACGGCCATTCTGAAAGAAGATGCACAGGGAGATCAAAAGGTTCAAGTAGTTAAGTCCTGGTGAAAGGCCTCCTCATCCAGAGGTGAAGGGCTGAGCAGGGGGGTCAGGAAAAAAAAAACCCTAATCCTACCCACCCGCTTTAGGTAACTGAACGAGAGCAATCGAAAGAAGAATATGGGTCAGTTAAGAGAATGAGAGAAACCATCACAACTGACGAGAGCGAGTGAGAGAAAGAGAGAGCGGCTGGTCGCCATTTGCTTTCAGCCTTTTTATGGCACCGTTTCATGTGCTGTTAAGCAGCACCTTCTTTCACGAGCATGTTTTTGGAGGCAAAACAAAGATGAATGACTCGTTAAATAAAGTTTAAGAGAGACTCGTGAGTGATGCTGATTACGTCTCTTTACACCAAGGGCATTGTGCTAGCTGGTAATTTCACACAGTTAAAAAAGCTCCAGTGCTTGCCGAGGACGGAAAAGAAAAGCAGCTTGGAAATAACAAGTGGGGACAATGGCTTCTTTGCTTGCAGTGAAAAAAGATAGGCACGAAGAGAAATGTGCACGCTTAGAATGCTGAGCTATTGATCTTGCTATCTACCCGCTCCCACTTTCTTTCCGCTGTGCCACACAGCTACATCCACACGCATATGCAAAGTCAATAAACAAAAGACATTTTCATACTGTTATTTCACAATTTAATCAAAATTAAAAAAAACAACTATTTTTATTTCGGCTAGTTTCTGTGTCAACATTTATTGTATGACAGCATCACTCAAACTTCACACTTTAATGAAGATCATGCAAGATAAATCCAAACTTGCAGGAAAACCTAAATATTTCCCTTTCATTTTTATGTCAAAACCTCTTTGCAAAGTCCAAAAACTTTTGGTTCATTTGCCAGATTTTCATTGTGGATTCAGACATTTGAACCACGCTCTACTGTGTGGGTGAGCAACATTTAGTATATTGCAGTGTTTTTTTTTTTGAGCCATTAAGAGTGTTGGGAACCGACCCTCAAGCACGGATGGGAAAAAGCATTCAGTAAACACATGTAAAACATGTTTTTCCAGGAACAAAGGCTCATCATGTTTCTGTGACAGTGTCAAAGACGCTTCTGCATGCAAACACTACACTAATTAAACCGGAACGGGCTGGTGGCTTTCATATTTCACAATGGAGCTGGTACCAGCACTGTCACGTGGCTTTACAGTCACTCTGCTATGAAGACGTAGCCGGACAGCAAGTAATAAATTAGCTGTTGCTGCAGATAGCAGTTTTCCTTCCTTTTGTCTTTAATAGAGCGTGCTGTGAGCAATTACCTCTGCGGAGAGGCCTAATCTCTCAGCATTAAGCCAACCAGCACTGCCAGTGCTACCTTCTGGGCAAAGTAGCAGGCTGAGGCCTCTCGGAGGGTGTAATCTCACACGTGCACATACACATACACAAACACCCAAGCCTTTCATTATCCTCATCCCTTGTGATAACAAAATCAGTCAAGGAGCTCGCCACCAGACAACACCCGCAGCACACCTGCCATACGGCCTGCGCTGTTACCTCAGGAGACCGCAGCTAGGGACCAATCAGAGGTGCGAATACGGTCACCGTGGGACAGCGGGCCAGGAGATGGTGCAGCTGAAGTGTCAAGGGGATTCATCAATCGCAAATCATTGTGTATGGAGGAACAACCTGAGTCCCTGAGCACAGAGCTGTAAAGCAGGAAACAAATTAGACTCTCCATTTCAGCTAGCTCCTTTCAGTCTTGCTCAAATCAAGCTATTTTTCAGCTTTGGTATGAGTGGATATACGACTCTGTACCACAAAACCAGTCATAAGTAGCACGGGTATATTTATACCAAGAGTCAAGCCAACAATATACATGTATGGGTCATATTTTTATGAATTAATAGGATATTAAGTAAAGACCATGCTCCATGAAGATATTTAGTACATTTTCAGCAGTAAATACATCAACATGTCATTTTTGATATGAAATACTATATGCATTGCTAAACACTTAATTTCGACAACTTTCAAGGCAATTTTTTTGCGCCCACAGATTCCGGATTTTCAAGATTATTTATTCAGCTTTCAGATGTTTAAATTGACCCTTATGACTAGTATCATATATATATATATATATATATATATGAGAAGAATTTAAATGAAAGTTATTTAATGGCAATGAAAATAACCTATTTATTGACATTAACATTCAAATACTGAACCTACACATAAAAGCCTGATAAAAAGGCTCATTTTAGAAGAAAATATCAAACGACACTTGAATTCTTCATATATATATGCATGTATAATTACAACTACTTCCCAAAGCAAGCCCTCTACCCCTGAGAATAATTTACACATTCATATATACACCAGTCTCACCTGTCACACAAACTCTCAACAGGCACTTTTAATTGAGCTGAGTCTCAAAGTGAAGATTCAATAAGCAGGATTAGTTTGGTGAATGGATGGATGACGATAATGCCGCCTAAACAAGGTCAGTCAGAGGTGTCAGTCGGCCTAACAGGAGGCCAGAGGCTTATCCATACAGTCCAGCCCCCTTAGGGTCAGTCTCAGCTGGCTGGCACAGCTCCCTGTGAGGTGTGAGGGAGCGTTCCTCTTTTTACTTTATGCCAGCATGGCTTTTTAGAAAATGGTGTGCCACCGTTGTCTGGTTGGTGGCAGTACTCTGGGAGCAGATGTTCAAATGGCACCAGCTGAGAGCAGAGCAGAGGAGAGAAAGGGAGTGGATGGCGGATTGGGCAGCAAACAAAGGGCCTGCCTCGCACACCCGGACCAACAACAGGGAGACAACACATCTGGCCCGAGATGAACAAAGAGAGGAGGAAGGCACTAGGACATCAGCAGGGCGCTTCTTCCATCTTTACATGTGAGGCTTTCATCCTGCCGATGACGCCAAAAAATATGTACACTTCCCCGTGGAGTGCCTGTGGCAGAGACGGAGCGAGTGCGAGGGTTGATGCTGGGCGTCAGATGGAGCGGCGGGTGTTGCGTGCCCACGCATCTGGCCTGGATCTCAGTCGCGGCCATTGAGCCCCCAAACATCCAGGCAAGCACACTCCTTCAGATACACATCCGCGGCTTAGAGAGCCACTGTCAGACAACTGCAGTAAACATGCCTCAGATCCTAGATAAAGCTCTCCACAAAAGAGCCCATCTGCGAGGGTGTGGATGTGTATGTTTGTGTGTGTGTGTGTGTGCGTTCTTCCTCCTCAAGCAACCTCAAAACACAGCTTATCCTGACAATTGCACACGCCCTAAATAGTTTCTGCACACACAAACACACACAAAAATCATGATTCATGGTCTTCATCGAGAGACCAACTTGATGAAGCTGGATGAAGAAGTGTCTGTGGAATATTTCAACCCCAAAATGTAAATTAATAATAATAGAATGGGAAATACATCTTGGAATAATAATACATAGCATACTTTTTTTCGGCATTGCGCGCATTTTCTTTACTGTTCTACAAAAATAGGCTCCACTGTGAAATATACTTTTGTTGACAGGTTTTGTGAGAGTCATCCATTACTCATATACCCACAGCTTGGAGAAAATGGCAACCGATATGTGGCTGCTATTGTTTCCTGCAAGAAGGGAATAAAAATTGGAATAAATCAATACGCCGTTCTGTTCTTTGATCCCCGTCACCTAGCAGTATATCAGACATCCGATCCCATACAGGGAATCATTTCAGTTTTGACCGAGCGCTCTCCAGATCAACATGTGCATATGTGTTTCCTGTAATAGCAGAGCTGGATATTTACGATAGCTGTTCCTCATCAGATAAGAGCCTGCATCTCTGCTCGTAAGGATCGCCTTTCTCTTCACCTCTGTGTATCTCTTTCTTTCTCTCGCCTGTTCCTTTTGCAGGGGGATTCGGGTCTAGTTACAGCGACTGAAAGGGTCTGTTTTTCTACTCTTTCTCTGGCTTTTTAAAAGGTCTTCCCCAATGCCTCCTCCATTTTCTCGAACACCACCAAATTTCTACTGCCGTACCCCTCTTAACCTCTGTTAAAATTTAAAATCTCATTCTGTCCAAATACCATTCTCCGCCTTTCTCCCTCTAGTCTCTTTAGAGTAGTAAACTGAATGTACTTGGCATTCGTTAGCTGCACCGATAACTGAATAGTAATTAAGTGAAATATGAATTCACTGGTACGGTTGTGCTCTTTGTTCCAAGTGCTGGATGGACTCAGTGACCAGTGGACCGGATAACACTCATACCTGCAGGCTGTGTTTGGCAAAGAAAGGCTCTGGAGCTGCGGTTGGGGTGGGGGAGTTTTCAGGGAGCAGCCCACACACAACAGCCCCTCTGTCTGCCTGGTTTTTCCTGAGCGGTGTGGGGGAGATGCATGCGGTGCAGACATGTCAGTCTCAGCGGCCCATTTCCAAATTACCCTCTCTGTGTGTGCGAACACGGGAAGAAGTGTGTGAACATGACTGGCTGCTGAGTGGCAGGGGCTTGTCCTAAAGGCTGGAATGCTTGTCAGATGCTCCACAATCCCCCAAAAGCCTTGCGGTACAAATCTGCTCAAGTGTGTGAGAATCAATATGATGCAGGTTCCTTAGGCTCGGGTTAACATCACATCAGTTACTCCGCAGTTAAACCTCACTTTATCCAGGTCAAGAGAGCGCCGCTGAAACAACGCAAACACAGTGTGTTCAATAGTGACAGGGCAGCAAAACTCACAGAAGATTAAGAGATTAAAATGGAGAGTGAAAAAAAAATCTGCTTTGTGCAGAATAGTAGAGAACTGAACAAAAAAGAAACTGATTGCAGCATAATCGTGCTGTCTTAAGGTGCAAATTAGCAACATTTTGCCGATTATAACAGGTAAAAATCTTTCACAGTCACACAAAATTCCATATCATGTGGATTCCTGTTGAAATCCCTGTATTTTGCCTGTAAACACATATCCAACAAAGATAAATGTTTCAGCATCTTACAAAAAAACATCATAAGACCAAATCCCAGAATGCATTGCAAAAAAAAAATTGGACTATAAATGCATTTTAATAGAAAGAATATACTGTTATATCAATTATTTGCATGTGATGTATATTCCAGTGCAGTGTCATAGCGAGTCTTGTACTGTTGGTGTTTTGCATGAAAGTTGTTGCAAATGTAAAGCTTTTTGAAATGTGCTGCCAATGTAGGAGGTTGGCATGGAGGTAAATGCAGCTTTATCGGTTTTGAACCAAGCTAATGTCTTAAACTCGAGCATTTTATTACACTTGAAAGCACACACTTATATAAAATGGCACAAGCAAACACACACACACAAAGAAGAGCTGAGCATGTGTGGTTAAAGGCTTTGTGTGACCTCGGAGCACTGAAAAAAGCAGCCCATCTGATGCCCATCTCTGTCCACCTGATTGGTTGACCTGAATTCCTTCATCAAAAGCACTGCGCCGATTGTCCCAGGGATAATCTACACCGCTGGATGACTAGTGGAATTACTATGGTATGATGCATTTTTTATGCCTTTATTTGTGTGTGCTTTGCTTCATTTTCAGAACAGAGGGGAGAGAATTTCCAGATATCGAGGAGCTTTGAAGAGCTTCCAACAGGTTTTTTGATGAAACTGAAGTGCTGAAATAGGTTATGTCAGAGGCTATGTGGGAAATATTCCAGTCTCAACCCACCCACCCACTCTCATAGACACAAGCACACACAGGCCTAAAGCTCTATTGTGATTGAATGATGTAGCCCTACCTGCATCACCAAACTGACTGATTCAAGCTCTCTCAACTGCAGTCACAGAAATATGATGAAATGCATTCACGCACGCGGATATAAACGACCCGAGTTAACCCGATGCTCATTAGACCCATTAAAAAAATGTGCTTTTCCCATTGTGAAATAAATCTGGTGTCCTGTCAAGCTGAGTGAGGTTGAAATTTGAGAGCATGCCCGCGTAAACATAATAAATAAAAACTGTCCATTGCTTTGATTTCACACACACACACTCAGTTCTTTTCCAAAAACTAGTGAACAGCCTACTTAGACAACATCTGAAGACATCCAGGCAGCGTAGCTATGCTTATGATACCTCGATTTGGTTCAACTCTAAGGTAGCATTGCATTGCATTATTATTATCTAGAATATACTTGGCATTCTGTAATGAAAATATTATGGTTCTTATGATAAAACACTGGAAAAAGCATCTGCTAAATGGATAAGCGTAAATATACGTATATGTCTGTTTAGACATTTGGCAGCTCAGTTGGTTTAGGAAGAGCTTCAGGCAGCATTGCTTAAATAAAAGTCAACCGGAGACACATAGGAGACAGAATAACAGCCGACGTGATGGGCTTGTTTTTCTGTGCATAGATTGGAATGGCATCACCCCTGAGATAAAATAGTGTTAAAAATACAGATTTGTGTTGATAGGGTGATAGGTCTATTTTCTGCTCTCTAATGGTATGAAGTTGAAAGGCCACTGGTGGGCTGAGTTAGAGCACTCTGTAACAACTACTTGACTGACTGGCCTCTGGAAAAAAAAGTTTGGCCTTCATTAGGAGGGGCAAAAGCCCAGTTCCCTACTATTGACTAATGAGAGCACCTGAACACCTCACACACATCCTCTGATAGGTCCCTCATTATGGAGGTGTTAATGTGGGGCGCAACTCTCCTTTGCATGATAACAATGTCAGTTTGTACACCGCTCAAGTCCCTGCGCCAGCGCCCCTCGCACACATTACTGCAAGAGAGAGAAAGACACCACACTCGCATTGCTGTAAGAGCCATTAGCATCCATCCTCCAGCTCCGCTTCAAAGTCAGACACACATACGCACACACCTATACAGCAAACAGGCTGGCAAGGTAAACAGGACACAATGGGCCTTTAGAAAGCTTAAATAAATGTTAATTAGCCATCAGTTTGAGCAGGATGTGCCATAACAAAGTCCCTGGGCGCACTCTCGGCCAGAGCCAAGGAGATGTTTTTGGGCTGTTTAACGTTACTGGGACACTGTGTGTTCAAGCAACTCAGTAAACAGATGGTGATTAACCGCAAAACTAAAGCCCAGCGCACAACAGAAGACTTAGTCAGCAATCACAGCGTGAGAGAAAAGAGTTATGAGGACAAGACACTGAAATAGTCTGAACAGCTATTTGGGGATGGGAGAGAGAGAGAGAGAGAGAGAGAGAGAGAGAGAGAGAGAGGAGAGATGGATACACCTGTGAGTCTGTGTGAGAGCTGGCATAAGCTTGATGCTGGCACAAACTGTTAAAGAGATGACTCAATAGAGCAAGAACATGAGCTTTACTTCAACTGACTGTTTGGTGAGTGATAACCGCGTGATACGCTCGGGGCCGGGTATCGACAACCACCTCACGATACGATACACGCTGTGATGCACACGGCACGATACAACACACCACGATACATCTCACCATCGTAACGGGATCGTGACTGAAACAGCTCTAAACAAGGGAGACACTTTGCTTGTCACGGAGACAGAGGGAACCTGAGAGAATCTCACAGAAGCAGCTCGGATCACACTGAGAACTGCTGGATCACCGACTCTTAATTGAACTGTAGGAAACGATGTGAATCAAAACATAAATAATTCAAAAACAAGGACCTGAAGCATCAACACAACACTGTATGGAAAAAGAACTGGATATGGCACTGTATCAGCACAGCCCAAATATCACTTGTTAGATTTCGAAATATTTTAATGTGATATATTTATTTAAACATCGCTTTTAGAAGTTGATTTTAATACATTTACAATGTAATTATCATCTCAACTCTCTTTCAGATGTCTCCTTGAGATAAATCAAACAACTGTTGACAGTGATAGTATAATGCATGAGAAATGTGATAAAACACATCCTAATGAATTGCAACATAATATGTCAGGGATAATGATACAAGGGCTCATATATTGCTACACTTATCTGATCCAACGAAAAGAAAAGCTATAAAATTGCTTCAGATTTGGTAATAGAAGTATTTGATAAAAACTTTACTTAAATTTCAGACTTTTGATTGCAACACTTCAGTATAGAGACTACTTATTAGAATGCATATTTTGAGCTTTTTGGCTGTTTATTAGTACTTATAAACATATTTTACATCTCTAATCCTACTCAATACTTATCAATTATTGTGCCTTAGTGGTGTACTAAGTACTATTAGATGTTTATTGAGGCTAAAGTCCTAGTGCAGAGTTAGTTAATTGTAAGAAATGGACATCAAAATAAAGTGTGACTCATTCTGTCAAGATCTCTTCTGTATTTGCGCCTTATAATTTACTGTGTGTTTTTATGAGATGGACCACTAAAAAAAGTGAAAATTAAATAAATAAATGAAAAGTATCATATAGATGCAGTATGCATGAATACACTGCCAGCTGAAGCTCTGTAACCCAAGGTCAAGATGAGCACAATAACAAACACCCCCACACACAGACACATAAGGGTAAAGTGTAGGATCTCAATGTTTCTTCCATAAGATCTTGAGGCTACGGACTCTGAAGAACCACTCAGTGAGCCTGAGGTGGAGGCCACTAAAATGGCCCGCTATTATTTGAGTTATATCATGCGCACTCGTATCAGAAGACTGGAAAAGACGCCTGCTTTTTTATGCGTTGCAACCTGTGCTGCCCAAGTGCTTTTAAAGCTAATGAAAAGCCAGAAGCAGTGAAATGCGGTGAGGCAGAAGATGTGCACAGACACACAAAAACACCAGATATGAACGCAGGGTCCTGAACCATGGTTACTGTCTCTGTGTGTGTCTGGAGTGACGTGGGCTGTTTGACATTGTCTTAGTGTGTCAACTCAGATGGACCCTCCTTTTTTCAACACCGGCCAATTAGGTCAGACGCTAAAATGCCAATGCTGGCAGTACTGTCTCATCGCATGTTAGGGATTCATATCATGCCTGTGCCTGTGTGTGTGTGCGCGTGCGTGTGATATCGTTCCCACTCAAGTGTATTAACTGTCAGTGTGGCTTGTGAAGTGTGGGATTAAAACAAATAAAGCAAATAAAACAAGCAGCACTTCAATTGGCAGATCATTTAAATGTATTAGCATTTTAATGGAAAGATAAGGATTTTCTCTCTTTCGTTTCATTTTCTCCCTCTTTTCACTCTCTATGTTGCTCATGTAAGCACTTAACGGCAGTTGTTAGCGAAAACCTTTTTTGTTTTGATCAAAAGGGCTTTCAGAAAGCCAGGAAACCCTGATCTCACCAGCTGACCTGGTGTTTGCAAACGCAATCACTTCAATCACCGCACACACTCACATTGTCAACGCTGAAAACCGTCCCTATACACAAACAGCGCATATTATGGGGTGGACTCAGTTATGCCACAATCACCTTCACAAAAGTGCTTGATAACAATTTAAAAGTTTGATTGAGACATGGAAGCTTAGATAAAAGAACAATTATTCATAGTGTCCTCTTTATTTTGACAATATTATTTTGACTTCTTGTGAACATACAGCAAACTGGATCTTTTTTGTATTAACTATTGAAGGTATTTCTGCACCTTCATTCAGAGGTCTGGAAGTCTTAAAGAATACTTTGTACAGTAATTTCCCTTCACATAAGACGGTTATAGAAAAAAGAAGATAAGACTGCCATAGAGTGCCAGCGCTGTGACAATTCAACCAAAGCAATGTGACCCCGAACAGAGACAAGTAATAGTCACAATAATAAACTTTCTTATATCAACTTATGAAATTGGAGCAAAGGCAGCAGTCCGCACTGTGAAGAAAGGGTTTTAAGAAAGAGGGATGAAAGCGTATTGATGAAAGTTTATCTCAGACCACAGAAGAACAAGATGTGAGTGCCTCGATTTTTGATTTCTGTCATGTTTAGAGATAAATGCTAACTGATACACAAGCCATTTCCATCACCAAATGGCAAATGCATTACAAAATGTAGATAAAAAAGAAAAAAAACAACTGATTACTACACAGATTATACACTATTTACATTTTTCTACCTCCAAATTTCACATTTAAATTGCAATTGTGAAATGTACTAGCAATTTCTGAGTGAAAAGTTCTAGTTGTAGTGATTGGCTATTCTATCAAGTTACTTTATTCTGCTATTAGCAGCCAGCACCTGAAAAGCACACACTTCTGTGCAGATTTGCAATAATAAATGGAATAAAAACAGCAAAATGTATTAAAGCTGAGAGAATGATACTTTAAAGGACAGCTAAAAGCATAATAAAATTTGCCAAAATATTTATTAAATGAACAAAAAAAATTAATGGCTTCACTTTTCTATTGCATTCATTTTCTTAAGCCAGGTTGTATGGGAGAGAAAAAATGCAAAGAAAGCGCTGGCTTAATTGTGAAACGATATAAAAAAATTCCATGGTATCTGCAATTGTTTGGTCTTTTTGTCTGTCTCTGTGAGGAGTGAGAAGTCAAAGCGTGAAGCCGCTCTCTAACAGGCTCATCTGAGATGGCATTCATAGCCCAGTGCTCAGTTTCACTAATTGTGGGATTAAAAATAACCTGATCCTGCAATCCATCCCGCGGCTGGTCCTTTTTTCTTGCTCCTCGTCTTCCTTTCCCACATCCTCTTTTGGAAGAAGAGCGGAAAAGAAGAAATGGTGACTACATTTCATCAGAACCTTCTCCAGTGCTTATGAGGGCACGTACACACGCATACATAGATGATCCCGCGGTTGAAATCGTGAGCCCAAAATATTTCATCACCTCAGAAGAGAATGAAAGCCAAGACATCTGGGGATTGTTCCATGAGAGCTCCTCAAATGCTGCCGAGGTGCCACGGCAGACGCCATCAGGAGTGGTTCCTTCTCTGTTCCCCTTCCTTTTTTTTTCCAGCTTGCAGTCGAGCATTTGTCATTCCATCATCCCTTCATCTGTTCTATCTCTGTTCTGTCATTACCTGTGTCCCGCGGGCTGACTTTTGGCTATTGTTGCCAGACACCAGATTGGATGGAATGCTTGCTATGTCAGCAAAGTGTGGAGTGCTTTTTTCTTCACCCAAACTATGGTTTTCGGGCTGGATGACGGCAACATGGGATTTTTGTTTTTGGGGGGGGGGGGGTGGGGTGGAGATCCACACTATAAGTGACCCAAGACAAAACCTCTAATATTGGTTAGCGAATGTACTTGTAGTTGTAAAGTCACTAGGGATTGAAGTCGTAAGAAATTTAATTACTGTTTCCAATTACTCTCAATGATTCTGTTTCATTAAGGATTCTGTCAGTACTTTTGAGGAAATATTTGTGGAAGAAAGAAAAAGGAACTGCTCTAAGCCGTGTTGTTGCCAAATGAAGAGATCAGAACAGATCTAAGAAATCCCAAATAAATGTAATTTAGTTCATTCAATGTTTTGATGGCTTTTCAGATTTTTTAGAGGCGACAAGAAAGCAATAATTGCTCTTAACTACTATATAAAGCAAAAATGATAAACAAACAAACAATACGGTAACATATTTCTTGCAGTCATCTTGATAAAATTACATTGATTACAACAATTAATCATAATTTACTCATGTTTATCTTTATCGTGGCTGTTGAATGCACAACCATCATTAAAGCACTTATTTAAATCCCACAAAACTTTAAGTAATATAACAGTCCTTTTGGCAAAAAAGAATAACTTGCGGTTTAGCAAGTGTGTCACATTAATTCAGTTATTGACTTACTGTTCCGTTATATTTCCATTGGTTTTTTTTTTATTTATAAAACACAAATGCACAATGTTTTGTTACTAAAATAGCCGGCTCAGAATAGCCCCTGGTTTGGGAATCTGACTGCACTGGTCACACTGTAGATTCAGTGGTGTTGTGGCACCGCTGAATAGAAGTGTCAGAGTGTTTTAGCACGGTGCTTTGTCAGCATCAGCAGAAGAATAAACACTTAAGGACTAACGGAGAGATTTAACAGAACATAAAAATCATAGAAAAAACACATGCATAACAACAATGTTACAACCATTTGCAACCATTGTCTGTGGAGTAAGAGTGGATTGGCTGGCTCTGCAGTCGGACTTGCTGTAATTAATGTGGTCTACAGAGTATACACTTTTTTTTTGCCCCTGCAAGCTATATTTGCATGATATCATGGTAATGAAAGCCTCTTCCTTAGAGCTAATTTGCTGACTAAAAGAAGATATATTGAAATAAACAACCTTGAGAAGGTGAGCTGGTCTTAAAATAAGCCTTTGCCTTGCATTAACATGCATAGCTTGTGATCTATCTATCTATCTATCTATCTATCTATCTATCTATCTATCTATCTATCTATCTATCTATCTATCTATCTATCTATATATATATACTGTAACCTAAAATGACTAATATATACCATTATACCATGACATTCAATTATTCATACCTAATCTTATGACCCATATCTAAGGTAGAAATACATTGCTTAATTGCTCTCCTAATTTTAATTCCTAGCAGAATATCTGCCCTTAATGAAGGAAACAGCATCTCCACGCATTTGTGATTTTCCCCTCATACACACACTTCTTTTCCCTCTGTATAACTTGATGCCAGGCTCCTTTTTCAAACTTGAATATCTTGGAGAATAATAACCATTTACGTCATCCTGCTGGAAAGGGAAACAGCTAACCCCGCAAAGGCGAAGGCATTTTGGGGATGAATGTGCATTTGAGTGTGAATGTGTAATAGTCTTAGAGTTAGGGTTAGCTGCTCATCATGTGGAGAGGGAGATCTAGTTAAATGCAGTGTTCAGTCGCATTGAGGCTTTATGGTAATATGCAGCGGTTGTCTCTGTAGGATAGTGTGGGCGAAAACTTTTGGCTACACTTTCTGCCGCACCCTGCGTGGTGAGGCGGCATGCAGCGTGTTGTGGCCACGTCAACCCAACGAGGTTGCGATGTTCAATTTAGAGCCAGCCTGCCAAATGTTCTAATGTTTGTTTGCCTTCATTTTCTGCAATAAATTAAGCTATAATGAATCTATATTAGAAGGAACATGTGCAGCCGTTTAAGCCAGTTCAGCTGCTTGCTTCAGCCTCAGCATTCTCTCAGAAAAACTAAAGAGTATCTCTTTAGTTTTGTGGAATCATGTTTCACTCTCAATGACGGTAATTGTAAATGGTAAGCATTGCAGATTGCTCCCTTCTCTTCTAAATCATTATTATTTCTTGCCCAGCATGACTACAAATGTCATGGAATGACACCATCCTCGTTTGTTTTGTCTCCCACAGTGCTCAAATAAGATAGCAGATAACTTTCTGCATCCTCTCACCTACATGAATGAGATCATTCATTCAACATCAAACTGAAGTCAATTCAGATTATATGTATACTGATGCATTCAATCAATCAAAATGACAATAAAGTCTAATAAGTCTAAAAAGTATCATATTACATAACATTTCTATTTATATTTAATACACACACACACACACACATATAATATATATATTACATAAATCTCTCTATTGTATCAATAATATATACTATTATATAAGTGTAACATTCTGTATGTTTTAAAATGTACTGCCTGAAATGTTCTGGCTTTTAAAGTCATCCACTTCAAAACACTAGTACATCTTGCACTGTACTGAATTTGAGCATCCCACCACAAGCGCTGCTTAACAACGGCAGGTGAAAAATAGCTTATAGTCTTTTAAAAACATCTAGAAATCTAATTCTTCTAAGAAGCTTGTCTGATCAGGCTTAGCTAAACCCAACATCAGTTCAATTAGGGAACGCACTGTCTGTTATAAGCTGATGGAAATAAATAAAGTAGCAGTGCACGAGCAGTAAGCACTTTCACCCTGACAAACGACTTTAGCAAACAAAGTGGATCACACCTGAGAATGTGCTGACCAGCTGAGAGAATATTACCACCCATCTTTTGCTTTTCCTTCAAAATGGAGGCTGCTTTCATCAATGAAAGGAGAAATATTTAAGTGGAGCTATCAAAAGACCCTCTTTTTAGACGCTGGACCAGCAGGAGTGCCCAGCTGAATTCAAATGGCAAGAATGAAAAAGAGAGTGAGAAAGAGACTCTGTAAGTGTGTGTATATGTGTGTGCTCTCACATAACGGGCCTCTGAAACTAAAATGGCCAGAGGCAACGGCTTGTGTTTTGAGAGAATCCCATCACTCTGATATCCGTTTTATCAGTCTCCATTGTATCAAGTAAATTGCTGCAACATAATTATATGGCGGTCACAACTAAATAAACAGTGTTTAGATCGCTGCATATACAGCAGCCAATGAGCTGCGATAATTACATAAAATATACCACAACATTAGGCGTTACGCTCTGTTCTGTTTTGCAAGATTGTATTTGAAAAAAAAATAAAAAATACTACTAATAATATGAGACGGGAAGTGCTACTGTGTCTCTGCAAGTCATAGTTTACATTTCAAGCATTTTATTTTTGGTGCGAGTCTTTTAATTTTTTTCCTTTCATTCAGCTTTAATTAAAAGCAGACTCAAAAACGAAAGATGATAAAGAAAAGTCTGCTTAGAAAAGTCGCTGCTGCTTCAAAGCCTTTTTGCCAGCCAAACAGAGCTGACTGAGGTTCGAACAAACAATAAATACCCAGCCACATAAAAAAGGTCAGCAGAGCATTATCTTACTACGAAAGATGGAAGAGAGAGAAAGAGAGAGGGTTTGATTTATATAGCTGCTGGTAGTGAAGGGGGGACAGCACTAACTACAGTTCCACTCGAGCACTGTCACACAAACTATCAAAATGACTTTTTCAGCCTACAACAAGGACAAACATGCACAGAGGGAGAGTCAGCGAGAGAGAGAAAGACCACTTTAATAAAACTAGTGCTACTAAAAATAATCACCATCGTTAATACAATTTTAACAAATGGGCATGTTTTTATCCAGACCATGTTAATTCATATTAGCATTGCATAATCACGCCTCTAAAGCCCTATTTGGACGGAAGTTGTTTTCCCAGAGGAGCTCAGGTAAATTTGTGTTTTACAGATGAATTTGGCGATTTTAATCCCATCTGAATTATACTTGTCTGTTTTCCTCATTCGTAGCTCAATACAAAACACTGAGAAAATTACCTACTGTTTTTTTCAGCTAAATCAGACGTCCTTTGAGAAAAGAAACTCACACAAAGAACAATGTCTGTGATTGCGGTGCATTATTTTTGGCACAACACTTCACTTATTGTTTTGTTTACCATGCTCGAATACTTTAACTAAAGCTAATTTTCCTGCTATGCTGCCTGGCACGCTTTCATTATGGAATTATCTTTTTTTTATTTTTCTACAAAATAACAGTCAGTAGTTGGCATCCAATTCAACATAAAATATTTAAATCAGTCCGATTTCCCAGAATGACCACAGTACTGTAGCTGCAGATTTTTTCATGCACTTAATAATTTACCTTAATAACGGATTAGCAATATACTTCATAACATACACTACATTTGAAACAGTTACAGTAACAGTAGGAATGCTTCATTTTAAAGACTGCATTGATTTTATTAGAAGATGGTAATACAACACTGTGCAATGTTGATAACACTTTACAAAGCGGTTCATCAGTTGACAGTAACTATATTAGTTAACATGAACTAAGAACGAACAATACTTTTACAGCATTTATTAATCTCAGTTAATGTTAATTTCAACATTTACGAAGGCATTATTAAAGTAAAATATTACTGACCCCAATTTAATTAATTTTAATGGCATTTGTGTTGCACAAATATGACCTTCTGTAACCAGATGCTCCCGGTCTAAACCACTACATGACATCAAACTCTGTGTTAATAATTCAAACATGTAAAACGTGATTTTGGTGAGTTTGTTCCTAATCTTTGTTCCATCCAGGATCTGGACATGAGCTCTGAGATGACACCTCGCATGGACTTTCGAGTGGAAAGAGACAGTAGGGGACAGAGAGAACATTTCTCACACATCTACGACTGGCTACTTACTACAGAGTCTCTCGTGTGCTTGCGCCTCAAACCCCTCTAGCGCATTCTAGAGGCTAATTTGCTGGAACACAGGGGGCAAAGGACATTCCCCAACCCCTAAACCCCCTTCAGGAGTGCCCTAGATAATGTCAATATGATGTTCTAGGTCACATCTATCAGCCCAGCCCTTTCTCCTTGCGTCCCATTGACAGTAATGCTCATTTAATCACCTTAATGAGAGCGTGGAACGGCGAGAACAATGATCTGTGGCCGCGGTCGTTTAACTGTAGCTCGGATGCTTATGAAATGCCGTCTCTCCTCTTCCGTGTCAGTGTAATCTCATTTGGAATCTGTTTTACTGCCTTCAGCAGGCACATTCAAAAACCTCTGAACACACTCGCTAGTCTCGCTCTGCGGCGGCTTTGCTTCATTATACATGACTGTGCTGCTCTGTGGATGAGCCATTGAATAGTTTCTTTCTTTTCTTTGATTTTTTTTATTTTATTCTTTTCCCACTGCTGCGGACTAGATATATAGCGGCATGTGTTGAAAGAGACGAAAAGACAAGAGACAGAGAAATGACATTGAGGCTAAAGTGGACATAGTGTAATCTGGTTAGGCCACGTCACCTGCTGAAACCAACCGAGGTGTCGAATTGCTGACAAAGAGATTTTCCTCCTGCCGTCTCCCCGGAAATAAACCAATTTGTGGTAGTCCACATTAGAGCGCCCAATCACCACAGAGGGACACTGGCAGATATCGTATGTGCACGTGCATTACAAATCCTACAGAAAATAGCAAAAACACTATATTTTCAATCGGAACAAAAAAAAATCTATATGGAGGCTGGTGAGAAATTAATATTTTGATTCTGGTCTAAACTGTACACTAAAAATACACATATATATATATAGTTCAGTATGCTGACAGTAAATATAAACCGACAGAGATTAACTACAACAGATAACCCCCACAGAGATGAACAAACCAACTTTCGTTCCCCAATAGGGTGAGAAATCAATAAAAAAAAAAAATGACATACACAGTCATTTTTGCTGTCTTTTGCTATGTGAAGGTTAAAAAGTTTTAAATTGCAAGCGTAAATCCTTGTTTTGGTACTGCAGCAGTTGAACTTGTTTGTTACCGACAACTGGATTAATATAGAGAGTCTCACCTACAGCAGTATTTGTCTGTGTGTGTGTGTGTGTGTGTGTGAATGCATACAAGTATTTGTTGCAAACGATTGTGTCTCCGGACCCTGACCTCTCTGACCTCTCATTCAGCGCTGACGAATCGTCTTTCTCGTTCTCCCTCAGCAGCCATTACCGGCAGCCTAGAAGCCTCTCTTCCTCACTAAGCTGATCACTCTGTCATAGTCCAGCACCCGGCACACCGGAGTCTCACACACACACACACACACACACACACACACTCACTTACACACACCAGCAGTCCACCGCGGACAGTGTAAGTAAACCTAAAATAGAAAATCCCTCCATTTTCACAGCTACTGCTTCTTTATAAACATTGCCTAAAAAGAAATCATTGCTAGAAGTGAATAGTGTATTAACACGCTGCTACTACTATTTACCAAATAGTGCTACAAATTTATTCATGTTAAGTTCCATTAAATCAAACAAGAGCTAATATGCATTGCACAAATTTATTGATGTAATATTTGCTGCTTTAACTTTAATTTTATAGAAGTTCAATCTGAATATATAGATTTTTTTTCTAATGTTAAATGTTAAGTCATTCTATATTGTATACTGTAGCTCTCTTGCTATGCATGTGTGTGTGTTTTACTCAGCGTCTAAACTGAGTCTGATACATGTTGCTCAATCAGTAACATCTAAAAAAAACATCAAATACCGTCACCATGTCTAAAGAGCTGCATAAGATATCCTCTGATTTTTTTGAGTAAATTTTACTGAATGCCTGTGAATGCAGGTAATGATGGAATACACGTATAAATATTTACAGAATACGTTTGAGTCTAAATTTAGAAGACTTTGAACCGCTAGGAAAAAAGTATACTCTTCAAAGCCATTTTTTTTACCTTATGAATACTGCATAACCTATTATATAACAGAAACATAAAACAAATAAAAATACAGAAATATATACATAAAAAGCATAAATAAAGTTAAGTAAAATTGTTTTATAATTTTACAAAGCTCAATTATACAGTTATATTAAAAAATAAATATTTTTAATTTGAGAAAATATATCGGCATATTGAAAAGAAATACAGACAAATGGGCCGTTATAGTTATAAAGTAAAATACATGCAAATATAGAGAACATTTTCTGTATAGAGCATGTTTTAAATAAATGTGAAAGTATTTTTTTTAATTGAGACACTCTTATTAAACTGCATGAAATCCTTTAAGCAACAGAACATTTAAGGACAATGTCTTATGCAGTCGCTACGAATTCATCAGTGTGTGTGCTTACTTTTGGATTTTAGTAAATAATAAATATAAAGGTGAAGACGCCACATCAATAATTCCAAAACTTCCAAGTGTGTGTGTGTAGGTTCGGTCTCTGTTATCAGAGTGGTTGGCTGTGATAAAACAAGAGTTGTGATGAGAAAATAAAACAGATCAATAGTGTCTGGGATGTTATCTGGGTTTACAGTGGTTAGAGCCTCAGCCTTTCTGCTGTCCAGAAGGGTCTGACTGTTTCTAGATGTTTCTTCTTAATGACAGCAGTACGGAGAGCTTTCCCACATAGACACCGATCTAGATAAGACTCGCTTATTCCACACACACCTCATCCCTCATCAGCCTCTCTTTTTTGTTATTCCTCTAGCTCTTCATTTATCTCAATCTATACATCTCGGTCACAATCTTTGTAATTGATGCTGTGTAGCTTTCTCCATTGCAGAGTATCTTTCATTCCATCTTGCTTTTTACATTTTCTACTTTTTAAATCGACGTCTATTGTTTCTTACAGATACCCAATAAGCACGTAGAAAAAGATAAGGAAATCAAACTGACAGCTCTAAGAGACATTAGGACGCAAAGGAAAAAAAAAAAAGAATGGGATGCTTTGGAGCTTGTGTGAAAAATGTCAATTACTCTCTTTCTTTCTTTTCAGTTTCATTTCAGTTTCATTCATATTTTTTCTCCCCTTTTTAATGAGAAAGATATTTCTGAAGAAATCTTAAAGGAGGCCGGTAATGGCAGATGGAGGGAGGAGTCACCTGGGCCTGGAACCGCAACATTTTCTCTCACTTTTTCGCTTTTCCATTTTAAAGCGTCAAACGCGCAGCTCCAACCCAAACCAATTTTTCCCTGCATGAATTAAATATGAGGCTTGGTAATGTTTAAATGAGCAACCGAGAGACAAGCTCGCTCAAACCGGCTCCCAATGACCCGATCCGCTTCCCACCTAGGGCGTCCAAAACACCCTTCATCATCATCATGTAATAAAAAATAATAAAACAAAAAAATATATGGATAAGAAAATGTGACCTGGCTCGTTTTTACAGCACAGTAAATCAGCCTATATTACTGGCTGGTATCAAAGGTAATTGAAACTTTTATTCTTTGAGTAATAGCACCATCTCCAGTAATGCACTCCATCAGCAAGATTACTGCACACACTGAACATATATCACACAAAGCAAAAAGGAGCTCTGGTTGCTAGGAGATCTCGCCCCATTTGTAAAAGACAGAGAGAGAAATAGGGAGACAGGGGAGTATGAAGTGAAGGTGGGGGTATAGAAAGAAAAGATGGCTTTTCCTTTTTTTTTTCTTTTGTTATTTTGCTCCCTTAAAAAAATAATAACAATCATCATCAAACCATTCATTTCCTTCTCGCTCCGAAATCGTTTTCTGTTCAGAATCAGAAGAGACGAGTGCGATCGTAAATCAAATGCAAGCGTGATACAGGGTTTAAAGTGGAACCATACACTAACGCCTGCTGCAAAAGGGACATTAAACACCTCCGCACATGGCCTAGACTCAATAGCCAATCTGACAGCTTATTCCTCATGGCGCAGGGGTCACAGACTCTGCGTTGCATTTGATACACACAGCGGACCGCTTTTTCCTCTTCATTCCTTCTTTACGCGTGAAGCCCCACAACTGAAAATCATCTGGCGTTATGAGAAACAGCCAGACGAACGTGCAAAGAAACACACTCTCACACACATGTATTTGCAACTCGCTTCCGCCTCAACTGATAAAACAAACAGTGAGACAAAAAAAAAGTGGGGACACACTCGAGTCTTAACTAAATGACTATCCTGCACATCGATCAAAAGCTATTCTAACCAAAACCCGTAATTACACTTCTCAAAAGGGTGCGGATATCGGATCTATCACCATCCATCAAGTGGGCCGGGGGAGCGGACAGCGCGAGCGGTTCAATTGAAAAGGTAGCAGAGCGTGTGAGAAATTCCATGCTGAAGCTGTTTCCAATTAGCTGCACTGTAAATGTCTATTGTAGAGCGGTGGCACGCGGCTCTCGCACAAGCCACAGCTCTCTGTCTGTCCTCCTCCTAGCTAATCCAAAATTAACTGAGAGGGGAAAATAAGAGGAGGAAAAGCATGTAAACGAATCGGCTAATTGTGAGTGCGTTCTGAAGCATCACAATCAGGGGAGACTTACAGAGGACGTGGTGATTTTCACGAATGCCGCACTGCCCTGTAGCATCCTATTAAATTTGAGCGCAAATAGTGTTGTTTTAATAAATAAAGAAATAATATAAAATATCGGAATTGGAGTTTGTGTCTTGGGGCTTCTGTTGAACTCAAACTAGCTCAAACGATTTAAATTGCAGAACTGAACACTAAAAGAGCTCCCAAACATGCCCTGAAACACACACCCGAGCGTGAAGATAAACACAAAATGAATGACAATAGAAATCGGACAAGAGTGTGAGAGAAGCAGTGCACGCAACAAGAATTGAACAGCGGAGCAGTTGGATCTAGGAGCATGCATTGTCGAGTGGGGGGGGGAGGGTGGTGTTTAGATGTTACCTTGGTCAGGGCTCCTCCAGCGATGACCTGAAGGGTTAAAATGAACCCCCCACTCCAGGGCTGTAGAGGGTCATCAAGACTCAGCTCAGAATACTTAACGTCCTCTTCCCATTCCGCACACACACACACATGCACGGCAGCCAGACCTGCGCTCGGCACGTATAAGATCTGCGTTCCGATGTTCCCACTGAAGAGCGAAACTCAAGGAGGAAAAAAAAACAACTGAAAAAAGAAAGATGTGAAACGCAGGATGACAGCTGACTAAACAGACGATCGGTCACAGAGAGGTTAGAGAAGCATCATGCGTTCTGATTATCGCTCTCTTTTTCTAACACTCTACGCTGTTGCTGCTTTCTGTCTCTCTCTCTCTCTTACTCTCTCTCACTCTCGCTCAAGCGGAGGCTGTGCTGATCGCAGAGGCTGCTGATGCACTGGGAAGTTTGCAGTCCTCGATGGAGCCCCCGTCACGCATGGCTGGTCCCGGCACACGCTATTGGCCGAGCCTCTGTCAATCCGATACTCAGAGGGAGGAGACAGCGGTTGAGGTGGGAGGGAATAGGAGGGGCTTTTGAGCTGCATTAACCATTTGGAAGCCGAAAGAACTGTTCTTTCCCCAGTCACCCCCCGGAATGCGCGCACACACATGCACCTTCAACACAAACACAGACTCCTCGGGTCTGCAGCTGTTCCTGCTGCTGTTGAGGGGGAACAAGAAAGCCCACCTTGACACAGTTCTTTCCTTCTAAAGTTTCAGTCCTGCTATTCTTTTATAAACTCTCTTCTTCTCCTCAAACACACACGCATTTATCTGCATACAATCAATTCAGCCTACAGTATTTTTCCTCACACAAAGGTGCTTTAGAATTAGCAAAACAAGCCTCTATTTGTGCGCATGCCTCCTGTGTTGAAAGCCCAGCAATTCATTGTAATTATAACAACCACAATTGTCACCAATTACACTTCCAGCCATTTCACTGGTGCAAAAATAGCAGAAATCATGCAAAACAAGAAGAGAAAACTCAAGCACTTCCAGAGTCCAGTGGCCTATAATGAAAAGCACAAGTGAAAGTTTGAGGGCTATTTTGTTTGATTTAGGAGCATGGCTGGGAGCGGGTCCGGTGTGAACAGAACATATTTGTGCATAAATGCATGAGTTTATGATCACCCCCTGCGGGCATGTTTCAGGAGAGGCCATTAGCCTTTCTACTCCACTGAGACTGAGTTCCACTACATTTCGATGCAGAAGAACTATTTTTTAGCTATCTGACAAGTATTTTGCACAGACCATTACTAAATAATAAAGTATTGTTCTGGACGTCTGGGTCTCAGGGTTCTTTCGGCTCCACTTGACATGAGGGAAATGTGGGATATTGATGTGGCAATCTTCAACTTTCTAATTATTTGCTAAAACCCAAGAGGCAATTTAAAAGAGTGATAAAGTCCATAACTAAATATATTTCTCTCAGGCACTCTGGCATTTATCTGATCAAATGGATTATATATATGTCTAGATTTTCATGACTTAAGGCTCCAAATGTACTTGTTTTACACATTCTAGCACATATAGATTATTAATGAGCATGTGTGAGTGTATGCGTGTGTACAGTTATCCACTACGGTTTAAACATTCGGGGTTGGTAAGACTTTCAAGTAGTAAAAAAAAAAAAATTAAATCAGTGTTTCTATTTAATAATATTTAAGCCATTACGCCTGTCTTCAGTGTCACATAATAATAATAATCCATAGTAATCCTTCAGAAATCGTTCACTCATAAAGCAATTGTGATGCTTAATATTCTTGTGGAAACCAGATAATCTTTTTCAGGACTATGAAGGTTCAAAAGAAAACCATTTATTTGTAATAGAAATCTTTTGTAGCATTATAAATGGATTTACTGTCACTTTTGATCAATTTTAATGCATCCTTGCTAAATCAAAGTATTATCTTAAAAAAAAAACTAAAAAAAAACTTACTGACCCCAATTTTTTTACACAAGTGCAGTTCCCTAGACGTTAGTTAACTATGACAAAATCTTCCTTTGATAGCATCCATGAAAACAGATTCCTGAAGACAACTGCAACTTTTAGAATTATACTGAGCCTTAGAAATAAGTCTATGGCATGTTCTCAGTAAATGTTTCTGTTAGCTTGTCTATTTACCCTGACACACATGTTAGACGATCCTTCACTTCATCTTCACATCTGAAGGGATCTGTAATGAGACACCTCGGAGATGCAAGCATATACACACAGCAGTAACTGAAAGACGTATAGCCAAACAGTCATTAATAAACGACAGCTCACTGTAAACTAATCTGCATTTGGTTAAACTGTTAATATTCCTCTCAAAAGGGCTTTTCCGCAAGGAAAGGGTTATGAAGAGGGCGATCAATGCCTGCTTTAAACAAAGGACTCATTAAAGCCGTGCACGTGGAGAGCTCGGAGCGGCCGCGACACATCACAGTAAGCGTGACTCAACAATTGCTCTCTTTAATGATCGCTGTAATCTAATTCTGAACGCCCTCATCGCTCTGCATGCACACTTTATAAGGTTTGACAGTGGACGTGATATATGTTGTGCTTTTTTAAAGGATGTTTTCCTCTTGCCTCGTCGCTCCACTTGCCTCTGCATTACAATGCAGATTGCACTCGTTTGCGGGGTGAGCGGGAAAGAAGGATGAAAAAGAAAAATTTTTCGTTCTATTGTTCGTGGTGTTCAAAGCTCTACGGATAAGCTCGCTGGGCTGTACAAGTACGGTTTCTGCTTACCATAAACAGGACGCCGCTTTCGAAACACACGCGCAACCTGCTAAGCTTGACTTTAGCACTGAGTTTATGTACAGAGCAAGTCGCCGGATCATTAAGTTGCAAATTACGCATAGTTGCAGCGTGCGGACGAGTATATCCATCAGTCAGTGAAGTGCGAGGGCCTGTCAGCGCAGAGAAACAGATCCTACCGTCCGCTAATCCGCCTGGGGTGCCTTCTCCTCTCTTGTGTCCCCAGGTACTGCACTTAACATTCAATTTTTATTCCTATTTGCTTGCTTATTTGCCCGTACGCCTGCCTATGCCAGCTGTTTACCATCTCCGAGAAGATTGTGTAATGAGGTAAACAGTCCACTCCGCGGTGACAGTACTTCGTAGCGGCGGAGGGGGGAGATTGACACGGCCGATGAGGAAAAGTGGGGAATGACTGACAGCTGATGGGGATTCGTCGAGGGACGACGACAGGTGGGTATGCTAATGCGGGTCACGCATGTACAGCGGGACCTTCCTCTATTACATTCTCTTTCTTTTTCACTCTCTCAGCCTCATTCTCATATTCCCACAGATACCCCTGCAGAGCAGGCCGTGGAAAAGAGAAGGCTGTTTGCTCACACCGTGCCAGTCCCAGCAGCCCCCGGTGAATACAGCACCCTGCCAGCGCTCTAAAGCCCTAACGCAAACAAGCCACATGCACGTACGCTGTTTGAACTTTCTCCTACAGTTGCAACTCATCTCTCTGTGTCTTCAGGGTCTCGCTGTCTTTCGTGCTTTAATACACACAGATGGATATTATACTTGATGCTTATTTATGGCCTGGCAGAGCTGATGCTTAAATTCCCCGGCCCCCATAACCCAGGCCTGATCTGTAGGCCTTATCGCAAAAGAAGAAAAAAACACCTTGTGTTCCCTGAGAAGGGAACTACAGCAAACTCTACTTGGACAAAAACAAACACAGATCAAAAATCTTGTGTGACTTTGATAGGTATTGGTGGTCAAAACCCCACAGCCGTCCCCTGTGGACAGTGGTCTGTGTGGGGTGCGAGTTCAATAAGGGGTCAGCATCAATCAGAGGACATGTCACTTTGCTTCCGGGCCCAACTCCATGCTGACAAGCCCGAAAGCCAAATGTAAGACAGGGAGTGACCTTGGAGGTCACGAGGGGTCGAGTGACTTTGAGGCGGTGGCAAAGGCTGGGTTTTCCGATACTAATTCATTTTTTCCTAAACCAATAATAGGAAGATGGCTTTTAGTGCTTGGGAAAGGTTCCATATACGACACGGACATACACACTCGTGCGGTTTATTCAAAGGGCAGATAGAAATTTATTTTAAATTCCCTTCAAGGGCAGGCTAGTTTAGTGTCGTAGATTAATATGCCGCTAGCAGCAGAGTCACAGATGGCTCAGCAACACAACAGCCAAGCAGCAGCTGCTTGCGCCATGGCTGGTGTGGCATCAGTGCGTGGTCTTCACAGAGGCCTGGGCAAAAAAACACAAACCCTGCCTTCAGAAAACAATGTAAAATCTGCTTCATATCAATCTTGAAGCAAATGGGTGGCGAAAAACAATTTAGCTTAGATTGTTAAAATAATCTAGGCAGAAAGAGGGCCGTAAAATACTTACATACACCCACACCTGCGCAGATTAAATTAGAGCCCTCTGTAATGTGGTGTGACGGTCTATTAGTGCAATGTTTCACCGGTAAATACAGATATTGTTACTGCCAAACCTGTAGATGAATCAGATGACATGTAACAAGGCATAATGGGCTATTGATTTTCTAACCACTCTGAGGACATTGTCGAAGATTTAATGGACTTCGGATTCTTAATCTGCCTTAATATTAATAAAAAACGATCTCTTTTTTTTCATGTTAAGACCTTGAACTGGTCATGGTGCTTTACTCAGCCGAACAGTAAGGGTTGGATTTTACCAAATTGTGTTTTAAAGTGCTACCCAATGATGCAGGGAAATCAACAGTGTGACTTTTCTATTAGGTTTATACAGCAGGTCTTGAATCCAGCACAAAGACCTGACCCATTCACTCAATAGCCATAACCACGTTTAAAAAATGTGACACAGCGTCAGGGCTCATTAGAAATGCACAATTGTATCTCGTAAAGTGATGCTGATGGAGATGGCAAACATGTCTCAGTATCTCTGCGTAATTAGATGTAAATTAGCGCCAATTTCAGGCAACTCTATTCAAACATCAAACAAGACACCGTAGTTAATTATAACTAAGACAGGAGGTAATTTAGGCCCATGCCCTCGCGCAGGTGTGAACAGACTTGCTAAAGGAGGAGAGAGAAGTGAGATAGAAGTGTGAGAGGAGAGGAGTGAACGCCCATTTAAGGTGGCTGTTGATTCACTCCTACCTGTTTCCAACTCTGATGTGCTAATTCACAACAGAAGGTGCTGGCAAAAACTACCTGCGCCAATTATTGCACATTTCTTCATTAGTGAGCGAGGGCATTAAAACTGTTGGAAGGCTAGCTTAAATTTAGAGAGCTTAATTCATTTCTTTTCCAGCCATATCTTTGAGCCCCGCGGCACTAATGGGTACGCGCTAAGATTAACATCACAACACCAGCTAGCCTTTTAAAGCTTTACATCACAAAACTTTAAAGAAGAACTTCTTAAGAAGTCCAATTACAAGCAGTTATCAAAACCGCTGTTGCAGAGGGCTGGCGATTTACGCTCAAAAAATTGTGACTCAAATGGCTAACATGTCAATGTATTGAGTATTAGCTGGAAATTATTCTCCTACTGATATTAGTTTACACAAATAAAAGCTTCCCAGCCCTTTAGCGCGTGCCAAATGATGCCGATGCCGAACTACAGCAGAGTTGTCTTTTTAATATCCCCCACAATTCTCAAATAATGACCGCCCACAGACAGATACACATGTTGAAGCGAGGTCCAAATCCTGTCTCCAGAGACAAAATCAACAAAAAGCAAAATAAAATAAAAATCTAACCACAGAGCTCCCATTTTCCCGTCCATTTGGTATCACAGGGGGCGAAGCTGTGGAGCCTCATTTCCACTGGCCAGAACGTATGAATATTTCTGATGAAGCAAATGTATATGCAGAGAAGGCTTACGTGCTACGAGTCAATAGGCGTCTTCCTCAGAGAGTCTCTTTTCTCTCACTGAGCATTGATCATGTGCTACATTTGCCTCCCGCTCACAGAATGAAAGAAAAAAATGAGGGTGTATTTACAGGGGCTTGTAATGATATCATATATCAGACTGACCCACTGGTGTAATGATTTCGCAAGAATACCTCACTTAGAGAAAAGCAGAGGACAGTGCACGCTGAGATGGACTGTCACTGAGCAGCCCCTTCTAACGAATGCTGGAACAGGGGAGGAATGCGAAAACGGGGATTTGTGTTATGTCGCATAATGCAATAAACATCTAAAAATCTCTTTGAGATGGCAGACCGAGGTTGTTGCCAGATATTTTCCTTACGGAGGGCAAACAAGATGTTGGGGGTGTTAGCTTATTAACAGGGATATCCATTGAATCTAATATTTCATCTCACAATTATACATCAATATTCAAAAAAAAAAAAAAAAAAGATTGTTCCAAGAAATTACATCATTACATTAAAGCAGATGAGTAAATCATTCAACATGATTTTTGAACATGGAAATGGCTTTTTTATGTGACACCTTTGGCAGTCCTGATTTGAGTTCTCTATAAATTGCGCTCCAGATGTTTAATGTTGTGTCTATCTTTTTTATTAACAAGTAATATTAAATAATCAATCAATCACTTTTATTTATATAGCGCTTTTAACAATACAGATTGTAGCAAAGCACTGAACATTATCAAATAGTTGAACAGAGCGTTCCCGGTTCCGGCTGATCTAATTAATGCAGCCTAATTTAAACTGACAGAGTGTGCCTGCCCCCCGAACAGTATTAGGTAAATTGTTCCAGAGTTCGGGTGCTAGATAGGAAAAAGATCTGCCACCTGCAGTAGATTTTGATATTCTAGGTATTATC
>JAUMHQ010000044.1:8009667-8026345 GCA_032361165.1 Enteromius paludinosus | reverse complement strand
GCAGTGTTGACAGAACCGGGCTAATATGCTCACACTTCCTGGTTCTAGTAAGGACTCTAGCTGCTGCATTTTGAACCAGCTGTAGTCTATTTATCAAGCGAGCAGAACATCCACCCAATAAAGCATTACGGAAAACGCAGTTTTACAGATGCTTGAAACATGGCTTTCAAATGAAAGATTGCTATCAAACAGCACATCTAGGTTCCTCACTACATGTACTTACTGTAAAGTTAGGGTCACCATTAGGATTTGGTTTCGGGTAACTTGCATGTAATTATGCAGAATTTATTGTTATTATACACGTAACATACTGTATGTAAAAAGGACACAGTAAAATAAAGTGTTAACCAAAACTTCTACATAGTTCGGCCGGCACTATTATTAAATGAACGCATTCTCTAAAGCAAAATGCAAGGCTTTGAGAACTGTGCATCAGTTCAGGCCTCCACAGAGACGTGAGCAGAAAGACAGAGAATCTATTGTAACTAGAGCTTGCTCTTTCTCAGAGAACTGGAATATCAATATGCCACCTTCTCCAAGAGATATGCTCTCTCATACGCCCCTCACAACGAAACATTTTTACATTTTACTTTTCTCCCTCTGTATCTCAATGTACGTGCACCTCATGCAGCTCAACACAAGCTGGATTATGGGGTGGGAGGTGTAGGCAGGGGGCAGCCACAGCTGCTGCTGTCCCTTACGAGAAGAGACTCCCTGGGGTGACCCTTGTGAAAGAGGGAGGCCGGCTCAGCTAAGCCACTTCATTCAGCAGCCCCACGGCTCCCTGCCGAGCTCAGGCCAGGGGCTACACTGAGTGAAAGAGCAGCAAAGAAAAGGGCAAGGATAGAAATGGGTAGAAAGACTGAAACGATACTGGAAAAAAAAGAAGAAAAAAAAAAGAGCAGGACTGGGCTTTGGAAAGGGGGGTGGGGGGCGATTGGTGGTGGTCATATTTTATTTATTCATTTTTTTTGGCTACTTTTCTGCTGTGGTGCGAGTCATGCAGATCCCAGATAATTGTTGCGCTGTCAGAAAGATTTCCAGCACGGCAGTACGCTGATCTAGCCCACAGAAGGGCTAAATAACAACAATCACCATGATCATAAAGAGCAGAGCCCATGCTGGAGAACTCCATTCACGCTAATCAGGAGTCCCACTGTTTTAGTGCGTTGGGCACAGCACAAAGGCCTGCTAGCAGGACGCCTGGCCCGCCATCGCCATTGCAACCTGGCTAAATGGAGCAGGTGATTTCCCAGCCTCCCCCCGAGCCCGGCCAATCATGCTCACAGGCAGGTGGAAGGGAGGGCGTACCAAGGTACACGGCAAGGGCAACGCTAAAGAGTCCATGCGGTGGAAGCAGAGTGAAATGAAAGCGCCGCTACACCTACACACACACTCCGAGCTTCATCCCTGCTGCAGGTAATAACAGGTTTGCGAGACAAATGAGGCTGCAGATAAGAAGGTCCAAGCAGATGGAGAAGGAAAGGGTGGGGTCAGAGCCAAGAATATGAACCCACATGTCTGACGCTGGCTTAATAAGCAGGAGTTGTGCTGATGGCAGCAGCAAGCAATCGCCCCATAGGGAAGTGAACACAACCTCCAGCTGAACCCAACACATCACACACACTGGACAAGCACTGCAAAAATACAGCCAGCTTCATCCTCCGAGCACAAAGCAACAAGGGGGAAAATATTTATAATTCCATTCCTGGCGATGCTGGGAGGTGCTACTGCGCTTCGGGCAAAACTTGGGCTACGAGACATGCCGATTTGTAGTTTGGCTTGATCTGCAGCCTAATGCGACCTGAAGATTCATTCGAAATGGGCAGTCGGCCCAGAGACCGATGACAGTTTCCAGCGAGGGCAAATATACTGGCATTACATCACTCTGTCTCCCTGGGTCTTAAAGTGACACCTCCGCAATTAATGCTTTCTGCTTACACTGTCAATACTGAACAGGCTAACGAATAAACAACAGGAACGGCCCTAAACAATCAAACTGTTGTTGTAGCTCTTGCTGTTAAATCCAACAATCAATATGTTTGAATACAATGCCAGGTAAAACCAATGACAGGTACGGGGTTGCAGGTTTAAAGAGTTGGTTTTTGGTTGTTTTCTCTAAGCCTCATTCTTTTAACCACTTAGTCCACTTTTAACCTGTTGAGCAGTACGGTCCCACATATGAGTTTTTTCTTTCCGTGCCTCTGGGAGTACGGTCCCACAAATGGGATTTAGAACGTTCGGTGACATTGAATAACCACCAAATTCAAACTGGGCTTTTGATGGCGCTGAGGCAGAGAGATACGTGCACTGTGCTTGTCATATTATCACAACTATGCAGTGTTCTTAACCACGTAACACATATTTTATATTTCAGACATTTATACACATATGTACTAGTAAAACAATACATTTAGAGCTTGTAAAATACAAACAGATGTCTATGGAAGCAACAATAACAATCCATTCAAATTTAGTTTTATTCATATCAGATACACATCGTGTAGGTAGCTATAAAATTCACTCTATGCTTCACACAGTTCTCCTGCCACTTACTGTTTCGGAAGAAACTGATGACTTTGCATGCTGACGGGACTCTCTGAACTGCAGCGCGAACAAACATGGGGACGCCCATCTCATGTCACAGATCACTCGTTTACACATATTTGTGAATCAGAATATCAGATTGTTCATGACACGGTAAGCAAGTTTGTGGATATTATAAATACAAATGGAAAAACAAAATAAAAGCGTTCAGTGTCATGCAGAGTTATTGTGGTTTGCGGTGTATCACGTGACCAGCATGACACGTCACCATGGAAACAGTAAAGACAAATGTTCTAAAATAACGGTCGCCTAAAAAACGTACTCTGGGGGGATGGCTGGAATATTTTAAACTGAAAGGGTTAAACTGAAGCTGCACAATATCTTTAGTTGCCCTCGCAGTCAGTCAACATTTCATGAATGGCTTTTCAATTACATCCTATTGGGTATCACCGGAGTTTAACGGTTTGTGATATAAAATGCTTATAAAGATTGATGGAGGGAAATTTATAACCTTAAGCCACTACCTGTCGGGCACGCATAGTCGCACAAGCGTGTTTATTAGATACAGACTCTTCAATCTCGATCTCGCTCTCTCTGTCATCGTGCATTGTGTCTGACTCAGTCAACCTTTCCTTTTTATTGCTGCTGGGTTGCGCTTCTTGTTTAAACAGCCAGATGCACGCTCATGAATAAATTAATGTTTACAAACCAGATTGGCTGCCATAAAGGAAAGGTCATGGAGGCTGTATGTGTTACTCTCATTTTCTGTTCCTCTCCCAAGTTCTGCTTGGACTAATGCAACATTCTTAAGGGCAATGTTCTCATGTCCCGATTATCCTGCTGGAACCTACCTGGATTAGTGTTATTCCAACACTAAATCTGCAGCATGGCCCGCTAACCGTGGCCAGGGCTTTTCTGGCATGAGGTTGCACTTTTCACTAATCCAGGCCTCATATACTCTTCCTGGATGCTAAACTTAACCCTAAAGTCTTAACCTAAACCACACAACTGGTTTAAGGCAACATCTCCTGTTCTCAATGTCATTGGTGTAACATAAAAATTGTTGCTTGTAACATAAATAAAACTATCTGACATCAATCTAAAATAATAAAAGCTTTTATACTGTACCAATTACATGCTCTTGTTTTAATATGTGTATATATATATGAAGGGTTTTGAAATTGCGCAGAAGAGCAAAAACAGATCTCAATAATTTAATTAACATAATAATTTTCAAAAAACATGTTTTTAATACTGCATTTCAATTGATATCAATCAAACTGTTTTTTGCAAATAAACTTCACACATATATATATATAAAAAAGAAACCACTACATGGCTTGACAATGCTAAACATACACTCATCAGATAACGTGTGCACACACACACACCTTTACAGTATATACACACAAGCATACCTCTCCTAAGCGACAACTGTGATGAAAAAGAGTGTTAAGTGGTGCTACGTAAGGGTGTGAGTGTCTCATAACAGACAATATCTGAGGGTAATGTCTTAACGCAGCCGCAGCCAATAGAGCTGTCATTCATCTGCGCTCTGTCTGTCACCTCCTGACATGCAAATTGCTCTCGTCAGAAGCTCTGACCAAATAAAATATTCATTCTCTTGTCTATTATCTGCCACATTACATTCGCTAATCATTTTGCCCGTCTTGGAAAAGTCGCAGCCCACCCTTCTCTCACTCACCTCCGACTGTCTGCTGACAAACGCATCTCAATCTCCATCAGTGAGCGGCCCGCATGACTCTCTCCGCCAACAAATTATTAGCATCAAATCTCCCGTCATCTGCAGGCTATTTGTGGTGTGCCAACATCATTTCCTGCCCGGCGTGGCGAAATCGATTGCGGGAGAGGGAAGCAGAAAAACCATTACATTTCCGCTCAAAAGCTGGATTCCCCACTCCGCCCCCTTCCAAATGCCCCATGGAAAGGAAACTAAAGATAAAGTTAGGGCACAAAAACTTGGGGTATAAGACAGGGAGCCAAGTTAGTTTAGTGCTAACTGTGTTTATAGTTTACAGAGAGATGGATCTTTTTAAACTACACTGATTGTGAAAGTATTCAGCCTCTCATTACTTCTTGACACTGTAATTAGTGCTAATGAGCACAAATTGCACCATGTGCTTACAAGTGTGTGTGTGTGTGTGTGTGTGTGTGTGTGAGTGTGTGTTTGAAAGGAGAAGTCATGTAATGTGTTGTAAGGCCAAAATGTAAAATAAAAAATACACTTAAATAATAAATTAAAATGATATCCAATGCAGACACAGAGTTACATCTGTGCTGTGTAATGGGTGCTTAAAGTGCAAACAATTTCAACTTTAACCCTTTAAAGAGTAGTCAGTGATTTCAATCACGATTTCTTGAACAATACTGCGATTTTGACACAAACAGACATGTTACAGTGTGAAACTGAATCATTTTTCCAAAGGAAAACAATTAGCTCTTTATCAAAGACCTGCAACTAAATGTCTAAAACAGACATTAGGCGAAAAAATTATAAAATCACCTAGTAAAGGTGTAACAAAATGTCTCTAGAACAGACCTATGACAAATCAAATAAATACTCTGTGTGTGTGTGTGTGCATGTAACAAAATATCAAATCGTGCTGTAAGGCCATTTCGATACGATTTCAATTAATTGCACAGCCCTAATTTACAAATCGGGGATTAAATTTCATACTATACACACACAAATTGAACATATCATAAATTCTTCCAAATCAGCAATCGCGATGCTACGAGCAATGCTTTCCATATGCAGGTCATGACCCTTGTGTTAAGAGGTGAGTTTGACAAGAGTCATGTGAAGGGGCTTTCGTTTCAGAGTGTTTATGTTTATGACACAGACAACATACAATACAACACCATTTCCCAACCTCTTAAAATGCATCTGTTGGAAATTAATTGTGTTATTCCACCATATGGACCACCACAGAAACCCATCTGAGCATCTGTGTAACATTTTCATGATAGGTCTCCTTTCAGCTGGGGCTACATTACTCTAGCAAGCGCTGCAAACCCAGCAATCTTTTTGGCCTCTCTGCTAATGTTTGACAAAGAGAGAGAACGACAGATAAGAGAGCTAGAGAAAGAGCTACAGATGGCATGGAGTTCCTCCCTCAGATTATTTGGCCTCTCGCTAGCTCAACCCAATAGCTCATGCTCGGCGTTGGCCCGCAGAGATCGCCGATTCCCCACATTTCCACTTCTCTGTCATACTTCCACACTAATTTCACTTCTAAACGTGCCAAATCACTCCAGTAAATCACACACATTCTCGCATGCACGCAGCGGTCATGCTCTGGGAACATATCATTTGGCATTTAGATATGAGAGCCCAAAAAACAGACAAAAACAAACACATTTCAATGACTGTCATTATCATTTTACTGTTCAAAAGAGGGGAAGAACAGAGAAGTGGCGAAGCATTTGAAGTCTTTAAGCGGCTTAGGGGACCGTGGACAATGGTGTAAAATGTTGGGCTTTCTTCGAGGGGCGTTATTTACTCATTTCATGCTTTGTTGGTCACGACTGCAGGATTCGAAAGGCGGCGGGGCACAAAAGGCCGCATCGACGCAGGGCCGGCTAATCTAGAGGCTTGCTCGGTTTCACACAACAGGCTTAGTGCATAACGGCAGCCATGAACACCAGGGCCTCTATACAGCGGCCGGACAATCACCCACTTTTATGCAGCGGCCCTGCTTTTCAAAAGCCTGACCGGTATTGGGTCTTTGTCTGGACAAAAATCCCAGAGAAAATGTTTGGTTGAACTTAGCGGGGCTTTTAGCAGGCGACAGACAAAGAGTTAGCATGTAGAGCTTGAGAAAAAGACTTAAAAAAGACACTTCATTGTTTTTAAAAAAAAAAAGAAAAAAAAAGAGTGGTCTAAGTGATTGTTTTGGAATGCCTATGCTCTTGTCTAAGTTGACCAGGTACCCATGTTTAAGCTAATCATAAAACCATAATATCTATTTTATAACAATTCCATAAAATATTAAATAAATAATTTTTTAAACACATAGTGTTATTTAAATTGCATCTTCATTTTTCATAATTAAAATTGTCATTATTTTATTGTCGCACTATATAAATGCATAGCATTAAATTGCACAGAATGCTGCTTTTCGCCCTCTACATCACACACCTAAATATAATTTAGAATTATATGACAGAGGAGGATTAAGCATTTTGAAATACCCCCACCCAACACACACACACACACAATTTTAAATTCTTAGATAATACCGCTGAAGATGATTTATTGATATATTTCAGAAATCTGGTCACCTTAAGCTAGTCGGAGGGTCATGTATCGATCATAGGGCTAATGGTAGCTTGCACTCAGAACGGATGAGTGCTGCTGAGGGTTCATTTTTTTTCCCCACGGGGCAACAGCAGTTCCATTGCACTGACTGCGCTGCTCTGTGATGGATATGTGTACTTGCTCACTCCATCTTCTCTAGTTTCTGTATGCTCTTTCTATATACTTCTGTTTCGCTCTTTTTCTCCATTACAGGTTCCCAATAAAACCACAGGGCACTGGACCCTCTTTTACTACTGGAAGCCTGGAAGGTGACAAATAAGTTCACCCAAACAGCCCTCAAAGGTTAGGCTTGCATTAAACAGAGAGAGAGAAATAGAGAAAGAGGAAGCAAGAGGGAGGAATAAAGAGAGGGAAGGAAGACGACAGGCGGATTGATGGCAGGGCAGCGAGTCTGGTTTCACTCTAGGCTTTTCCTTAACTCCAAGGCATTATCCATTCAGCTGTCACACACAAACACACACACAAAGCCAAGTCCACCACACCGAGGGGGTATGGTGACACAAAATGGAAGAAAGTCCACTGCCAGACCACTGTATCCTCCAAGAACCAGAGCTCTCCAGCTGAGCTAAAAGCAGAACAACTTTTTAACTCTCTTTCTCACTAACTTTCTCAGTCACACACGTTTGATTTTCCATCACGATGGGGACTTTCTATTGACTCCTAGAGGTTTTACACTGAGCTCACAATATTTTTCTTTTTTTTATTCTCTGTCCTTAAACCTTATTGAGACCACTGGCTGTACACAAAATCAAGATAATCAAAAAAGACAGCTATTGTTTTTATTATTGTTTGATAATTTATTTTTTAATTTTTGTATTGTTATTATTGTTTTATTATCATTACAGTTAATTACATAAAGTATTTGCTATCCTAAGACAACCCAACCTCTAAATAAAAAATAAAATATAATCAAATTAATATAAATGTACATAATATAAATATTCATTTTTAAAAATAATATTAATATAAAATACAAATATAGATCCATTTTATTTTATTTTTTTTGCATTATTATTTCTAAAAATTTAATTCTGTCATTAATTACTCACCCTCATGTTGTTCCAAACCAATAAGACCTTTGTTTATCTTCAGAACACAAATAAAGATATTTTTGGATAAATTGTGTTCTGAAGATGAATGACGGTCTTACAGGTTTGGATCAACATGATGGTGAGTAATTAACAAAAGAGTGTAAATTTTTCGGTGAACTAACTATTTTAGTTCAAGTCAATAAAAATATTCTCCTCAGGAATTATTTAAAATCTGAGCTTTCTAGATGAAAAAAAGTGTTTTTGTTCCCAAAGTAGGGAGGAGAGGAAAAGAGCATCTGATTAGAAATGTGTGAGGTGCTTTGAGTGAATGCTTGCTGCAGTTTAATAAACGTAAACCCATCATCTATAATTCGGGTGACGGCGAGCAGGGGAGGAAAAGTCGTGTTAAGCATGAGTCCCTTGGCTTCCCCTCAGATTAAGAGAAATAAATGTCTCTCTTCTCCTACGGCAGAAAAAAGGGGGTCGCTCAAAAACACAGGCGCAGAAAACTCATTAAACCTGGTGGAAAATTAAAATGAGAGTGGGCTATGGACATCCACAGAACGGCACACAGCATAATTGTTTGATTTGCTAAGTGAATGTGCTCTGTGAATCAAAAGAGCGTGTGTTTAGAGAAGGAGACAGTGAGCAGAAGTGTACAGTACAAAAGAGCTGTGCATTAAGACAGTCCACCACACAATCTATAGGATAACTCTTCATTGATAATGAAAGAGTCTGTTTTATCACAAGGATGAAGCTGAAATATTCCATGTGCCTTCTAAGGGGAAAAAATAGTACTTTTAATGACTGCAGTGCACCTATAGGGAATGAGTGAGATTGATCTGTAGTGTAAGAATAAAGAACTGTGTGAATGATGAAAGGCTACAGTAAAAGTCTTTCAGTAGCGGTAAAATGTCGCTGTGGTTAACATGTCCACGTGGGCTCCTAATGGCTATTATGTATGTTTTATATTTATGTTGGAGGTCTTCAGAATGTTATAAGAAAGAAATGAAAAATTAAACACAATAAACAGCAACAACTAACATGGACTTATCGATTTATTTTCTATTCTGTTCCTTCTTATTTAATGTATTGTACAATTAACAAAAGCAAAAAAGGTCTCTAGCACTAGACGGCTCAATTTGTTTTCTATTCTATATAATTTTAAAAAGCCTTGCTATGTGTATTACGTTAAGCTAACTGATCCTTGTTATAGCGCTTGCGTATCATTGCTCCTTTGTTAAATCTGATTGCTTCTATTGTCCTCATTTGTGAGTCGCTTTGGATAAAAGCATCTGCTAAATGACTGAATGTAAATGTAAAAAAAAAGGAATTACAGTTATATAAATCAATATAAATATACTCGAAAATACATATTTGCTTTAGTTCCACAAGTCTACAGTTTAGTTTAATTCATAACAGCATTATTGCCTGACTTTATTACTGATCTGCTGATAAACATAAAATGTAATCTCGACTTCAAACTGTTCTGGAGCTTTCAGACTGAGTGAACTGATTTGCCTTGACATAACTTCAGCATCACTGATAAGCACAAAATACGGAATCATTTTAGGTACTTAATACTTCCCTATTGTACTGTTTGGAGCGCAGCCAAAGGAAACGGCTCCAAACACACATAAACACACTCCCAAATCCGGTGGTGCCACGAGCCTGTGTCTCAGCAGACCTTTCTTTCTCAGTGACAGCTGTCAGCTTGAACTAGTGACCAAGCAAAAAACAAAGAGGGAACGAAAGAACAAGTGAGACAGCCTCTGGAGGCAGACAGAGAGAGAAGCAGAAAGAGTGGGACACTAATCCAGAACAGCACCTGCTATTCTGTTTGTTCCCACTGGAGGGAAAAGACCCTCTCTGTAAACACCTGCACATGGATGGCAAATCCCCATATCGCATACATGGAGTGCATTCCACTTACAGCATGATACGGTGGCACCGTTTTAACCCTTCGACCTCTAAATGGTCGAGAGACATCCAGTCACTCTAAATTCTGCTACTGCCATACATATCTGTATATGGACACATTTCTCTATACTATATATGGATATACACATCCATATCTGCAAATTATTATTAGTAACTGAATATAATAATATATTCAAAAAATAAATAAATTATATATATATACACACACACACAAAGTACCAGCCCAGTCTCATGGCAATTCATACATATTTTATGAGGTGGCTAATTCGTACAAATTTGACCTCACTTTGCAAAATCGTACATATTTTACGATTTGCCAATTCATATACATGCACGAATTACCTAGACCTAACCCCGCCCCTAAATCTACCCATCATGGGGTTTTAGGCCAAATCGTCCAAAATTGTAAATACGTACGAATAGGTCGTGAGACTGTGTTGGAAGTAGCATCCTACAGCTTTGAGCTTGATGAATAGTTAAGGCTAAGCATGTTTCTATTTGAAAGTGATCATTTCTCAGGGCTCAGGAATTAAATAAATCCAAAATTACATTAAGGTCCGCTTTGATCCACTGGCTTCAGGGTTAGACACAGAGCAGAGAGAAGGTTGATACGAGCAGTGTAATTCCAGTGCCAGTGTGGGGTGGACTTTGATTACATTTGGCTTTAATGAGCAGTGGGCTGTTACTAGAGGTGGAACAGATCCCATAAAACATAAGTGTACGGTTCACCAGATGTTTGAATGGGGTTCGTCTCATATCTAACAAACTGTGTCAGAACTCTTTTTTATCTGTCTTTAAATGATCTCTTTATTTTTACTATATATTGTGTTTTGCTGGCGCCTTACGGTTTACTGTTTTTAAAACAAAGTGGTAAAATATGAAAAATATATAAGTACTAAATATTTACAGAATTGAAAACATGACCACAGTACTCTGATACAGACAAAACCACGAGACATTATAACTAATACACACTTGGTTTTTACACAGAAAAAAAAAGAATCCTTGACACAGTCAGGCAAGGTGCTCAGTTGCGTGTCATTTTGCAAATGCCATTTCCTGCTTTCATTTCGATATGCTTTTTAATCATTTCAGTAGTCAAATGTCACAAATGATACAGTGTTTCTGTCTCTAAGATCATATAATGCCACTGTGGACTGGCACTGGGGGAGTGGGAGGGTTTGACATGATAAAAAAAATGTAGTTGATCTTCACAGAAATGATAACACAAGCTCACATGCATAGCCATTATGTTTGCTAAAAGACACTGGGAAAAAAACAGATCTGAAACAACTGCAATTTAAAGTGTCGTGTGGATATATCAATCTACACTGGGAGGATAAATCTGTTTAAACTTACAGCTTCTCTGACACACAGCTAATTGTGGCGTATCTGTCCTTTCTCTGGTGGCATGTCTAATTAGAAATGCGTTGTGTGTGAGAAAGCTTTGAAGTCTTCTCTCCATGATCAGTAAGTAAACAGTTTCTCTGCCTCAGATCCGCGAGCGGCCCATCTCTGGCCTGGGTTTGTGTTTCATGTTTCACCAAAAGAAGACCAGGGCCTGTGTAGACTGCAAACACACCTCTTTTTTATTTCATTGGATGCTGCTCTTTCATAGCTCATGCTTTCATTTTCCTGAAGATGTTTCTCCTCAATTTCTTTAAGTAAAATAAAAGAAAAGATAAAAAGTACTGATTTCTGCAAATCCGGGCACAGTTTAAAATTACTGAAGTCTATTCTGAAACTTAAGAGGGGATTTCCGTGGTCTTTTTCTCAGGAGAAAAATCTCCATTTAATCTCATTGCTGTCTAGGAGAAACAACTGAGATAATGTAATTTTCCTTCCTTTGGGTAGACACACATAGAAGGGGCCATAAAACGTGCAACATTCGCACACACACACTATTCAGTTCACACGGGGTCTCAAACACACAAACGCACGCATTGGAAAAACATTACAAGACGTCAGTGGGACGGTCTCTGGCTCGGAGAGGTGGAGGAGGCTATAAACACATATAGTGTTTCAATTAAAGTCCCTATTGCTGTGGCTCAGACTCAGTGCCAGCTGTGTGTGGTTACAAAAGCAATGCGGTGGCTCCTTCCAATAGCCCTAAAAAGGCAAAACCACCAAAGCACTTTAACTCCCTCACCGAGAATAAAAAAAAGGGGGGATGAAACGAAAACAGAAAAGAGAGGAGCGGGGGGCATGCTAAGTGGAGTGCAGCAACATTAAGGGCATATTAAAACAAGATGGCCGACAGCTGGTAATGCAGTTTGTGTTGGGCACAGGCTGTGCCGGCACTCATTAGGACACAGAGCACCGCCGAGCCGCCTCGTTCTCTCTCTCTTCCCTTCTCCTGTAGCCCCTGAAAAACACAAAGCTTCCTCATAATGTTCCCAAGTGTGTAAATCATTCCAAAGGCTGACACAAAGTACACTGTAAGCCGCAAAAATAATTAGGGCCAACTGCAGCTACCGCCTTTTCTTCCCCTTCTGCTTCGGTTTCTTCTTCCCAGCCTTCCGCACCCACAAGCTTTCCCTCCGCCGCTTGCCCAGGCAAATAAAAGCTTCGGTCCGCACTAAAGCCAAGGGGACATTAAAGTTAGAAAAGTTGGTCTGAGCAGACATGAGGTGTTCCTTACCGGGTCGGCTAAAACATGCTATTTAACTTCCTTTCACTTTTCTCTGCGGGCTTCTCATTTAAAGTCTTGGCGGAGCTTGTCTTACTTTTATGTCCCCTCACATTCTGTGGCACCCTTCTCTGACGCATTTCTCTGCTACCACCCTCTTTTTCTACTCCGACACGCACTCACTCTCCCACTTGCTGTCTGATGCGATACTAGACAGGGTTACATGAGCCCTAAGGCTGCAGAAAAAGAGAGAGGGAGAAGGAATGAGTGAGTGAAGTAGAAGAGGAGAGCGATGTGACTTCACAGCAGCAGGTCCTCTGTTCTGCCCTCGCTAACCCGATGCCGAAAAACAGGGAAATTCGGCCACGCTCTTCCAAACAGCTGCCAAAACCTCCATGACATGAAAGCCGGGGAAAGACAGCAGGAGAAATTCAGTCAGCTGGGCCCTCAATCCAGTCCTCATCATTCCATTACGCTCCGACACGGCCTCGGAGATGCACTTCACAAACAAGCTGAAATACATCTGCAGTGTGTGCACGCACGGAGAAACAGAAAACACGTATATGATTATAAGAAAGAAATGGATATGAGTGTTGGGAAAATGCAGAATATAATAACTGAATTGGCCAAATCCCATAGTGTGATGAACTGATTAAAATGTGAGTGTCATCTACTGAAATGCAGTTTAAGGAAATTCATTGAAGACACATTAGCGATTTCAATAGTCTACCACAAGCAACAGCGCAGAAAGAATTGTCTATTCATTTCCTGACATTAAAAATCAAGACCAAAAGTGTTTATATAAATATGTTTAAATGTTTAAGAATGTTGTTTTTTTTTTCTTAAAGAATACTCTTATTTTTATTCAGAACTTTTATTTTATTCAGCACAGGATGCGTTAAATTTTAATTCATTTGCAATTTAATAATTTGACTAAATTAAATGAATAAAGGAAATGAAATATATATATTTAAAATATAGTAGTCAACATTTAAAGTAGTGCTGTCAAATGATTAATCGCGATTAATCGCATCCAAAATAAATGTTTTTCTTTACATAATATATTTGTATGTGCTGTGTATATTTATTAAGTATATATAAATACAAACACGTATGCATGTATATATTTAATGAAAATGTTATGTTTATATATTAAATATATTTAGATATAATATAAAATATACAAATATAAATATATAAATGCATTTACATGTAAATACTTTCAAAATGTATACTGTACGTGTGTGTTTTAATGTAAACATAATAAATAAACACAGCATAAACACATATATTATGTAAAAAAACTTTTATTTTGGATGCGATTAATCGCGATTAATCGTTTGACAGCACTAATTTAAAGTGAATCAAAACAGTTAATTAATTTATCCTAAGACAAGAACGCATTTAGGTTTTTAAGACTTGATAAAAGGCTGTGATCCACTTCAAATGTTGACTAGTGTAAATGATGTATGAACTTTCTATTTATAAATAAATCCTGAAAAAAAGACTGATAATAATAAATGGTTTCCGAGCACCAAAACAACATCCTTAATTCTTAAGGACTTTTTGACACTGAAAACTGTCAGAAAATTCAGCATTGTCATAACACGAATAAAATGACTTAAAAAAGTTTCAAATATATTAAAATAGTGATAAAAAGAACAGTTTTGTTAAATTGTAATAATATTTCATAATTGAGCTTTTTGCTATATTTTTGAACAAATTAAATACTATCTCTGTGGACAATTTACGACATAAAAAAGATTCTAAATAGGGCTGTCAAATGATTACAATTTTTAATCAAATTAATCAGGATTTTCAGTGGATTAATCATGTTTAATCACTATTTGCAACTACACCTGAATCCTAACCATTTTTTTCTGAAATGCACAACAAAAGATAAATAACAGGACACGGATACATAATTTTCATAATATGTCTGTTTATTAACAGTCCCAAATAATGGTGGCTTAAATCAAGCTGAAACATAATATTTGTCTTTGCAATGAGAACAATCTTTTACCTTTACGCCGGTTTCACACTGCATGTGTAAGCAGCACGTATGCAGAAGCAGTTAACTATATGTAACGAAGTGCAAGTGTGAACAGAGAACCGCAAAATGACGCTCTTCAGTTTTTAATATAGTCAGCGTAAAAATTCTTTTTGACAGCCCTAATTCTAACATATAAAAACATACCTAAAAATATTATATGATAAATCGATGAAAATGATTAATTAAACAAACAACCAACCAAATAAATTGGTTGATAAAGTTATGTTTCATATTTGAATATTACAATTTATTTAAATGTTCGAAAAATATTATAGTATTTACAGAAATTGAATTCCAATTCCACTTCCTCGAATTTACATTGCAGTTCCACATTTTCAATGTGAATTTAGAATTTAGTCTCCATGATGTGGAATCCTGATGGACAGAGAGTACGTCCTCTGTATACTCTGCCGTATTAACTGTAATATCCAATAAAGTAAAGTATGCATAGCCATGCAAAAAGACCAGTTCGTTTTATGCAGGTGAAACTGCCCCATCACGATCCCTCTGAAAACTCTGGTTGACCAAGAAAGTCTTGTTAATAAAAGTAGGTTAAGAAGCTTGGTGGGGACACCAGCACAGTGGCATCCCCAACACACCATATGCTGGGGACCACCTACGCTGGTCTTTTTCAGCAGGGAGTTAAAACACATAGAGATGAATCCTGCACGCAGTGAAAGAGCGGCAGTCCTCAAAGCACAGAGAGATGGGAGACCTGGGGACTTACTACAGCAGCTTAGCAATGCAATACAGCACATTAGCATGAGAGATTACATGCTGTTTAAAGTGTGATAGGCCTTCAGGGGTGAGGTGTGGTACTGTAGCTGAGAGAAACTTCAGTGTGTCTTTCCTCCCCACATTCATGCTTCGAATTGAGGCCATTTGATAGAGGACAGCTTGTGTCTTTGGTTTCTCCATTAGGGGTCAGAGTTGCTTTTAACTAATCAAATTATCCCAGAGAATATGCAGGCTGTACTGCGCAGGCATGTGGTGCTAACACGTGTGTGTGTGTGAGGTTGGTACTGAGAGCATGTGTGAGGGAAAAGCACCACCTCTGCACCTTCTGTCACCTGAGTTTGCCATTTAGAGGGAAAGAACTGGATTAACGTAAAGGACACATTTTTATTTTTATTTTTACCCTTATGTAATAATGCAAATCGAGCATTGATAGCATGGGTAGACTGGACGCCTCTGTCTATCCAAACTGCAATATACGATGGTCCTCGGCAAGCTTGAAGTCACCACATCCTCACTGTCTTAGTATAACCAATCCAATAATCCCCAATGTCTACAAGAGAAAAGTCTGCTTCTTGCTTTATCTCCCAGGGGCAAATATGAACAAGGGAATAGGCTAATGCTAAGTGCCTTACTCTAATCACACAGCCAAGACAAACCTCATTTCCAGCATAATACCCTCAAAAACCATCCACATAATCCCGCTGACAATCAAAAGAGTCTTCACCCTTGCACGCCGCCGCTTCCCACTGGATAATATGGCCACCTTACAAAAATATCATCATTAGCATAAATCACTTTGATGGCTTAGCATCTGCCAAAGGGTGTTATTGACATTTCTAATGCCCATAAACACAATGTTCCTCGTCGATTCAAATTAACCCAAGTCCCTGAAGTTTCTTTCCTGGATCAGGTCAAATTTGCTCAGGAATAAAAAAAGGAGATGCAAATTCGTTTCTTCAAGGCCAGCTCACCAGAGATCCAGAGACTGCCCTGATTAATCGACATTAACTTCTGACTGCAGCATTTAAACGTTTGTCAAGCTTTCATCTAGGAATAACAGCAACAAGCTTCCTTTCTGTCACATAATAACACCTTCTTTCGGAGCTATATGACAAGCCGAGGAACTGCAACGGGATAGAATAGTGACCACAGGTTGCACACTTCAGAATCTCAGCTAATCTCAGCAGAACGCCACCGGGGTATTGTCAGTGTCATCACGGATACTAGGTGTTCAGACATCCAGCAAATATGGAAATACATAAGGAAAGGAAAGGAAGTGACAAGTGGCCATACTAGGAATTAGTGCTCTGCATTTGTGTACACCCAAGTGCACACACACAGCAGTGAGAAGTGATCAACCACACACACACACACCGTGAACACACACCCGGAGCAGT
>JAUMHQ010000044.1:7995229-8009574 GCA_032361165.1 Enteromius paludinosus | reverse complement strand
GGAGAGAGTGCTGGATATTCACTAACTCCACCCACAATCCCTGCCGGACCTGGGACTCAAACCCACAACCTTTGGGTTACAGGTCTGACTCTCTATCCATTAGGCCACGACTGCCCCAGCAAGAGTAACAGGACAGGCAACCTCTGACCTCCAGGTTGATAAAGTAAGTAGTAAGATGTTTGCCAGTGGCCCTGTGGATCTAAAAAAAGAGTTACAGATTTTACATAGGTCAGCTAGGCCAATAAGGCCTCTGATGACACACACTGTACAGTATGTGCATTTCACAATAGCCTTGACAGGTCTCAAGTGCCCTACGCTTTAAGATGAAAATGAAAATTTGATTACATCCAGGTTACACTTATCCTTGAGTGGCCCCTCTCAGGTGCAAGTGCTGAGGTACGTGTACTTCACTTGATTATCCTAGACATAAAAATAATTTAGCGGGAAATTGTTGAATATCTCACTTATGAAAATGAGGGCTATTGAGTACAGCTTCTAGTGTGTGGCAGAATTGTTCTGAAATGTGTGAGAACACCTTCGTAAACAGAATCGTTCCTGGAATCTTGTATCATGGGATAGCATTTCACAGAAGAGCGTTAGCGTCAGAATCTATAATTGAGGTGGTGTATGAGAGCTCTGGAGGGCAGACAGGCCGGACAGCCCTGAAAAACCCATAGACAGAGGCAACAACGCTGGTGCCACCAGCGGCTCCAGCATAAGAGGCCTCTCTGGCTAAACTACTGATAAGAAGCATAAAAATCAATGATTAGCGGCTGGCGCCTATGCTAACTCAGCCAGTGCTATTCATTTGGATCAAACTTGGCCACTTCCGGCTCAGGCCTTGTGTACTTCTAATGTTTCATGAGCTCTTGATTTGGGCGATGCTCTCCACCACATTCATTGATGTTCTGCTAACAAAGGAGAGGGCTACAAATGGACCCGAAGCTCTGATGTAGTGCTAGCGTTCTCATCAGGATTTAACTAGCCTCTCAAAAAGAAGACAGGCACGAAAAATTAGCACAAATTAATTTTAGCGCCCATGTTAATGAATCATAGTATTCCCTGTACTACACACATAAGCAGCGGGGTGCAGCATGGCTGAAGCGTATATGCAAATAGCACGATAAAGAAATTTACATTTTATATTTAGTTTTGCAGTGTGCTGAATTCAACTGCATTGAGCTAAATATAACACTAGCTAAAAAAGCAAAAAAAACTAACAAAAAAGCACGGATAGGCACACAAGCATGATAGAGTATAATATATACAAGCATAATACAGTGAGTAATATGTTCAGTTTATATAAAGATAGATTTTGGGTCAGTAAGATTTGTTAATCTTTTTGAAAAATACCACAGCAGTAAAAAAAAAAAGCAGTATTATTGGGAAATTATTATGATTGAAAATAACAACAACAAATAAATAAATAAATAAATTGTTTGTTTTGTTTATTGTTTAAGCTGAACTTTCAGCAGCAATTACTCCAGTCTTCACTGTCACATGGTTCTTCAGAAATCATTCTAATATGCCTATTTTGGTGCTTAAGAAACCATTCTTTTTATTTTTAATGTTATTCTGATTAGGGGTGGCACGGTTCACAAAACCCACGGTTCGGTTTGTATCACGGTTTTAGGGTCACAGTTTTCAGTTCGGTTCTTGTTATTTTTTCTTTTAATCTTTAACACTTCAGAAATTTACTTCAGCATATCATATATAGCTTAATTATCCACAACTTAGGATACAGTATTTAAAAAGTTATATCATGTAATCATGCGTAAACTGAATTTGATTTGACTTAAAGCACATTATTGGGAACATTTCTGAGGAAAGCTAGGTGAGATTTTGATACAGCAAGAGGAAAGACATTTATTTGACAAAAAAAAGAGAATGTGTATTGCAATCTACATGAATGTATGTGCCTTTTTGGCACACAAAGCCCGCCCGCCCCACGACTGACAAAAATATCAGTGTTCGCGCGAGCAGGTGAGGAAAATGAATGCAGGAATGATCGCGTGCGAGTGCTTGAATTGCGAGCGGATGACATATCAAGCGCTCGCGAGGGTTTGAATTGAGCTTGCGGGCCCCGTTTCTTGGCATGTACATCTGTTTTCCTCTCGCAAAAATTATTTCCCGCGCTCGTCAGCATCAGTGGTGCGCTCGCTTATTAAAAGCATAGATTTGCCGCCATAGATTAAGTGTGTTTTTCGCGAGCTGTTGCTGCTGCTGCGGCGGGGCGGAGGATCGCGATGCCGGCTCAGCGTAGTGATGTCCATCGGCAATTGGCAATGGGTGATGGCATCGTCTATCGACCCAACCCTAGTTCCCACAGACCAGATTTATACGAAGCTGGCGCATCCTCCAACTCCGGGCAGCCTTCCTTTTCTGTCCCACTTAACATTTCTACAAGTACAGTATTATGACCTGCAGCACTCACTCCACACCGTAGACACCACAATTCTTTTGCGCGAAAGGGAAACACACTGGCGTCACATACGGGGCATGAGGCTACAGTGCGCATGTCATGAACCGTCGAACCGTGCGACGCATGCATGCACCGAACCGAGACAAGCAAACTGAACGTTTTTTGTTTTTTTTTCATGAACCGTGCCATCCCTAATTTTGATAAAAATATATATATTGGAAATTGAATTTTACTGAATGTAACTGTGACTTGATTAGCCAAATCATTTTCAATGTTCGTAAAAATAAGTGTTAATTTACTTATTTTAACAAAACAAAACAAGATTTTGACAAATTTGTGGCTACAAATGTTTTTTTTTTTTATTACATTCCACAACAAAGTTTTTAATAATCCTCAAATGCCAACCTCATTTTTTAATTATTATTATTATTCATAACAGTTATTAATAATAAATGCTTCAACTCAGAAATCCCTTGCACTGTAATTACATGGCAGAAACAATTTCAGCGTTAAACCCCAGCTGCGACGCAACTTCACCTTTGACTCTTTTTTTTCACTGAACAAGTTTTTTTAATGATTCTGCAGGAGTAAGGAAAAGAAGGAAGGGTGAAAGGACGCATGGATGGATGGATGAAATGATAGAGAGAGAAGTCGATGTGAAGCGATAGCAAAATCTCAAGGGGATGAGGCAGAAATATCTGGCTTTTCTCCTTCTCAGCAGATACTACAGCGGGACTGTGGAATGGCGCCTCTGGGAACAGGAACAGTTAATACATCACATGAGTCTACACTCTACAGTGTCTTTACCTTCTCTTTCATCTCCTCTGATTTTTCTTATTTATAAATCCATTTTTTTTATCTGTGCTGTCTAACATCCAGTCTGTGCCTCGGCCCTCCTCTTTTTTTTTTCCCATCATTCACTTCCCTATCTCTCTCTCTCGGTGTGAGCAATGAACTGGTCTGTCACCTCATGTCACATGTCAGTGAGTGTCTCTGAATCACTAGAGAGCTCCTCTGCTCCAAACAACCGACTCCATACATATCCCACAGGCCTCTGGGGCTGTCGCTCACACAGCGCCACACAGGGGACAAAGACAGAGAGAGAGAGAGAGACAGAATAGAGAGAGTTTGTGTCCTTGAAGCGCTCAGCCAGCTCAGTGACCCTTTGCGCATTCAAGCAGTGAAGAATCGGCCCGGTCAAGGAAAAAAAAAAAAGCTGAAATTCTGCCTCTCGTGCCACATTTCCCATATTTCTTTGTACTCTTTGAGAAAATGCAGGCCTTGGACTTTGAGGAGGAATGTGTGCATGTATCTGTAAAGGCTGTAGACAAGCAGCTCTGGGATGTGTTAAGGCAGTATTCCCTCGGGTTTCTCTCTCTGACACACTGCTGGTAAAGTGTTTCTCTCTGACCTCTAGCTTGGTTGGTGGACGCGAGCCTAGGCCTAATGGATGAATTACCTAAAAACGACAAGCAAAACACATCCCAAAATATAGCAGGCATTAGAGAGACTAATAAATACAGGCTTCGTGCCCTTAGGAGATTACTAAAAACAACCATCCTGAGATGACTCCCGAAACGCAATCCTTACTTCAGCAAGGGAAAACAGGAAGCGTTTATTCCTGGAAGAATTCTAAGAACTGGTATGATAGCCACTTTGACTGGAAGTAGTAATTATTAAAAAGAAATACAAACATCCTAGCTTTTTTATGAATTTTATATTCAAAAGAGAAGATGTCAGATCGCTCTGCCGAAGGCTACAGCAGCGGCTTTCACCTGTCTTCTTCCTCGCCACTGGGAGATGGCAGTCGTCTGAGGTCGTCCTTGACAGTTTGCAGTTTGTTTGTCTGAATATTTGAAATATATTCGTGGGCCAAGCAAACTGAACACAAAGCAGATGACTTCAGAATGGAATGTATGGATTTTTGAGGCTTCAAGGCTAGTTTTACATGACTTATTTTAAAGGCGGTAAAAGAAATTCTCTGTGTGATACAAAGTGCACTTTTTTTTTTTTATTGCTGGATGCATATAATACAATATATAATGTTCATGATGTTCTTTCATCCACATGCCTCACACAATGTCAGTGGCTCATTTCATAATGTGTAGACTGATTAATCTTCCTTGGACTCTTTCCCCTTTTTCTCACATACTTTCTGCAATTTCCCAGCTTCTCCCGTTTTGGCCCTCCCCCTTTCTCCTAGAAGCTATGAATGATTTCTTTGTTCGGACAGACAGGGTAATTGAGAGGGCCCTTTCTGAGTATCATTAAAAAGGATGATTGCCGGCCATCCAAAAAATTAATGTCCCAGGTGACCTATAAAACTCAATTGATCTTAACAGTGGGCAGTGGGGGAGAAAAGAGACACACATTTAGACAGGCTTTCATCAGCAATTACACCACATTTTGTAATTAAATTATGTCTTGGTAAGCGTGGTAATTAAATGAGGTGTAGAAGGTTTGCTGGACTCCTGGCTAATGGCTAACAGAGAGAGAAGGAGGGAAACTCATGCCAGTAAAACTTCCCAGACAACTAAAGTGCTTGCATCTTTACCTGAAACCAAGGACAGGCATGGTAAAACCGCACTTTTACTGGCTATTCCTCTACTGGTTTGACGGCATATTTATTTAGCAGAGTGACACCTGGCCAGTAAGACAGAAGGCAGAGAGAAACTTAAATCTAATCAAATCAAAACAAAAAGCACAACACAAGACAACAAAACAAGCCAAATACAGTACAATAAAAGAAATAAAATACAGTAGAATTCTAATCTTATATTATATATAATATTTATTGCATGTATTACCAGTGATTGGTGCAGGTTTTTGCACTGACATAGCATAGGCAAAGTCTATTTAATGAAAAAAAAAAGAATCCGGCTGAAATGAAGAAAAAAAAATCCCAGAAGTGTCTCTAGAGAATTACAAGCACTGCTACGATATAACAAAAATGAATTTAGCATGGTGCTAAACAATGTGCTGCAGTGACGAGAGGTTGTCTATGTCGCTGTTCTGTTTTACATTTGCCCTCTTTTACGACTTGAACAGAGCAGCACATATCATCTGGGCTTTAGAGGTGCATTGTTAGCTTTTGCTGATTGTGACATATGGCACCACCCCCCCGAGCGATTTGTAAGCTATTGATTCATTGCTATGTACTGGTTCCCCATGAGTGGCTCCTGCTTACGAACTTGCTAAAGCAAAATCAACCAGCAGACAACACTTAAAACAGCATTTGTTTCAAACACGCCATGACATTCTTTATATATGAGGCACGGTACAGAAACTCTAGCACTTGCGCAATCACAACGAGCAGAGGCAAAAACCGAATTGAAGGATACGATTACGGGGTTCCTGTCTGTTTCTGTAAATCTGAGCATTTGCATATCTACATTTTTTCACACTGACCAAAATCTGACACAGAGCCACTTAACTATTAACCCTAATCAGTATGCGTAAGAAATGCAAGTACGCAAAAACTACATTGTAAATGAAACCTTCTGGCTTTTTCCATTGTGCTTATGTGCTGGACCACTGCGAGGAAGCTCAAACTTTGCACAGATGGCTGGAAGCTTTTTCCCTCTTATCCCTTTCAGACATCCCCTCCAGTGCTGACACCATTGGCCTCTTCAGCGAATACCAAAAGGGCATGGCTATGCTTTTTTGGTGAATTTCTCTACGCTGGAAACTTGATGTTCGAATTGAGAAGGTGATTTGGAAGCGCAGAGGGAAATATACTCCTCTGCCGCACTCGAAGCACAAGGGCAAAAGTGGCACACTCCGTTCAAATACGCTGATGAAAAACAGCCATATCTAAATTCTAATATTTGAACTGATCTGAATAACCGTCTGGAGGCACATCCGAACAGAGTCCGGTGTGCAGACTGATGTCAAACGTCAGGTTAGGGTGGAATAAAAGTGGCTTGTTAATGTTCGATTACACAGTCTGGTTTAACATGGCCCATTGTGCGTGGCTCTCACTCACGGCTCGTGAAACTGTCACTCTGTCAGTCAAAGCCCTGCTCTGGAAAGTGCCACTGTGGAGAGAGTGCTCTTTAATGATGGTGTGCTAGTGTAACAAAGCACGGTTAATGCCATTACGCCGCCAGCACTGCTTCATAACATCCCTGCCATAATGGCGCTCGTTTCAAACTCGGTTTTACGAGCTGCAATTAACTTTACCCAGATCACCACTTCTTTTTTTTTTTTTTTTTTACCTCCAGGTGTTGGGAAAAGGAAATAACACATTCTTTCACTGGCGAGCCAGAATGCCAGGCCGGTGGCAGCAAGGCAAGTTTCCAATACCGGGGTATCATTTGGGGTCCAGATCTGGATTTGGTCCGCTCTGATGGAATGACCAGAGAGATATACGACACCACAACTGGACAGAAATGAAACAAGTGGAGCTTTTATCAGTGTCCAGGGCTGGCTTAGAGCATCTAGCAGGGTCTGCTTGTAATCTGTCCAGTCTGAGGGGTGCGGACGAGGGGGGCAAGGAGGGTCGTACGCCAGTCTGAGTGGTCTACACTCTTGTGCTAACGGAACACAGCTGCTTCTCGTTCACACCGGGTTTACTAAGATAAGAGCACTGACTCTATCAGCCAACGCTGCTATGTATACACTGCAAGGAGATTAGTTTGCACATGTGCAGGTCCTGTTAAATATACAACGAGGCACTAGAAGTGGTACTCGCTCGTCTATTTACACTCTAAATGCTTCTAATACAGGGTTAAATGCTATTATATGTACATGGCATGCTTTAATGTGAAGCTAATGCTATAAAGAAACAAAGAAAAGAAATACTAGGCTTAATCAGGACCATCAATCAGTACACTGATTGAACCGATGATTTGATGTTTCCTGACATAAGACCTTTAACCTGTCCACATTTATCCGTATTTCCTTCCTGCGCTACATCTGTTCTCAAGAATCAACTTGCGGTCCAAATAATGAACTTTTCTCAGCAGCGTTCCTGTCATGCCTTCATTCTAGTTGATCTTTCATTACAAAGCCTTGTTATCTAATAAAAAAAAATGAAAGAATGAAAGAAAAAAAAACATCTTTGTTACAATACTGAATCGCAGGATCTACATGGAGGGTTGTATTGTGAGCCGACTTGATGTGAAACTGCAGTATGTGATGTCGACTGCTGTTTCTTTGTAGGCATGCCCACTGATTGTAATGTCTTTGAAGTAACCCTCTGCTGCACAGGCCTATTCTCAGTGAGAGCTGTAGGTAACCGTGTTTTACATTGTATTAGCTCTGTGTTTAAACTGAATCCATATGGGTCAGTTATGTGTGTGCGTCTCTAGTGCCCAAGAGAACGGAAAAGAGAGAACGAGTGCTCTGGTATGTAATAGTTATTTTTGACTGGCTACATATCTGGTATTCAGAGCAGGCTTTCATGCTCTACATGAATGATATTTACACATGAATATAATAATGTGTGTGCGCATGTGTATGCATATAACAGAAGTAAAAGGGTGAGAACAAAGAGAAGTTAAAAAGTGAAAGGGTGTGTAATTTTTAAAACACCTCCATACTGAACAATAAGGCTTATATGAACAGAACTGTATTTTCCCATTCCATGATTTGGCAGAGTAGACACCATTCATTCAATTTTATCTAAATTATTTAACAATTTTAGTCATCATCAGCCTGGTAGCAATTTTCTGTGACATTCTTACTAGAAATGACCATCAGGTGGTGAAATATATGTAAATATTTGCATTTTATCTGTGTAAATGGAGACATCAAGATAATGAGGTGTGAAAATGACAGGTTTGGTTTTTTTGTCTCTACCTTTTTTCAAATAAATTTCAGCATGTTGCCTGTGTGCGCACGCCACATATTATATACGTTTACTGTAGTATAACTATAACAGCTACCTGCATTTACAGAAATACACACGCACGCATGCACGCACTAGAATTGCAGCCACAGGGCCCTTAGGAAGTGCAGTGTTTCTCTGTAAACACACTCTCTGTTATGTGAGCGATAAGGGTGTTTGAGTGAGCTGCTGATAGCTCATCCTTCTTGCAAAACAGACACACATGCTGTTGTTACACTGCTGAGGTGAGTTCACGACCCTCACGGGAAAACAATGCGTCTCAGTTTAGCCTCCGGAGATGCCACAAAAAGCGTAGCCATTCAGCCATGGCATGGGATGAAATCAAACTGAAGGCATTCTTTTGTGTCTTTTTTTGTTGTTTTTGTGGGCTTTCGGACCAGTTAAGCAACAGCTACCTGTACGACTGCATGGATTGTAGTTTCAAGCCGGAAGGCAAAAGTTTGTTTTCCAAAAATGTGTCTACTACTGTTGGCTTGCTAAACAACTGGAACACTGCAGGAAATGTGCCTGGAGGGAACCAAAACTGAGATACTGGACACCAGCGGACTGTGTGAAGCTGTTTTCAGAAGGTGTATTCACAAACCTGACGTAAGATACAATAGTGTATAAAAGTTGTACTAAAACGCACTAGTCTGTGACTCACCTCTGATGACTACTGCTTTAGTTCTGTGATTCAGTATTCATGACAGAAAGAGAGTGTGTGTGTAAATACATAGAGAAAACAGATTTAGACACACACACAGTCAAATAATCATTGTATTTTTTATAACTGAACCTCATAATTGTTTTGTATTTTTCTCTATTCTTTTGGTTTTTATTTGTGTATCTGTAATGTATGTGTAAAATGCGTTTTTGCCTTATTTGCATAACTATTAACTCCTAACTAACAGAGCAGTAGTCAAGTCGAGCTTTGTCGAGTCCAAGACCAGTGCGAGCCCAAATAAGAGGAAAAACAGGAGCCCCTTCAAGACCACATTCTTCACTATTCATAATGTATGTGATGCGAGAGACAGCATATTTCCTGTTGTTAGAAAATCATTTTGCGCTATTATTTGTAGGCCAATGCCCTAAAGAGTTTATTTCCAACTGGCCTTAACACACCTATCTGGAAGTTTCTGGTGTGTGTTCTAGTAAGAGCTTGATAAGCAGGTTCAAGTGTGTTTAATTATGGTTGGAGGTCTTCCGTTTCCCATCGAAGAATTCTCTTTGGTTTGTGAAACCATGCTGTATAATGCTGCTGTTAGATGATATTGCGTTTGTGGTCAAAAATTTTAATGATTGATCCCTTCGCACAGCACGCTTACTCAAAGCTCGGGATATGACACATAAGTTTTTAAAAAAGCCAGAGAGTGCTGTTCATTTATTTTGGCACTGCCCTTGGGGGGGTTGGGGGGCAAAATGTACTTGATTTCATTACTGACAATGTTGATGAAAATATGACTTTGCAGTGGAAAGATGTTCTTTTAGGCATTATTGAAAACACCAAGGAGTCCGAGACAAGTCGTAGACGATAGAAATTGTCGAGTACTATAGCCCTACTAACTAACACAATTTTTCTATGCTTCGGATGCAGTTTCTGTCTTTGCGGAGTAAAAACGGTTACGTTTTTGCATAATATACTTTACTACCTGTAATGCTCTGCCTGGTTATTTCTATGGGTTCACGTAATGTTAATAAAAGGCTTGACTGTGAGAAAAATGTGTTTCTGGCTGGAATCAAAATAAAGAACTGTACGCTCTTTCCATTAGCAAGATAAATGGCATAATAAATACTTATCAAAACCACATAGTTACAATACCAGTACGAAATCAAAATATCTTTGCGGCATGTACATAAATGTTTCATTTGTGGTTTGCTCGCTGAATCACCTGTCGCTATTAAATTATGTGAATTTTCAAGTGTAAACAATCCTGTTTCACAGCTCTATTCGGCTTATTTACGTGCCACGCACATCAGAGGTCTGGCTCATTGTTAGTTATTGCTGGTGCAATCGTTGCGCAAGGGCGCTCTTCTCTTCTGCAATCTTTCCCAACAGCCCGTTCCCATCGCCATCACCCCGTATCTTCCTGTGCCAGGTCTCCAAGCTAAACCACTGATATCAATAATTTCATAAGGACCACAGAACCACAGCTAGTGTGGCCCGCACAACCCCAGAGCACTTTAAACTGAAAAGAAAAAAACAACGGCATTGCTTTTCAATTCATACACACACTCTGCCGCAACATGAATGTCATAACCCTTATATAAGTATCTCATTTTATAATACAAAACATGCTTGGCCTTTTCCCGCACTCAAGGTCTGATGTTTTTTTTTTCTCTCTGCAGATATATTCGGCACCTGGTTATTGTTAAAACGCAGTTTTTAATACAGAATTTCTGAACATATTTATCTCTCTATAGCCCATTTAATCATGAGTCCAATTAAAGCGGCCCTGTCTGAAAAAGCATTAGCCTGCTAAAATGGAAGCAGGATGTACTAAACTACATATATTAGATACATTAAGACACTCCTAGGATAAAAGGCTTTAGTTCTCATCTAATTGCTTATTAAGCACTTTTGTAAAGTTACCTGAAGTAATTAGGCAAGTGCGTTTTTAAATTGCAACATGCTCGATCGTGTTGGGATGTGTTGCTTATTAGTACACAGACTCGCATGCTGTAATGTGTAAGTGTGTGTGTGTGTGTGTGTGTGTGTGTGTGTGTTTACACCTACACCCGGGCATCCTCCATGAAGGAATTTCTGTGCCCTGAACTGCTGCGCCGGAGTAAGCCGGTTAAGATATTTACAGGATTTGCATTACTGTTGACACATTTTTCTTAATCTCATTAAGCTGACACCTATGACCCTCTTTATATAAAACATAAGGAAAGGAGGTGGACACTTCACTCCACCAAGCAGAAAATCACTCCCAGAGGTCTCTATCACCTCCGATGATTCAGCAAAACAGCGACACAGACTAGCGGTGCTTATGGCAATGCAAGTAATAGAAAAGAGTGCTTGAGAATGTCCTGACACGATAAATCTGGCTTGACCGCTGGTCACTACTGCTGAGAAAATTTGGTGGATTTACAAGCCAGACACACACGCACATACAGAATGTAAGCTCTTGACCCAAACCAAATGGGTTTCCATGAGCGTTCAAGTGAGGCATTCCAGTCAGGGGAAAAAAGAAAGAAAAAAAAAGTGTCAGGACGGAGAAGTTCCTGCTTCTCTCCTGTCAAATCCTTTGATGTAGCTTCACAGGCTCTTAAAAAACGGGCCGAGTTTAGATGCCAGTTCTGGAACTTTCTCTCCTTCGGCTGGGTACATGGACTAATGGCAGCGCTACTGCTTCCTTGCTCACAGCAGGGCAAGCTCTCTCATATCTGCTGTGCAATTTTTGATTAAAGCCCCTCAAAATAATGAAATAACCAAAATCAAAATGGAGACACATTAAAACCACAGTCGGGGAGCAGTGCTAACGAGACCCTGAATAGTCAGTAGAGGTCTTCGGTTCTTTCTCCCGTAGTTAAGGTTCTCCCCCCTTCTCTAGCCCTCTTCCCCAGAACCCCCTGTAGTGCGCAGATGTGTGTGTGTGTGTGTGTGTGTGTGAGAAAGAGAGAGAGAGAAACACAGAGGAGCTTCAAACAAGCTCCAAATCAAAAACAGATTCAGACAGCGGAGCAGGTGTCATATGATGGCTGCAAATGACAGAGGAGGCATAGCATTTTCTGCTCGATCTAAAGTTGATTATCTAAACAGAAATCATGATTATGCAGAATACAAAAACAAAAGTTTTGGCTTGAAAGTGATTGTATGCATGCCATAAATTAAGAAATGTAACAAATTAAATGACTTTTAATGAGCAAGGATGCATTAAATTGATCAGAATTCACTCATTTTATTTAAAACTAATTTATTTTTAAAGAAATTATTAAAATTTATTCAAATCAAAATTAAATTACAGTAACATTTAACAATTTGTTTAAACTGTTTTTAAAAAAATGCAGCCTTGGTGAACACGAGATTTGTTTAAAAACAAACAAATAATGATAAATAACGAATACATGCAAAATCAAAATAAATAACTATTTACTCATAACTATTTTATTATCATTATTATTATAATTATTGTTGTTATTGTTACCTGGAACCCAGGAAGAGCGATTAATTCAAAATAAGTATCCAAAATAAACATTTATATTTGTGTATATTTGTTTACAGTGTATATTTATTATGAATATATAAACACACACACACACTTTCAATATATATTTATAAAGTATATACTGGTGTAAAACTGTTTGTGTTTTTGTGTGTGTGTGTGTGTGTGTGTGTGTGTGTCTTTCCCACTCCTTTCATTCGCTCCCTCCGGGAGAGTGAGCAGGTGTCCAGTGACCCAGGAAGAGGGAGACACGGGTGGGCATGCGGTGAAGCGCATCCCTGGCTCAAATGTCCCCTGGAGACGGAGGACAAAATATCCCTCCTTTGTTAGCGGCCATCTCTCACTCGCCCTCTGCTTTCCTTTCTCCCCTCTCCCTTTTTCTCTGCTGCAGCGGAACACATTGTGCTCAGGTGTTTCTCCCGACCCCTTCTCCATTACAGGATATTAAGTCCAAAGAGTGAGAGCAGGCATTGCGACTGCTCTCTATGCTGAGCCGAGAGTGTCTCTGCGCGAGCGTCTCTCTCAGTGTACTCTCTAATAGAGTTTAAGGGTGAACTTGGAAATGTGGGACCAGAATTGAGATCCTTTGACTAGAACCGTGTCTGACAGCGCTACACACACCTCTTTCACTTCCACTCTCAGCTGCGGGTTGACAAATCCCGCTTTTTCCCCAAATGGAATTAACCTCCATTGCGTTTGAAGTCAAAAAGCAGTGTCGCGGGGGCCAACGGCCTATCCGCACAAACACAATCAAGCTCTGAGGCGACAAGCAGAAAAATCTTGAAAGCTACAAATGACTCCATCTTGAATTCGGTAGAGAGGGGAGTCAAGCAAAGAGGTTGAAAACGCCAAACAGCGTGTCAATCATTTGGACACACTTTCTTGCATGGTGACGCCAGGCACATGTAAACAGGAAATCTTTTGGTACGGCTGGAGAAAGCTTTTTTCAACATTCATGTCAAGAGGCACAGCTTTGAGGGAAACGGTAGCTGAAGTTAATACCAAAGATCTTGTAATGGAGAGAAGTGAAACAAACTGAGGATAGAAAGAAAATGTTCTTTTTATTTTCTCCTCACGGACTCACTAACACTGTCTGCAGCTGTCTCTTGTTAGGACATAAGCCTCAGCAACTGCAGCATATGCCACAATTCAATGAGACAATTAGGAAAAAATCCACACGCTCTTATGTTACATGTTAACACTTGTGCAAAAAAAAAAAAAGTCTAAACAATTGCTCTGTTGGAAAACCTACTGATCTGCCCGACAGAGGAGGCATTTTATAACATCACAGGCTCTTACAAAAGATGACTGTTGGAACTTAATTAGGCTGCAATATACAATATCTTATTTCATAGGCATAAATCCAAGATGGACAAGTGGAATAAACGTTGAACATAAATAAGTCCATGTTTCATTGTAACAATATTAATTTAGTTCAGATTTCATGCAACAATAATAAAAAATTAAATTGTTAAATTTAAAATGTTTTTAAAATTAAATTTTTTTAGTTTAGTTTTTTTATTTAAAGCTAATTATTAAAGATACAATTGAAGATAATTGATATATATACTGTATATATATATATATATATACAACTATATATAAAATACTAGTTGCCTAAGAATTTTGCACACTACTGTATATATTTACACACAGTAGTCTACAAAAGTCTTAGGCCACTAGTATTTTCACCATAAGTCAGTTATTTCTATCTTTTGCGGTAGCCAGTGCTCCACACAGAGATCTGATCATCATCCAGTCTGTCTGGAGTGACATAAAGTAACAGAACAAACTGAGACAGACTATTTAATTTAGTTAATAGAAGTTCATTGCTAAATTAAATATATTTATGGCATTATTTTTGAAAGCATCCTCATTTTACAGCATTTTTACACAAGTGTCTAAAACTTTGAACAGTACTGTAGCT
>JAUMHQ010000044.1:7960382-7992609 GCA_032361165.1 Enteromius paludinosus | reverse complement strand
CGTTTGTGTTCTGCTGAGGAAACAAAGTCACCTACATCTTGGATTGCATGGGGGTAGGTAAATAAACATCAAATTTTAATTTTTGGGTGAACTATCCCTTTAATCTGTATTACCTATACTGTTATATAATTGTAATGAAAAAATGCTTCACATACACACACTGTTATACTGCAGCAACCGTTTCAGACACAGTAAGACACTTTCCACTTGCCCTAGTTAAGCAGAGGAAACAATCAATCAAAGAGACTCTAAAAAGAGCCCATTTAATGTTCTATTTTGAAGTCTGACTGCTGTTTTCTACGATTATTTTATGCCATGTGCACTTATAGTATCAAGAAAATGACAAATAAACTAGAATTCTCTAATTCCCTGGACACCAGAAGCTCCTCTCTAACACACATACACACCCACAGTCCACCGTAAGAATATGAGCAAGAGAAAAGTGTGTTTTTTCTCACTGGAGGGACTGGGGAAAGCCTAAGAGGGCTCAATATCACTCGCAGGCTGGACGTCATGGTAAGTGGTTCTCATTGTGAGTACAGAGTGGTCTCTTTCACGTGTGTGTGTGTGTGTGTGTGTGTGGAGGGGGGAAGCTCAGGTATGCTTTGTTGGCCTGTTCTGTGGGGTGGGAAGAGCCCATAGAGTGTTGGTAAAACACAAGCTGACAGGTAAATGGGCCTTGCTGGCATCTGGGGAGCCATTTGGGGAGTGTCGACCAATGAAAAGATCCACGGCTCCAAAGAAACGGGAAGAGAAAAGAAAAATAAAGCTGTAAATTGATACCGCAATCTATCTCTTTTTATTTGGCTTCTCTTTTTTTTTTACCATGGGAGATTGTATCAACTGACCCAAAAGCCAGACAGAAAGGAAAGCTTCTGTAAACAACTCAAACACACACTATACGGAAGGCAAACTAACACCCCATGTGTGGAACAAAGAGACTATCAAGTCTCATCAGACAGTCAAATATCCGCAGACTTAGCAGTCTGTTCCCCGAACACCCACAATACACTGCACATGTGAGTTCTGATCGCTTTTTGGAACCACAATTATAAACCCAAGTTACCAGAATATCTCTTTCTGCAGAAGGACTATGATGTGTATTCCAGCTCAGCTAGTCACAATACAGAAAGGAGGGGAAAAAATTGAAATATGAGAAAGAATGAATTTCATTTAGGACGAAAATGTCATAAGATATTAATTTCTACTCCTATGTTTATATTTAATACGTTTTTTTTCAAACACAGCTCCGTACAAATTGAAGTATTTTCGCTGAGAACGGAGGGCAGCCACTTGACTAATTGTTATCCTGTAGCATCACGTATGTTCCCTGGCAGCCCTAGTTGTGCTAAGTGAGCTTGAAAAATATGTTTCACAGTGAGACTGATGATGTTTTCTCTGTGCACCTTCTACATGTATTTTGGAAGGATGCAGATAAACGGCAGCAATTAGCCGTGAGAGGGAACACCGCGGCAACACGTCTAAACAGCCGTTTACACGCTCTTTAAAAATCTTTTAATGAACTGACTGCAGTCTCTTGGGCTGTGCAAAGTCTCAAACTGAGCGAAAACCGCTACTGAAATGAAGGATTATTTATATCTGTGTCAAGCCGGCACAGCCAGAATCACAATTTATACCTGATTTTCTGTAATAATAAACTGGCATGTTATTTATCGTAAGACTTAGTTTGCACAATGAAGGTGATAGAATAAAAATAAATCTGCTCTAGAATGCGACTGTCTTCAGTTGTCTAATCATTAGATATTTTTGTAATTAAAAACTAATTACTATTGCAGTGAAATGATTGAGCTTGAAGTTTGTGAAAAGGTGCCGTTTCAGACTAAACACAAACAGACTAAACACACACACACACACACACACACACACATACTGTATAAATAGACGGCAAAGGGAAATGTGGTACAGACTAGAAGATAACTTCATCAGACTGGTTTAGCACTTTAAATCTGGATAATGATTTCAGAAATGTCTCCAGGCTGTTAATATCTGACTTCAAAGGCAAGGTGAAAAAAAAAATCACTTTGAAAGTCATATTAAAATATATATAAAAAAAAAACACACATGTGATTAGAAAATACATCTACAAATTGAATATTTTTTTTTTTAAATAATACGTACTACTAATTAAACTAACACTAAAATTATGCTGATTATGAATATATGCGCAACATCACTTTTGAAGGATTAAATCACAAACACCATACAGATGAATTGCTTTTTAAATACTGATACATCTTCTTAACAATTAGGAATAGCTGAACAAAAAAAGAGGACAAATTTATACATCCTAAATAATGGCATAATCACCGTTACAGAAATAAAGCAGTGAATAATATGCTACTGTGCTAAAATGTGTAAAATAATTTTTTTATAAATATAAATAGAAATATATACTTTTTTTTTTTCACTTGCATTACATTAAACAAATCATAAAACAACTAACATGTTATACAATGTTATACAAACAAATCAATGGCAGTTTATGAATGACATACTAATTTTCAGTTGATTAAATCCAAAGTTTAAAATGTATCTTAACATTAGACAACGTGAAAGGACTTTCAACTTAGCAGCCGCTCTGACTTATAATTCATTTCCCGTTCTTTTTGTCTGGATGCAGTGATTTCCAAACTCTGTATTCTGTAGAATTAGTCTGAGGAGCAGACTGCATTCCATGGAGGGGGCTTATCTGCCATGGTGATAGGTGTGCACGGCTCCAAAAACACTGAGGCCTGAAAAACCGCAGTGCCAGAAGATCACATTTACTGAGAACCCCATATATATATATATATTGCAGAAATATATTGGTCTTTAAACGGATCATTTATTCAGTCGTTTGCGAGCAGATCCTCGTAAGTTTTAATGGTTATGACTCTTCAAACGACGCGGAGTTACAAATGATTTCAAAATGTTTTTACAGTAAATGCATTCAAAATTCGACTAAACCAAATCAAATAAATTAGCTCTGATAAATCAGATAAATCATATCTAGTAGCTTATGAAATATACCTAATAATGTAAAAAAATCACATTTGAGTGACTAATTATTTTAATCTGCAGAATTTCATGTTAAAACAATCACAGCAAAGAAGCTGCATATTTTATTAGCGTGACGATATATAAAAAAAAGGAAAGAAACGAAAAAGAAAAGCATTGATCCCCTGCATTAACAGGAATTAATAAGGGCTATTAACTACAGAAATAATCGGGGTTCCACCGAAGTTCAATTAAAATCATATAAATTCCAAATTACCAATTAGTGTAGATGAAATTGTACAGGATAAGATAATTGAGCAATTACGGCTTTTCTGCTCAAATATTTATGAAGTGTTAATTTGAGTTTGAAAGCAATCAATGAACTGGTAATGACCTTTATGGAACTTTGTAATGGAACTGAACGGCAGCACTACGCAGCAAGGCTACATTATTTCAGATCTCAGTAATTCCAATCTGCCATTGTTGTGTAATGGCTAATTAACAATTTCAGTTCGCCTGCCTGGTCCTTTCTACTCCGCAAATTAATTATCTAGGTATCGCCGTTTTGCAACGGTCTAAAGGCTAAAAATATTTCACACGGGAGGAATTAGTTTCATGACGAACGCGTTTGCGTGCCAAGGTTAGAGCTTGAGACTGGGTTAGGTGACGTCTGCGGCAGGGTGATTATGGCGAGAGTGTTGAAGACCGCGTTGAGGCCGAAGTGCAGTCTCTCAAGAGCTCAACGGTGTCTGCACTACATCTGTAAGCACCTTTGCTCTCTCTCTCTCTCTCTCTCTCTCTGTGATAGAGTGGGCTACCCTGCATAATGGTTGGAGGCAGGCTGCTCCTTTACCCCCTGCTGTAATCTGGTGTCACTTCCTGTGCTTTCTAAAATAAACACACTCAACAGACAGAGCCTCTAGCACTCCAATGACTGATAACAGCTAGGCTGACCTTCAGCTTAACACTTACGTTAAGGGCACACAAACACGCAACGCTAACCTCCATCGCAACACAGACAAGCACGACACCTAGGGAGAAAACATTTGACCCAAATCTACATTTGTGCTAAATCCACATCGGAAAGAAACAACAACTCACCTTTAGCGGTGTGGATTTTGATGAAGCCTTACGTGCAAAAGAGCAAAAAGAAAACAACAAAGAAGTCAATGAATGCGAGCGAGTTTATAAAAGCGCTGCCGTGCGAATGCTTGCGGACCCTCTGTGCTCGTAATTAGTAATAAAACTGTGGCCGAGCAGGGCACATTGCAAACTTCAGAACAGCGCAATAATGCTGTTTATGTTTTTTATGGTGCCATTCATTATTGCCAATGGGACGCATGGGCATGTGTTATAAGAGAAACTTTCAGGATCTGAAAATGAGAGGCAGGGTCGAGGGGTTTGGATTGCGCTAATCAGAGGAAATGTTTTATTTCTTCGCTCTGTCGATCAGGCAAGTATCAGAGCGAGTTTGTGTGCGTAAATCTGTCTAATCTGTTTTGCATCTGCTTCATTTTTCAATCAAAAGTAAGTAAATGTTTTCTCAGAGAAAGCGTGCGGTCGTGCCAAACCAAACTTAATTTCCTCTAATTATGTGTAATTATGGTCGTACATCCCATATATTATTATTTGAATGCCATCCGTCCAAAAGCACATTCTTGTCGTATTTTGAGACGTATGTTATTAGTATTGGGTTTTTTTCAGTGTGCGCTGTATGACATGTGACCTCTATACTGGATGAAGTCATAATGGATTTCTGAGGTATGACAGGCGCAGGTGACTCACCTTGGCGGCTGTACTCGTCTGCCTCTCGGTGGACCATCTCTTTGACGTGGCCTCCGTAGAGCAGGCGTGAGGAGTCGTGGTCGAAGGCCTTGAGCGTCTCACTGGAGCTGTAGGACTTCTGGGTGGGCACGCGGCAGTCCTCGCTGTCGCCGGATGAGCCCGTGTAGCGGCGCTCTTTCTCTCTCCTGCTCTTGGTCAGTGAGCAGTACGGCCTGCGTTCTTTCACATCCATCCTGCCCGCATGACGCGGTCAAACGCTACGCGGCAACCAATCGGAGCGTTTGCTCGCCTCAGGCTCCGCCCGACTGTGAGCTCACTGTTGTCTACCTGGAGAGATAAAGAAGGGCCACATAGGGATTGAAAGAGAGAGGGAGGGAGAAATGGAGAGAAAGAATTAGAAAAGTATAAACTAACGGTCACACAGCACTAAGCTGTACACTTAATCTTCCCAGGATTCACAAATCCTTTCCACCTTCTGGACAGTCGGGAGACGGCATGAGGGCAGCGTCTTTCGTCAGACAGCGTGAGAATGCTTATTTCAAAGGAGCATCTCCTGGAGATACCGAACGTACAGTAATATACTGTCATGTTTATTATACAATGTTTGGGTATTTATTTCATTTGTCTAATTACAATACATTGCAATTGCAGACATGCTCACTGAATATATAGCTAACAGACCACTCAGATCATTAGAATTGAATCAGTTAGAAATACCAAGGGTTCACTCAGAATAAGAGGAGTCCGTTTTTAGCTATTACACCACCCGCAGTTGGAGCCAGTTTCCAGAAGAGATCAGATGTGCTAAAACACTAGCCACATTCAAATCCAGATTTAAAACTCATTTGTTTAAGCTGTGCATTTACTGAATGAACACTGTGCTAATTGATTGCATTGATTGAACTGATTGCACTTTATTTTATGTATACCTTTCTATTCTTAACTTTCTATGCTTTAATTCAGTTCAAAAAGTCTACTTTTAATTAATCAAAAAAGAAATAATTATTTTGTTGCTGTTGTGATGGATTTTAGGATTATTTTACTTTCTCTTATGTGAAGCACTCTGAATTATCATTATGTATGAAATGTCCTATATAAATAAACTAGCCTTGCAGTACAATGAATGTACGATTACATTACATTTGTACATTATTTGTTTATTTATTTTGTAAACATGTCCACTAACATACAAAAATATGGGATCAGCAAAATTAAAAAACAAACAAAAGTAGTCCTTTTTTTTTTTTTACTTAAGGCTGCATTTGTTTCCTTAAAAATACAGCAAAACAGCGATACTTTCAAATATTATAGCAATTTAAAATTCTTAATTTTTAAATTATATGATTCCATAAAGCAGTTATGCTGCCTTTATTTGTGGAAACCACAACACTTTTTATTTTTAAGGATTATTGAAGAACAGAAAATCAAATGAACAGCATGTAATTTTATGTCTTTACTGTAACTTATCATCAATTTGATGGTCTCTGCTCAAAGAAAGTTTGAAAAACGAACAAACAAGCAAAAAATATTATAATGATTTATAGGGAAAAACATGCATATATACATTTATATTATATATATATATATATATATATATATGTTTTTTTTGGATTACTAATTGCATATAATTGTTTTTGCATGTCCCCAAAAGAGGAGCAATGACAGAGTGTGTTATGTGCATTTGCATTACATTGCTTTGTTAAATACTGTATTTTTAAAACCCATAAAATATTTATTTTGCAATAGCCCTGCCACTAAATACCGGTGCCTGATATACTGCAATAAAATCTTTGCGAATGTGCATGTGTGTGTAGTATACATGTGCAGTGTGTGTGTGTGTGTGTGTGCAGAGGAGTGGTTTGTTTTGGGAGTTGATAAGCTTAAGAGTAGTGCTGAGAGGTCAGAGCGGGACACTCGGGTGGGGATGGGGTGGTGTCGGTTAATTGATGACTGCTCTTTGTCGGCCTGTAATACGCCAAGAGTTACTGATAACAACAATACAGCCATTAGAAGACCGAAATAAAACACCGGATCAGTACATCCAAAGCGGAAGGGATTGAAAAAAAAAACGACCTTTCATTAAAAACCCTGCCAGCAAGAATTAATAAAATCTACCTAAAACATCCTGGGAATCGATGAAGGAAAAGAAAAAAAAACGAAGAAACTGAAAGAAAAAAAAAATACATTAATGGGAGATGGTGGAGTAATAAATGATGGTGAGGGCCCTAGGGTGCGTTTCAAATGTTTATTAGTCCAAAACCCTCTGCTTCTAATTCTGGGTCCAGATAATCGCTGTACTTTAATTTCTTTCTTGGCTGGCCCTCTTTTGGAGCCCTCCCAACATGCATGCTTTGCTTTCCATGCTCAAACATATTTTTTTCGCCCCTTCCTTTTTTCACCCGCTCTCTCTCTCTATCTCTCTCTCTATCTCTCTCTCAGAGGCGGCGCTCTTGATTTTTTTGCATGCAGTGTGCGTAGATGATTTTAAAAAGCTTCCCTATATGGGCGTGTTAGAGGACAAGAGATTCGAAAGGCCCAGAGACTGAGGGGTATAGATGTTTTACCAAACAAAGATAATTACTTTCACGTGTGACGTTAATAATTCAGACCGCAGAGAGAAAAAGAGAGAGAAGGTTGAAAGACAGAATATAGGGGTAATTGTGATTCTGAGGTGCTTCCATCGCAGATCACTTCTCTTATTGGTTTGCACCGACAGTGGGCGTGAGCATCTTTGATCTGGCATTAATGTTGCATAAGTTGACTCCTTTTTCTTGTTTTCAGCAGTTATATGCTTCTGTTATGTGCTTGCAGATTTCATGTGAGCCTGAACACACACACACACACACACACACACACACACACGATCTTGCTCTTCAGAGCAGAGACAAAGACTTTTGCTTGTCAGGCCCATATGCTGATGTCACTGCAGTATGAATTACATTGTTACCAGAAGTTCCACTTTTTATTGACCATTTATCTTCTCACCACCATCGTAACCAGCAAACTTTCAGAGATATTTATTAGAGCCTTTGGCAGCTAGTGTGGGAACATATAAAACTATTTTTTGTGCTGTTAAATATAGAATCAAACATAAAAAATAAAAAAAGTAAAATACTATGAACAAAAAGATAAAAGACCAAATATATTTTCTTATCAGCTGACTTAACAAAGAAGACTTTTGTCTATGAAGAATATGTGTGGCATAATTATCTGATTCCTCTCTGTCCTCATAAATGAATTAGGAGCAGCTGATCAACTGCATTATTGGTAATTAAATTCTTAATTAAAAACTGCTGCGGTTCAATGACTAGCACAAAGCCTAAAATAGAAAAACACTGACATCACTAATATGGCAAACTGTTACAAGAGGTTTGTTGAGGTAATTTGAGTATTGTATTGGCATGGGAGTCTGAGGGGAGGAAAAAAACCTGAAGGATCGTTTACGTTTGCAGTCAGACAGAGTGAATATGTTAAATTATCAATGAGGATATATTAGTATGTCATGCTCCAATGCACGTATCAGCAGTGATGTCCTGCACAAATCAGCCAGTATTATTTAATATAAGAAATAATCATAAATTAAGGAGTCAGGGTACAGTTCATATTATAACAAGGTGATTCATATACAAAACGATGTCCTCTGAGCAGTATTTACATCATACACACTGTATATGGATATCGCAGTGATGTTATTGTGGAACAAAAAAAAAATAGTTATAACAAAGCACATTAATGATGGCTCAGGGCAAAGATGAAATTCAAATGTGCCTAAAAAAATCTTGTTTTGTATGTTAATATATATAATATTTTCCTCAACAGGCAACAACTGATGTATTTTCTCCTTTCATTTTTACGCTTAATCCCTATAACTGTTTAAACAAACACTGTGTGACAGTCTTCAACTTCCTCTGCTACAGTTTTAAACACCCACCAGACTGTGAACCCCTCAAACAGCCCTAATCAGTGTGCATATGTCTTTGTGTGTTTGTAGAATGAGTCACTCAGTGTTGAAAGAGTATGTGTGTGTTTTGTGTCTGTGTGTGTGTGTGTGTGTGCTTGTCCGTGAGAGCGGATGCAGGAATCAAGTCAAGCGGAAAAGTAACACTTGGCTCAACAGGGGGGATTTCGGCTCGAACCTGCTACAACCGAAGATGAATATGCAGCGTTTTCACATGTGCAAATGCGAGCATTTGTGCTTCTGTATGTTTGCACATGTCCCTGCTGGCTTCCTAGGTGACCTCAGTCAGTGCCAGGTGACCCGTGTGTCTGCCCGTGTGTGTTTCTGTGTGTGTGAGTGTCATGCACGTGACCGCAGACAGTGTGAGGAGGAGGCGGCAACGTACCAGGATTACAAAAATGATAGTGGGAATATAAATAACATGCAGCATAGTAGGTGTAGTAACAGAACTTATCTTCTTTATTAAAGGTATTTGTTTCTAAAATGCACATTATGCAGAGCACCTTAAAAAACGGGTCAAAAGTTTTTGAACAGTGAGATTTGTAATGTTTTATTTTTTAAAGACGTCTGCATTCATTTGATCCAAAGCAAAGCAAAAACAGTGACTGTTCTCTGTTTGAAAATATTTGAATTTATTCCTGTGCAATCAAAGTTGAATTTTAGCATTATTACTCCAGTCGAATGATCCTTTAGAAACCGGACTGGTATAGATCGCTTGTATGCATGTCCAAAGACAACCCTTTGCAGTTTGAGCTAAAGAAACCGAAAACAGCTTTTGCACAACTTTAATTTTGAAATTGTCCTTTTCTTCTGTCTCAATGCACAGGTTAATATCCTTATCACAACAGCCAAAAAGAGAGAATGGAAAAGAGAGAAATGATCAGTGAGAAAGCCAGCTAAATTACCGGCTGAGCACACTTGACGATGACTTCATTCGGAAGGTTAAAAAGCAACTAAAATGAAGTGGAGAAAAAAAAAAAATAAATCCTTTTCTGTAACGCTGAACACCCATCATTCTCAACAGCTTGGAAACATCAGCTGGGCATTTCCACTTTATGAGAATTTCTTCTCTCCATCTTTCTTCTTTTTTGGCCGGTGGGAGGGTTGCAGGTTTACAGTATGTTTTGCCAGCTTGTACGATATGAAAGCTCAAAAAGAGAAGAAACACAAGCCAGACCGACACAACTGTATCCAATATAAAACTTAAGAGTTCTGTATGAAAGAAAAGTGAGAAAGTGAGTGAAAGAGAAAGAGAGAAATATAAAGGGAAGGAGCTCTGTAAATTGGGATCAAAGGAAAGAAAAACCTTAGTGTTAGCTGCTGTCGAGATCTTTTGTTTATCCCACAAATGCCATCATCAAAAAAGCAGCTTTTCCCTCCCGCCGTTAATCTTTCCTATGACTATTTGAATCGGTTAGATGAAAGGAGTGTGGAATTAAAGAAGAAGAAAGGGAGGAACGGACAGGAGACACTTAAAGAGGGAATGAATCAGGTTTGGAATGGAAGTGACCCATTTTCCAATAGCAAGGGATTACCTGCCTAAACACTGCTGCTCTTTTTCCTTTTGTCTTGTTCCTTCTTTCCTATTCCAAGACTTCTCTGTTGAGGAATTGTATTGGGATGAACTGAACATGACTAAAACTGCTCACTTGACCTCTTTGTCTAACGGAAAAATGTTTCTCTTTCTTCTTTCTCTTCACAGACTATAATGGCAACCAATGGAAAAGTTTTAATGTTGAGTCCTAGAAGATGCATGAGGCAAAACATCACAAGTTTTCAAAAGTATGAACAAATAGCTAGCAGTTAATACTGCACAATCATGAAATACTGTAAATCTGGTGTTTGTGTTTAACCCCTACATTATATATAGAATTGCAATTGCTTGCTTACAATTGCTTTGGTGAAAATAATCATGAAGATAAACGAAAATGAAATTAAACCCTTGATGCATGACTTACTGCATCATATCACAATCATTTTAAACGCTATTTTGTTCAAGTTAAATTATTATGCTCTTATTACCCAAAGTTTATTATATAGTTGATATCAACTGAACAATTCTATTTTTGTTCTCAATATCAACATGATTGTGAGTGGGATACTAAATGCATCAGTTGCAGTTTCACTAATGAAGAATACCCACACTTGGGGTCTTGCAGCAGTATTTGAGGCTAAGCATAACATGTTTAGAAGCGTATGTGCCCCTCCTGTTCACTTGTATATGTCTGTGAAATTAGCAATTTTTTTCTTAGTTCAGAGTTTATATTAAATGCCAATATTGTGAGTAAAGCTCTGTAAGAAAGAAAGAACAACAACAACAAAAAAAACGTAACACTTTACTTAACACTCCGAGTGTTTCCCATCAGGTATGTCATTTAAACAGATACGTGATAAGTGCAAATACCACAAGTGTGTTTATTGGGATAGGCCTGGGCACTTGTTTAGTTCTTTAATGAATCGCTATTTTGGAATGACTCACTTATATGTGCGATTTAATGATTCGCCAATTAAGTCAGACATCTGCAGAAAGACACGATGTAACCTGAAAAAAAAAATAAAACAAACAAAAAAGGCATCTGCAGAAACATGGTGCTTTTACCATTTTCTTCAGCCATTTAAAATTATTACACACACGCAGACATGTTGGTTTTAATGGTTTATGTGGACTCTCCATAGGCGTAATGGTGTTTATGTTGTACAGACTGTATGTGGTATCGCCCTACACCTAAACCTACCCCTTACAGGAAACTACAGGCATTTTTAGATTTTCAAAAAAACACCATTGAGTATGTTTCATATGACTTTTGAATTATGGGGACACTGAAAATGTCCTCAGGAATCACCTTCATATTGTAATACCTATGTCATACCCATGCCATTATACAAATTTGTGTCCTCATAAACCACAAAAACCCACACACACACATTCACACAAAAAAACAAAAAACAAAACAAAGAGGCAGCCACAAAGAATAATAAAAACCAAGGGTAAAAAGTCACTCACATCTTGGTTGCTTAAAATGGCTTTTAAAAATGGATAGCAATCATCAAAGGGTTAACAACAGAGCTCAAATAATGTTACCCTAACAGAGGGAGAGAGGAAAGTATTTAGGGAGACGGGTGTGTTAGTGTGTGTATAGTTGTAATAATTATCTCCATCAGCAGAGTGGTTTAACTGTGGGAGCAAGACATTCAGGCCACATGCTAATAATCTGCGATCTGTTAAGAGACAGACTCAACAGCTTGAGCTCATCAGACGCACTCGCACTGAAAAGTTGGAAAGAAGCACAGAAAGGAAGGGTGCGAAAGACAGAGGGCGCGAAAGTGAGAGAGAGTGAGAGAGAGAGAGAAAGAGAGCAAGAGCGTTTTTCACCCAGCAGAACACCCAGACACTGACAGTGAGGGCTGGTAAAATTGGAAACAGAGGAGCTATCAATGTGAGAAAAAAGGAAACGTATCAAGGTATGTGTGTGTGTATGGGGGGGGCGGATTTTTACAGGGGTTGACAGAGGGTCCTTCTGGAATAGAAGGGTTCGATGTGGCTGAACATGGTGTGAAATTAAAACTTTTGGACGATGTTGCAGCAGAGCGGCCGCATCGCCAACGCTACATAATCACCGGAACTGTGGCGGTATGGAGGGGAGCCGGCCAAAGAAAAGTAGCCAGAGACTTCATTTCCAGCCGGCCGGAATGAAAGCTCTGCTCAATGAAGAACAGAGATAATATTTGTAGGCCTGGTGGCATCAAAGCAGGATTTGCCAGAACTCCTAAACACAGTGCGACTTTTCTATCCCATTTTTTTTTTCGCCGTCGCCTCTGCCTGGAAGTACGAAGGCATCATTAAAATGTTTCAGTTCAAATGGTTGTCACTCTGCTCTTTCAGAAACATTCAAAAGGGCGTCACAGCACGACTCCCTGCGTCACTTCGCCACAGCACCCGTGTCAAACGGTCCACGCCAAATGTGCAGGAATGACAGGAAGTTCAGGCCCATCTCTTTCCCTGAGAGAGAAGAAATGCAGAGGGATGAAAGAGTGTTTAGGCAGTGTGTGTGTGTGCGCGCGAGTGTGTGAGTGAGTGAGTATGTGGGAGGAAAAACAGAAAAGAATGAAGAGGGATGAGTGCGAGACGGAGAGAAAATGAAATAGAGCGCCAGTCTGTTAAACATCGCTGATCACCCAATATAAACGACATCATTCCTCTCAACAAATCGCACCCAAATGCTTTCAGCTGGAAGTGTTTACCCTCTCCCCCATATATATGTCTCTCTGTTCTCTGTGATTTATGCTGCCTTGTGGTGATTGGCTGTAAGTTTGAGCTGCCACGGTCAACAGGATGCCACCCAGCTCCAAATTGGAGAAGCCCGTTCTCTAAACTTCGCCATTAGCAGTTCTAATTACGAACAGCCTTCAGTTAGACCACCGCTGACACATTTAAACACCCACACCTGGACGGAAAACTGAAACACGTCTGAATGTTACAAACTCAATAAACGTGTCTAATTTAGCCTCAACACATCAGGATAGCTAAAGATGCTTCTATCGAGATTGTGTTGCTTTAACCTTGGTTGCCACTGGTTACCATTCATGCCGATGGTTTTAAATCTGCCAAGTATTTTTTTTTTATTTATGTTTACCACCCGAGGTAATATTACATTAAACTAATGCATCTATGCGAACGCCTATGACATGTCAGTCAGAGGACGTGTGAATATAGGACAGCGGTGCTGAGTGCTAGCAGAAACCTGAGCCGGTGGGACAGGCCTCTAATAAACTAGTCCCGCTTCTCTTAATCTATGTCGGGTGTTTCAAGTGGGGCCCAGTTGTTTCCAGATGGCGGAGGGCTGAGTTGTGTGTGTGTGTGTGTTAATGGTGGTCAGTGGGTTTTAGTGAGGTTAGAGGGTCAGGCTCTGATGGCAGCTGCACAAGACACAAAAGAATGGCGTGACATTGATGGCTAATTCAGATGAAGACGAAACTGATCCGTTTACACAACAACGTACAGCTGCGCAGAAACTACACCACCTTTAGCCACAGCAGTCACAGGCTCGATATCTGTTCACACCGTCACACACTATGAGGACAAAACACAGTCTGGAAAAGAAAAGGGGTGAGACAGCAAGACTATTTTCAACTATTTCAGACACCATTACTCAGACAATTTATCCTTAGTAAAAAAACTTATAATAATGCAGTACTTTGTGTGAATGACCAACAATGCTCTTATATTTGCTTCCAAAAAAAAGTTCTGCCATTTTATTTGCCATTTTAAGGCATTTTGTATTTTATCAATTGATTTTTATATTTATTTATTTTTATTTAATACAGAATTTGTATTCCATTTAATGTTTAACCTGTGTTTTATTTATTTATTAATTTATTTGTACGTTTTGTATTTAAAATGATCAATTTTTAAAATCCAGAAGCATGTTCAGGCTTCATTTTATAGTCCACAGCCTTATAAATTAAAAGATCAGGTTATAAAGTGTGTTTAATGAAAAGCTCATGTTGTGAGATGCTAAAATAAAACACTAGCAAAGTGTATTAACCTCCCCTCATTAACTTTCTATTTACAAACTTTCAATAAATAAATAAAAAAAGAAAAAGAAATCCATGACATTGTATAGCACACAAATATACAGCAAAGGCACAAACTATAAAACACATATAAACATGCACACATGTCACTGAACATGTCTGACACGCAGAGATAGCAATGAAACAGAACTTTGGCCCAAGAGCATCACTGAGCTTTTGGAAGCACTTGTCTCTCACTCCCTCCTCTCATTTAGCGGTGGCATAACCCAGTCATCTCTGACACATCAGCCAATCTGTTAAATGAGAAAGCCATCATTTGAGAGAGAGCGAGAGAGCCTGAGAGAGAGAGCAAGTGAGAGAGAGAGAGATTCATCTGGTGAATCTTTTAAGAGGAGTTCCAGTAAAGCTCCATATGGCACAGAGCAGCAACAGCAGGCAGCCAGGGAGGGGAGGGAGACAGAGAGAGAGAAATGGCTATAAAGAGAGATGGAGAAAGAAAAACATGCAGTGAGACAGCAAATCAGACCCTAGTCTCCTTGATAAAGTCATAGAAAGTCAGCTCAAACAGTGTCATGTCTACTTGTCTACGGGGCCGTTCACACAGGACGTGTTCTTCCCTTCAAAAACAGTGAGGCATGTCTCAACAGCTGAAAGCGTCCATCTACGGATGCAAAAACATGAACTTTTCCAGGTCTTCAGCGCTGTCCCTCTGCTGCGTCACTTTGAAACACTCGCTTCTTCCTTTACGCCATCCCTCAATGGTCGTCTGACCTGATAACCTGCCTCTTATCTGAGCAGAGCAATGAGGTCATAATTACACAAAGAGAGAGTATTAATCCCACCCAAGAGAGCAGAAGGATTAATGCCCCGATACAAGCTCCTGTTATCGGCCACAGAGCAAGAGAGTGAGAGATAGATAGAGAGAGAGAGAGAGAGAGAGAGAGAGAGCCCTGCAGGAGAGTGGAGCAGGGCAGCACACTGACAGCTCCCACTGTACAAGGGAGGTCGAGTAATTTAATAAGCCACTCAGGAAACAATAGGGAGGATGATCAGCACGCCAGGAGCTGCTTCGTCTGAGCTCAGAGTGTGAGAGCCAGAGGAGCCATCCAGCTGTTTTAGCCGTCATGCGCACACTCGCATAGCTAATTAAACCATAAAGGACTATGTAGCATGCGTGCACTGAATGCACAGCAATATATTTACAAACACACACCAAAAACTCTGTTTTATAAAATTTTCAAAAAACAGGTTTTTATTATGTTATCATGTTCTTATTGTGTTTTAGTTATTAGTTGTGTTAGTTAGCCGGTTTAGTTATTTTTTAATCTAGTAAAAAAACAACAACAACAACAACAACAAAAACTGCAGATTGAGATTAATTGGAATGTACAATGAAAAACTTTAAAACAAAAAAATAAAAACTGGAATCTTATGTATTATAAAATTCCAATTTTTTTAAAATGTCAAAAATCTATTTTTTTATTTGTAAAAGAATATATATATACATGTATATATATATATATATATATATATATATTTAAACCATAAATAATGATTTTCATCATTTTCAGATTTCATATAAAGAACAGAAATTAGAAAAGGATATTTGAGTTATGAATATATGCCTTCAAATTAGACTCATAACCAGATCCGGCCTGAGACAGCAGAGGATCTATATTTCTGAAAGTTGTTTCTTTCCTCTTGGGAAAGTGATCAGAAGAATTAGCTTCTGTTTTATTATTATTATTAGATGAGAATAGAGTAAGACTCTAGGTTAAAGAGTAAAAAAAAAAAAAAAAACCTGGAATAATAAATTAAAATGTACAACACACTCTTCACAGACATAAAAGGGAAATTATCTAGGCACAAGCTATGTGCCAAGATTCATTGCTACGTTGTGTAAAAATCTCACAGGTAAAATTTCAGCTAGCAAACGCTGTGCATAACGTTACATGAGGACACAGAAGTGATCATATCCGAAGATAAAAGGCAAAAACATTGCATCAGCTTTTTATAACTCGTTCAAACTTTAACTTCAAAGTATAACATAGATATACTGAAATGATTTACAACAAGAGCTCTCGAACAATTATATAAATAACAATTGTGTACCAGTTAGCAATAACAGAAAACAAATTCCCTATTCATCTTTTCTTGAATACTAGCGCAGAACAAAAGCTGCATCTGATGTGGGATACAGTAATGAACGTAAGATTTTGTAAGCACTGAAAAAATATTAAGAAAAAATTGTTCAATTTGTTAATTTAATTTAATTGTGAAAGGTAATAGTAATCTCCAAGTAATTTCTAAACAGTTTCTCCCTTTCTTCTGTGATGTGCACTAAAAAAAAGGTAACCCAAATAAGTTTAACTTTTCCTCCCTAATGCACTTAAAAGTTACAATGAATCCAAGTTTATAAAATTAATAAAATATATAAAAATATAATGCTAAAAATTAAACATATACGTTACCAATCAAAAGTCTGGGGTATGTTTTTTTTTTTTTAATTAACACTGTAATTGATCAAAAGTGACAGTAAAGAAATTCATCATGTAATGTAAAATGTCAACATCACATGAATGCTGTTCTATTCATTAAAGAATCCTAATCTTAACCACCAAATCAATAAATCCTTTCTGAAAATTCAGCTTTGAGACTTCTGTTGTATGTATATAAATGACTAAAAAGTAGTATTGATTTTAGTTAAACCTATCATATTGCCATCCCTTATCTTAGTAACAGCAGCTTCATCAACCCCAGTTTCTATTACTTCAATTCAATTTAAATCTCTTACCTCTCGGTCAAATCAGTTATTTATCTTACTTCTAAAAAATGTCTCAATAGAAATGCAATTTGCTCATCACTTGTTGATTTTCAGTCGCACTACCTGACAGAACACAAGACAGGCATTGATTGTCATGACAACAACACTTAATCTGCCTCTGAAGCAGCATTTCATTTACACAAATTGTATTCTGGATTTTTGGGGCTAAAGTGGGTCAGAGCCAGCGTATTTTACCATGGCTTTAAGCAGCACTGCATTTTTACCCCCGCACAAAGCAGCCGGACATCAGATACTTTTGCTCAGGTGGACGTCTTTAGGTGAAAATCAGAAAGGGTGATTAATTGGCTGGATCTTAATGCTTTGTTCTTTCTCTCTCTCTGTTGAGCTGAAGAGGAAGAAGGCGGAGGAAACATAGCCCCTCACAAAGCAGCCATTGATGAAACGCTCTTTCTCTCTGACAGTACCAGGTAGCAACTTTCATGCATACAGATGCTGGACAATAGCGTGATTGTTGGGTCTCGGCTGCAGGCAACTGTCTACAGTATCATACACCAGTTACGCTCAACCAATCTGGAGCCTAAGAAACAAGGAGGAGGGAGGGGAAATACAGTTCCCACAATGCTCTCTTAATGGTACACAAGAGAGGTGACTGAGGCTTCTGGGGCAGAGGGGACAAAACCTTGGCCGGCACAATGAGGACACTGGCAAGGGATAAAAAGACATGTTGCAGAAATACTTCCTTTAAGAGGAAAACAATATTCCTGACCTACAAGAAGGTGCGACGCTCTGTGGCCTCAGAGATAGACCATCATGAGAGCGCTTTCATAACGTGACAAACATCTCAGCTTTCCTTCACTTTCACTTTTTATTTTTTTCCTCACGCTCTCAGTCTCTCTCGTGTCTTTTTTAAGGACACATCAACTGGCTTTTAAGGGTCAGGGTTATTTCAATTATGCAGACATAAGACGAGATCAGAACCTTATGAACAGCATAATAACTGCAGAACAAAAGCCTCCAGGCCCAGAATAATATACAGATTAAAGTCAATTATCAGATAAAATTTGCCTCTCATTGTCTCTGAACTCCTTTGTCTGTTGCATCAGAGGTGACTCGCTCACCCCCGAACCGAGATGCCTCTCTCTGGTCTTTACCTGTCATCTTTTCCTGATGGAGGATTATGCAGAACAAAGTGAATTGTAAAGTTTCAGAGAAGCGTGAAAGTGAAGAAAGTTGGCCGCTTCAGTTAGTGTGCAAGGAAAGCGATTAAAACATCTTTCCTGTTTTCTGAGCAGGCTAACGATAACTTCAGAGAGTCAGGGAGAGACTTAGTGGAGACTTGGACCGGCTCGGTGCGTATACTGGATACTTTCGGTGGTATCAAGTCACAGATATTTTGAAAATATACAATTTCATGACGCCTGCATTCCCTGTGCGCAGGAAACAGATTAAGATCTCGGTCCCTACGGTCTGATGAGTGTGCAAGCGTGTGTGTTGTGGGACTAATCAGCACACATTTGGCTGGTGTGATATTACCGAAGACAAGTCTCTAAGCTGTGTGCTGATAATGTCATTGACAGGTAAGGTCAAAAGCGTACAGAGCTGAAAGCACACACTAGTTCGTTTTTATACCACAGTGGGAACCTTCATATCACGGGACCATTGACTTTTCTGTTTATATTTTAAGCTAATTATATCTGCTACACCCTAATACAAAAAGTATGTCTTGGTTTTCCATTTGCCGCTACATTTAGCGCACAGTGCGTGACAAATTTTGGCATCAACAAGCTCCACGCAGACTGTTCGCAATCAGTCTGAATTTTACAATGCTTTTGCGCATAATTTGTATCATTTGTGCACGTACCTAACCGAATTAATTATTTGGTCCACTAGGTGGCAACACTCACAATTAGTTGAAGAAAATGGAAACAATAATAATAATCAGGAATTTTCCGGGGCAACCATATAGCAACCGGAAAAAAGAAGAAATTGAGGAGATTTGGAGATCATTTCAGAAAAAAATATCAATCATTTGTATAATCACTTATAATCTGACATAACTACTTATTATTTTTGACCAATTAGAGGCACTGTGACCAAATTGGTGTGACACAAAATTAGGGGTGTGAACCTACACTGGTCTCATGGTTCGGTTCGATTACGATTATTATGTCATTGATTTGATATCTCGATGCATCACGATGCATTGACGATGCACACTGCATACTCAATTTTCAATTTTAATTCACATGTATATAATTTTTTTTAATAAACACAATCAGTCAGGTATATGAACTAAAACTTGAATTTTACCTTCTCAATGAAAACACACTTCTTAAACAAATGTATAAACATGAAATTATAATTTATAAACCAAAATAGCATTAAGAGGAGCACTGGGAGACACTTTTGGATTGCTCTCTTCATACATCATTTATCAGCTCAAGTCTTAATTTGTCAAGTCTTTAGACTGTGGCTCGCTGTGGTCCTGCGAATTTAGTGAATTTGGGGCCTCAGGCAAATATAGGAATGGGGCCCAACATTTTCACACATTTACTTCAATCAACCTTGAGGTTTCTTTTTTTGTTGAAAGTTGCTGCTGCACAATGGTGGTAGTTATGTCCATTGATTCTACAGTTTTCATGTACATATAATTCTTTCATTAACATTTATTCATTTAGCAGACACTTTTATTATTTCATGTTGTGTAGACAACATAGCAATTGATTTACAGTTGAGATACAGAAGTAGACAGAAGTATACATTATTATGTTAATTATTATATTTACTGACAAACCTTTTTAGGTTACACATAGCCTAATGTTTCCACATACTGTATTCTGATGCAGCTAAATTCTCAGTACATGTTTTTGTTGATTTATATTTGTGTTTCTGTTGTCATAAAACGGGATGAAAATGAAATAGTGACAGTGATCGAGTCGTTGTCTGATAAAATCAAACTGGCTACACATAAGAGAATGACAACAGCTGTGCTTGCATGTGAAATTAGGCACAATTAGTATAAATTTGTACTTCGTTTAGTACTGAGATGTACATTTGCAGACACTCCCTAAAGCAGTATAGACGAATATCAAATCTAAAACTAACTTTAGCGTGCTTACCGTGCAGTGTGAAACCGGCGTGAGCCATTGTATTATACTGCGACAAAGCGTGTGTGTCAAATGACATCAGAAGCTTCAGTACGTCATAACCGGTAATGGTCTATTACTGAACCGATACCGAATCGTCCTCGTCTGCATCGCGATGCATCGTAAAAACGATTAATTTTGACACCCCTACACAAAATGTTGTGTAAATGTGCTAAGAGCCTGAGCCTTGGATACATTTTGGCATCATGTCATCAAACTCATCCAAGAAATTCAAAACGTTTAACTTCAGCATCATCCAATGAATGCTTCACATTTTCAAACTGAAATATTCATTGGATTTCAAAAGCCAATTCATTTTTTTAAATTTTGCCTAAGGATAATAGGCAAAAATTCGTTTTGGCATTATGTCATCAAATTAACTGATGCATAAGGCATGAAATCTACAACTTTATGCTGCCAAGGTCTGAAGATGATCTGAAGATAATTTGATTAAAATGGATCAACAGCCTAGGAGGAGTTAAAAAGTAGGTTTTTAAAGAAATTCTAGACGTTCAACTGTGTCATAACTGGAAATGGCTTCTCAGCATCACGCGAACTGGAAAAAAAATTTACTGGGTTCCAAAAACTAATTCAGTTTTCAAAATGTTGCCCAAGGACAACAGGCAAAATTAATCAAAAGCTATTAAAATTGTATTTTATTGTAATTTTGTATTTACTGTAGTGTATTCTTCGCTTATAATGCCTATTATACACATTAAGTCTCATAAAGACATGTTACATAAAATTCCATATTTGGAAAGGAAATTCAAAATGGCTGACATCCAAAATGGCCGACATGGAAAAATTGGGCATTGCTTGATGGTGATCTCATGTTTTGCTTTCATTTGGTCCCCATAAAGGTAGTAAATCCAGGCAAAACACACAAAATGAAAGCAGCAGGTGCAATACCTCCTTTGGCACTCATTATTGAAGCATGCAGCAGCCGACTGCCGATTTCCTCTTCTCTCAAAACAAAGCCATGCTTGCCACAAACGACGATCTATCATCGACTAGTCTTGAGCAAGTAATTGCATTATGACATATCTGTTTGGGATTTGGGTTTGTCCATCACCTGAGTCATGTATCAAACATCAGACAGTTTCCCTCTCAGGTCAATGGATTGTCAGAGTACTTCATTACGGGCGGCGAGACACAGTGATGTGATTCTGCCTGATTCCCCCTTCCTCTCCCACCCTTGCTCCAGGCCTGGAGTCCAACCTATAAAAGCACGCTTGAGTCTGGGAATTTGCAGCTGCAGTGTTGATTTCCCAGTGCAATACGGCGCTCTTTTGTTAATATTGAAATCAACCCAACTGTTAGGGCAGCCCACATCAGCCCCGATGGGCCATTGTGTTGCTTTAAAGCAAACTCTCAGTAAGGAAGGCAGGGAGAGATATGAAATCAGTTATGGTTCTTACATTATTGCGACAGTCTCACAAGGAGTTATCAAAGCTCCTTTCCCCCACGAGTGACCTAATGCTCACCTCCTCATTTGGCTTGGACACATCATTAAGAATATGCATGAGAGCGATGTTTTTCTTCTCTGGTGCTGTATAACAGCAGTGTTGTAGTTAGCTCATGAACCCTCAGGGCTTTCTGTGGGGTTTGTTAACAGAATGAAGCATGAGAAAGGGTCCTGGATAAGGACCCAGGGCAAATACATGTGGTTTGGCTACATTTTTACCCAATACCATTTATCCTACGAAGATTTTATTAAAAGCATACACGGCAAGCACGAGCTGAGAAGGAGGCGGTAAAGGAGACACAGAGTGTAGGACACATAAAGGGAAAACATGTTTTATGGTTCCGCTTAATAGCGAAGGAATATAATAAAACTGACCGCTATAAAAATGATTACTACTTAAACATCAACGTTTTCCATTTAAGACAGTCGAAAACCTCTGCAGCTAGAAAAAAAAGACAAATGTTTCATGCAATGTGACCCTATGTTTTGACAAATGCATGTAAATATGCAATTCAAACCGTACAAAGACAGAATAACTTGATCTGTGAGTGCATTGAATGTTTACTCTTTCCATACATTAAATAAAGAGCGAAGAAATTCTACTATTTCACACATACAGCTGGAAAAAGTAATTTCGCCATGTTTACAGCTCAGGTTTTATTTACCCTCGAAGCAGGTGAATACACTCATGAGGAGAGGGCCTGTTATGCTTATTTGGCTTTTAATGCTAAAGCTACACGTCACCGTGGTGTGTTATGCATGTGTTACAGAACTTACTGGAACAGTTTGTTATAGACGGCAAACCTGCCAAGACACTTACCCGCACCTGAGAAAACAATCCATCCATTTTAAAATCACACAAACTCACACACCCACAGCAAAGGGGATACTCGCCCAATGACAGGAGTCACAGGCAGCTTCCTGTCTCTTTGCATTACTTGGTATCACACGGTGTCAACAGTTCCCAATCACTGCAGGCTACACTCCTCACTTCTCTGAGGAAGCGCTCATCGGATATTTTTAATCAGCCTGTTGCCTGTCAGGTGGCTGTGATTCAGCTACCATCACTGTGCTGAAGTCATACCTTTCCACATTGCTCACCGAACCCTGTTTTCTGCCTCAGAGGAAATAAATACAGCAGATCATTGTGAGCAAGATTAATACAATGAAGTAGTCATATTGCGAGATATAAAGTTGCAAATACGGAAACGATTGCAATCGCAAAATATACAACATTAAAATTGCAAATAAGATATTAAGAATTTTGAGAAAAGTCACTACTTTAAGTAACAACTTGTAATGTAAGTAAAGACAAAATAATAAAAATAAAATCTATAAATTTCAATATCGATTAAAATATTTACAACTGTGTGGTATTAAGGTGCAATTACAAATAATTGGAAAGTCAAAATATACATATATATATATATATATAAATCACAATTAAGATATAAAGCAAGAGCTGTGAGATATAAAATATGTACAAAAAAATATATATAAATTGTTGGGTGTTAAGGGATATTAAGTCAAAATAATACAAAATAAAATTAAGATATACAGTAATTAAGATATAAAGCATTGTTAGATATAAAATGATGCTATGAGATATAGCAATCTCAATACTGAGAAATGAAGCCTTATTTGTTAGATTCAAAGCTAAAGTTAAAAAAAGTCAAAATAATAAAAATGAAACATCAGTTAAGATAAAGTAGGAATTATGATAAAGTTACACTTCGAAAAATAAAATCACATTATGTTGTTAAATTTGCGATTGCTACAAAAAAGTAATGAAGTCACAATCAAAATATTTGAATTAAGACAAAGTAAGAACTGTGATATCAGTTCAAAGTTAGATATACACATTTTAAGATATGAATTACATTTTGAGAGATGAAGTCGAGATATTAAGAAATAAAGTCACATTGTAAGACATACAGCTGCAATTACGAAAAAAACAAACAAACGTGAAATAATTGTTAGACGTGGAATCACAATTGCAAGTAAATAAGTCAGAATTGAGATATTTAATTCACAATAAGACGATATAAATCCATTTATTTATTCTTGTGCAATACTTGTCATTTCATTTGATTTGATTTTTATTTTTCGCTTTCACTCTGAAGTGGAAACTAGCTTCAGTAGCTATGGGAGGAGAGAATGAAAATCCAATTTGAGATCTGACATTTACATTTGCAGACGGTGGTAGCAAAGATTTGTACAAACCGAAAACAATTGAAAACATCCAAACAGGCGGCTCACACACTCCAAATTCGCCGAGTTGAGTTCCACGGAGCCCGCGAGCAAAGCTTAAACGTCAACAAACCCGAGCACTCACCTTCCTGACATTCCTGACGGAAAATAATCCCGCTTCTACAAACAAACACTCCAAAGTCTGCTGGCTCTCTACATACATCAAAATCTAAAAAGAGAGAGAGAGACAGAAAAACCTCTGAGATAAGCGCCCAGCGCTAAGCTGGCCATTATGATGTTTGCGGCCTGAGACAGCAGAGGGTGATGTGGCGGCAGCAAGCCTGGGCTAAGACGGCTCCCTCGAGTCGTGCCCTCTTTCCCTTCACCTCATTGAAGAGCCTTACATAATCCTGACAAACAAATAAACAACACAACAAACGAGTGGCGCATGTGCTTTAAGACGCCACAGCTGCCAAAATAAATAAATAAATAAAGACAAGGGATGACAACAAGGGACGTGTCCACCCAACTACATCGAAAAGCGAGGTCCAAGACAGGATCGACTCATCAGTGTCTCCTTTTTTACCTTCACCCTATCCGTCGCTCCCTCCCTCAGTGTCAGCCCCCCAGCTGAGGAATGTAGGTCATGATACAGAGCTATTTCAATACAGGCAGATCAGAGCGCAGCAGGGGCACACACACGCATTCAAAACACACACACACACACACACACATGCACAATAAAAACTTCTTTCATGAAGGAGAAGCACATTCTGATAGAATAAGCGAGTGTGAAAATTCGCAAAGGATAAAAATATCTGCAGGAGTGCTTCACAGTGGTGCGTCATTTTGCGGATTCTATTCGTCGACGAGCTAAAACGGGCTCTTTACACTTTCATACGTGTAGATTTGCGCCTCCTCTTGCCCTCGCCATCTTCTCGGGGGTTATGTCAGCTGAATAATGTAGAGGGAGCAGTCGAACGGAAGGTTGGGAGTCCTCCCGCTGGGCTGGGATCCACGGGCCAAAGAGATGGAAATCTCTCAGACGCAGGAGCCTGACACATCTGGGCCGTCTCAAGCGACAGTGCCGAGCTCCCGGGTCCACGATGCCTCACCCCTGCCGTGTGCCGAACCGCCGAACTGAGCCCTTTATCTCAGTCTCTCTTTCAGTCTTTTTCTCCTCTGCTGCTGCGTCTCCCACGTTCCTTCGCTCCCCGCTGCCTCTCGTCTATAGGTCGGTGCGTATGGATGAAAGAGAGGATTTTACTTCGTTTTGACAACGAGAGAATAGCTGCTTCTTTTGTATTGTGATGTTTGGAGAAATGTGTGCATGTGTATGTGTTAGAAAGCTTCCCTGAAGGATTTTGTGTTGACACTTGGTTTGGAGTTAAACTGAGAGAGTCTGGCAGGCTTGGGATTTATCTGGAGACAAAGTGTGTGTGTTGAAGAGAAAGAAAGGACACACTATATTGTGATAGGCTGCACTCACTAAAACTGAGGAAAACACACCAAGTCCCTGATGCACATCTGCAAACACGACTTATTTTTCCCACTTTTTTTTTTACATAAATATAAACCCATAATATAAAATGATGCACTAAAGAATATTACAGTTTAATAAAATATTAAATGCAGTTTTAGGTCAAAAATATAGATTCAATGCACATAACAATATTAATGGGAACAAATTCTAACCATTCCAATGTAACTTAATTACTATTTATACAAATCTAAATGATAAATCATTTGATGTTTAGATGCATGTTAATAAATTATTATTAGCATCTATTATTATTATTATTATTAGTGACAATAGACAATCCTCATATTGATTGAGTTATTATCCTCCATTGCTGCTTGGTTTTAAATTTATGTACAGCGCTTTATTTTAACGGTTATGCATTTATACAATTCCTATATGCATGTATCAACTGTTCAATAAAAAATAAAAAGATACAATAAAATGCCATTAGTATTTCTCGTTATACTGGCAAACAGAAAAATCATAATACTGTACCAAGAACAATAAATCGTTTCTGAATGACTGCACCAATTTCTTAGTTCTTGGTCACCAGGTATTCGACCTGAATTCACATGGACTGATGTGACTGATGGTTATTTGTAAGATTTCCATTATGCCTCCTTGTACAGAAAGGCTTTACAGATCCGCCGTGCAGCTCGCTGAATATTAACATCAGTCTACAGTACTTCAGAACAGAGCTAATGGACATATCGCTAGTCTTAAAGCTGAATTCTCTTTGTCTCTCTTTGTCTACTACATGCTGTCATGCACGTCCCACAATAGCTCTGCTACAAAACCTACTGAGCCTCTGCCTACATAGTCTTGTGAGGAACAAAACTGTAAAATGTGATGGATCTAAAATGCTCTACATAGGCAAAAACTCACGATTCACAATCGATTTCAATAGAAGCGATGTGACGTGAATAACAAACATACATAGAACGCAAAATTTAAGTAAAGTACTATTTTAAAAGATGCATTGTCCATTCATTTAAATATATTTTTAATATAGAAAAATAGCATTTCACCTTTTTTGGATTATTATTATTTATTTTTTCAATGAGCTGACTGTAATTCATTCTCTTTGATGAACACGTGATACTGCATTAAAACGAATATTCCTTTTTTTTAAAACAGCCTACGGGTCGGAAACGTCCCTATAAGGAGTAAGCTCACTAGGTTTTTGGAACAGAGCTTATGTGTCTCTCTCTGAAGTAAAACCAGCATTTAGCGAATTTAGGCAGATTTAATTTTCTACCGCTAGCTAGAGAAGTACATTTCTGCTAACACAAACACACACACTTTAGCGGCCTCAGCCAGGGATGTGATAGGACACAGCTGGGAGGTCAAGCTGACAGTAAGATGGAGCGGGTGTGTGCGACCTGACTAAATCCCCCCATACATCCAGTGTTGGACACACAAACACAGGGTAACCTGAATGCGCAGAGGCTACCGTCACCTATTCACTCAGTCTCACTTTACATGAGGCCTATTTGCAGCTAGAGGCAGGAAGAAACATTCTCACAACTACCGTGTGTGTCACCGTACATCTCATCTGGATGTATAGAGAGTGTGAGGGTGATCGATAGGCCTGTCTCACTCCGGCACTACAGTGTGTGGTGTGCACTGCAGCTGCGCCCCGCTCTGGTGATGCATCACAAACCGAGGGAACGTCTGAAATATCTCGACGGTAAGCACTTTTGTACACACTGGAGCAGATATGCATGTGAGAGACAACAAATATGCAGTGGAAAGGGGAGGGGTGATGTGTGAGAGGGAAAGACAAATATAGAGAAAGCGCGATAAATTACTGGCCACAGCGCACGATTTCTATCATACGCAAACTGTAAAATTGCTAAATGATTTAGCTGCGGCCAAACAAAAGAACACAGTCCACAGTTAACATTTGAACTCGTCTCAAGCCTTCCCATTAATTCAAAAAAATATATTTTGCATGAACACAACATGCAAAATTATTGGCACGCACACAAACACACACAAAAGCAATTTAGCACAATGGACTGTAAACAGACTACTGAGCTGGGAGAAAGAGGGTTCCTCATTATAATAGAATAGGGAGGGAGTCTAATTCTTTATTAAAAGTGGCGAGAGGGAGAGAGAGAGCGCACTAAAATCCAGAGAAATACAGCATTAGCATTACGCATGTCTTGAAACAAGCCAATTACTAGCAGCCCATAACTGAATACAGCACAATAAATTTAGGCTACTGGCCTGGAGAATTGCATCTATTTGGGTGAATCTGATGAAATGTTGTTTTATAATAAATATAATTAAATTAAATGGAAATAATAAAAAATAAAATACATTTGTCGTCACATTACTGAATCCAAAGTTTCTCATTTACTTAACAAAACCATCATAAATTAACTGCAAGACAAACTATCATCATGTATAAACCATTTATTTACTCACAGCACCATAATGTAGATGACATTTTGTATTATGCTAAGGAAAATCTGAGCAAATTATAACGCACACATTGTTACAAAACATTACAAATCTGGTCCTAAGTAGTCTTCAGTTTCTTAAAGCACAAAATGTAAATAAATGTTTTCTTGATTTAGTTTTCTTTTCAATTTGGACTGGGTATGTTGTTGGCAGGTTTCGTGACACTGGCCCATATGATAGTGCAAAAGAAGTTTTGAATGACAACTGGTATTAAACAGTACTCAGCCAGTGGACAACTTGAAACAGATGCTAGAGTTAAACAGCTCAACGCTGTCTCTTTTGTATGACATTTTATGTAAACCAGAACTTGGGACAATGATGACTATAAATGTGTTTTCCTTCCTATTTATTAAGCTGAATGCCACAAGATACACAGAGCTAATTTGGTCTGTGTGTTAGCCTCAGAGAAAGAAACATTCCCCTAGCACACACACAGACAGTATATACACAGACAACACAAATCCAGAGTCATAACTCAAAGGCAGAGCACTGCCCTAAATCACACACACACACACACACACACACATGTGTGAACACAGCCTGCTTTCAGATTTAAAGTGCACTACCAATTACGTAATTACACACATTCAGAACTGAGAATCTCTCACTGGTTTTAAAAAGGTAAGAAAGACAGGAAAATGTGACAAGACAAACACACACCACTGGGGGCCGTTGCTTGTTGTTAAAGATGGGGAAGCGCACATCACACATCACTTGAAATAAATACTCTCTCTCTGTTCCTCAAAAAATCCTATACCAATAGTCAAAACTGTATTTTTTTGTTTCAAGAATCATCAGTCAAGTATATATATATATTTATATATTTGTTATATATAAATGTTGTCTTTAGAGCCTTTTGTCCAATCAACATCAATCTTTGCAATCACTAATACATCTATCTGCCACACACACTTCAAATAAAGCACGGAATCCTATATGCACAGATTCATGTAGATTAAAGCGGATCATGAACATAATGGCAGAGCTGCATTACATTAATGCAAACACTAAGAGCAAATAAGGGGAGACACAAATCACAAGCTATTTGCAATTCATTGAAGTGCACAGATACTTAAAACCCATTTCCCACACAATGACTAACACAGTATCCAGAAATAATGAGTGTGATTTTCAAGAGTGTGTATACATACGGTGATCAATACGGTTGTTTTGCCAGGTGATTTAGCATTCTGTTTAGCATGTGTATAGAGAATGACTGGCACTCTGTTCACTAGGGAAACATGCTTCTTAAAGGCTTATCTGTATTAACAAAATAAACTGTGAAACATCTATGCAAGCTGGAAGAACGCAAACTAAGAGAGAGAACTAGATGCCTGGTTCATTACTCCGGAGGGCAAGTTCATAATGGAAAACATGCCTCTCACCCGACATGCCTTAGTCATGTCCAAAAACATGGCAGAGCGACTGGAAAAACATAATCTTGGAAACTAATGTAAAAGCAGCTAGCATGAACGGACAACGTCAAAGACCCCCGCATCCACCAACACGGAGCCACACACGGTCTGCGAGAGGAGACACCTGGCTCGCCTTTCACACCTAAATATAAAGCGTGAAGACTCAATCCACTTTGAGGACAAAATTCTCGACAAAATGTCCTGCGTATGCCTCCGCGCAAGTGAAAATCACTTGTTTGACATGCTAAGGGTCATTAAAGCCTAGACACAGGTGGGTGGACAAATGTCAACAGCACAGGAGGCTGTGGTGGAGCACAGGGAGGACTCTCATTAAACTCTGACAAATCCACACATTCAGAGTGCTGCGCCTTCAAGCCTAGAACTCGCTGCCGACACGACCGGGCTGCTTCCATCTTGGATGGATGAGAGAGCCGAATGCAGCGCTAATCACTACAGGGTGCCTGCAGGTATTGTGTTAAAGGACCAGAGTAAATCTTCAAAGTGATACAGATGTGCGTTTTTTAAGTGCTGGAGATGAGAAATCAATGACTGGATATTTCATTTCCGTTTGTTTTTGAGACGTTCACTGGTGTTCGGAGCCCAAAACACGCACATACACAAAGCTGCCCATCTAAATTAAAACAAAGCTTTGAAATGAAGCAAGAGAACATCAGAAGCTCCAATAGAGATAAAACACACTATAACAAAACAACGCCCCAAGGGACATGAAAATCGCCACATATCAAATCGCTAGAATCACAGCCAAAGATGTTGTCGCTTTAATTTGGCAAAGCCCGCAGCTAGGACCAGATCCAGCGAGGATGAAAACTACACACAACACTTTAGTTGGTGGCCATTTGTGTGCAGTCTTTTATTACTGCTGGGCATCTTAGATTATCAGCAGGCAGCCGAAAAATAAAAAGTTTAAAAAAATCTGATGTTTTATTTTGCGCCAATGTTCGCTGGTGGAAACGGTGGAAGGTTTGAGATCTGTACTGTTGAGCTTATGTCTCGGGGGTCTGACTGGCTTTATGACCAATAGTTTAATTGTGAAATGGGTTGAGTGTGCCAGGCCAATAAACAAGGCTCTCTGGTCAACACGAGCATCGCCGTAGCAGTTACAAAAGTTGAGCTCAGTCTGTGAAAGCACTGCTGGATGCTGATATTGATTGGCTTGCCTCATGGTTTTTGTGAGTGACAGCCAGCTCTATAGCTGTTGATTAACACCATGTAAGATGCTCAGAGTACTTTGTCAAAAGATGAGTAGACACTCTTTCTCTTTCACACTCTATATGTCTCTTCTTTTCTTTGGGAGTAAAAATGATGCTGATCGATCAGCTTTTAAAAAAATAAAAAGTTCCAAAGACGTGGGTATTGGAGCAGAAAAACAGCCTTTGTGTGAAAAATGGTGTGCGTCGGAAGGTGGGGGTCCAGAGTTCTGGCCCTGAGTGCTGGGAACTGTGCACAAACGCATGAGAGGAACAAAGTCCATGGCTCTGGGAAGGAACCTTAACTGCTACGGATATAAAGCATTATCCTTGAAGATATACAGTCTTCAAGCTCTAAGGACTTTTATGCTTTTATTCACTGCCAGTGAACTTTTGTTCTCTCTCTCAGATTCCAAGATAGAATTCACTATCATAAAAGAATCAGAGTCCTGTTGATTTTAAGCACTAGTTACTGGTGGCTGGTTGCTGATGGCGAGTTTGGTGCTAAATAGACCTGTCACCGGTGTGGCTCTCCTGTGAACCCTATGCGGAAAGGCTTCCAGATGATGGCGGCATGAACAGAGAGACATTCCTCTCTCCCCACTCGGAGAATTCTCTGTTAGGACGGCCGATAAATCAATGAGGACAATGTTTTCTTTGGGCTAATTGTTTGAACAGTGTAAGGTCATTTGCTGGTAACGCTAAAGTGTCCTGTTAGGCTGGGCGCCGGGCCGTAATTGACAACATGTCGGATGGAAACAGGAAATAATCTGATCCCTCTTTGCAAACTGACTCCGCTGACTATGTGGAACTGTGTGTACATAGGCCTGCGTGTGTGTGTGCATAATGGGGGAAATGTTAGCTATGGTTAGCATACATTCCCTCGAATGCTGAAGGGTAACCAGGTGCAGTCTGTCTCCGGAGGCAACGGGATTAACCCAGTCCTCTAGTGCCCGTTTAATGAAGTCATCCCACTCTAGAGGCCTCAGCTCTACAGGGAGAGAGCAAGGGAAGTCTGCAAGGATCCCATCTTCTTAAAAAGAGCATTCCTTCCCTCAGGATACAATGGTAAAAGGAGCGTTAACACACTTTCGGTAGTTTCAAAGCACGTACTGCCTTAGCATTTACTATTAAGAAACATTAAAGCAGCACATTTCTCAGAGTGTTGCTGATAAAACACTGTTACAAGTGCTTTTGAATCAGTTTAAAGTCTTCAAGGAGAAGTTTTCTTTGAATATTGCATGCAAACTTATCCCAGTTAGCACAGTTATCCATTCATGTACTGCTGGGAGAATGAAGATAGATTTCATAATATGTGGCAGAAAACAGAAAAGTTGTTCAGTGAGTTTGTCTTGTATTTGTTTTTTTAATTAAGTGGATTGTGAATAATCTACAGGACTACAAATAATCAACTAAAGGTGAGTCCATGGTAAAAAAACAAAAAAACAAAAAAAACATCCCATGCCAAGTTTTGCTTAAATCTATTAGCAAATTAGACACTACTGACATATCGCTTGAAGCTTACTAAAATAAAATAAAAAAACACTTTTTTGGGGAGTACTACTTGCTTGTGCACAATGCAAGATTCCTAATGTTAAGTATAAATAATACTTTGAATATATATATTCACACAAGATATTTGAAGTGTACATGACATACTTGCAATAGTTGTTTTGAAAGGAAAGGAAAGGAAGTGACAAGTGGCCAGGTATGGTTTCCCATACTAGGAATTAGTGCTCTGCATTTAACCCA
>JAUMHQ010000044.1:7923145-7954568 GCA_032361165.1 Enteromius paludinosus | reverse complement strand
TCAAATGAGCCATTTTAATCTAGATTAATCTAGATTAATTTCAAAATTAATCTAGATTAATCTAGATTAAAAAAAAATAATCTATGCCCACCCCTAATATATATATATATATATATAAATAAAAAATGTTTTTAGAAAAAAAATAACATTATTAACCGGAATTTTTTTCTAGAAAACCGTTTTCGGAACGCATTGTTTAATGCGGGACGCAAGAACAGAAACGTTAAAAATATAAATTCTGCTCGGAGTGAACCAATAGCTGACAATAGCTGAGTGAACCACCAGCAAACAATAGCTGTGTGTGAACAGACTAAAACAGACCACTGATAATCATTTCATTTTGGATTTTCAAAATCTAGCGTTATAGATTCTGTTACCATTTTTTACTATTAAAAAAGCTCATACCTTTTGAGAAGTGGTGGATCCAGGCGAATGACAAGCAAACAGGGAAGTCGGAGTCAAACAAATATGGAGCCTAACCAGTGGCAAAAAAAAGAAAGAAAGAAAGAAAGGTAAATTTTTGTATGTTTCACCTAATGGTAAGAAAGGTTTAGGTAAGAACACACCAAACCATAAACAGCATGCCTTTATAATATTAAAATGACAGAGTTCTAATAAATCCTATATTAACTGATTACCCACATTTAAATACAAATGTATTTCATTTTACAACTTGTATTACTATACTATTTGATCTGTTCTTTACACCAAAAAAAAAAAGTCAATTCATAATGGCTTAAATTGTGCTCTGTTTGTCACAAAAAGTTATTTAAAGTATGTATAAAGTCATTTCTGTGGCTTTGGGATATTGCTTTAAATATCACATATAAATATCCATATATCATTAACACCTGAATGTCTTAGTTAAGAAGTTTGTGTTGCATTGAATATATTCACGTACTGTACATGCATGTGCTTAAGTCAACATGTGGGTGAGTTTTTTAATGTTGTAATTTTTCTGGTGCAAGTTGCTGACTTTAAGGTGATGTTGTGGTGATTGTTCATAGAGATAAGCAGCAATGCAACTAATCAAACAGAGATATGGAGGATTCCTACAGTTTGGCAGAGCTTCAGGACATCTGGGCCAAGAGCTTTAAAAGATTTGTCAGAGCAAGATGCCGATATGCTGTTAAAGCGGCTAAAAACACAAGTGCATGCATGCAGAAACAAGCTCACACAAACAGGTACAACACGGTTTGTGTGAATAACAACACCAGTCTTCAGACAGTGTAAAGGATACTTGGGCTTAAGTGAAGTGTGAAGTGTCTACTTTGACAAGTAGCACTTGACAGTCATCTCAATGCCAACAGTATATCCATATAAAATAGAAGGAATTTGAGCTGCATACTGCTATCCACTGAAAAGAACAAAAGATCCCTTCACAGTAACTAGCTAAATAAATAACTATAGAAATGCATACATAAAATCCAGAAACATTATGCTACTACTGTATTAAAATAACCATGTATAATGTGTTATAAGTGAATGGAAATGTGCAAACAAAGCAACAGTGTGTGCTACAGGTGTGCTCATGAATAGCTGTTTCATTTTCCCTTTATTTTTCATTTTAGACATCAAGCGCACTTGTCTGAATGAGGAATGTGTCAGTGGATACTAGAGAGACACTCTCTATTTGTTGGCATGTAGAGATGTAGAGAGAGAGGGAAAAAACTGCAGATAAGCTGTAAACCAGCACTCTCCTTTTACAGATACCTCACACCAGTGATTTAAAAAATGGTACCTCTGCAAATAAAAAAGGGCTTGTGAGATATCATCCTAAAAGGAAGTTGGGTTTACAAGCGCTTGGAAAAATTGCCAGTGGGTCTCAAAAACATGTGCATGGTAACTCTGAATGAAATTCAGCCTTCCTATGACCTCAGTCTAAAAACAGGAATGTGTCAAAAGCATGTGGGGCTGTTGAAGCCTTAAGCGAGTAATCAACAATGAAAACAAACAGCAAACTCGGCTCTGGAGACGGAAGTCACTATTGAATGCCCGTAGCTACATCTAGCGAGTGGAAATCTCGGTGTGTGACATCTTAAGGTAAAAGACGAGCTTTATTGTTTGGTTAAAACCCAACGCTGCGACATGTGGTCGCGCATAATGGTGTCTACTCCAGGGACCGTGTGTCTAAGCACCAGCCGTAGTGGGATATCAGTATATCAAAGCTTTCCTGGAGAATACAGTACAGTAAGAGCTAACCGCAGTGGGTCTTCCTCAGGCCCTGTGGTCCTCCGCACAACAGCATTCAGCCCCACTGTGCAGCTCTATCAATGAGTGTGTGGTGATGGATGGATAACCTTTACTGGCTTTATCTGCAGTATTCACTACGGAGCTGCTAGCTGTTGCAGTTAGGCACTACTGAAAAAGTCTATCTGTGACTCGCACCATAGAGAACATCAAAAACCTCCTCAAACAGTGTCTCTGTTAGAATGAAACTATATAGTTGTTAAGACGTTGCTCGAAACGCCTTTGTTATACTGTTGCTCTCTCTCCATGCAAGTAAAGCATATGAGACATGACATTTTTATAATTCACTTTAACATATTTTACATCTTCTTTACTGGTTTATTTATTTTTACAAAGCAAAACCCTGTTTATATCAAACTTTCTGTTTCTTGGAAACATTGAAAGATTAAGGGGTCAAAGTTTGGTTAGTATAGCCTTGTTAGCCCCGCATGGTAGATGATGTAACTACACCATCTGGCACATAAATGTTGCTATTTCTTGGAAATATTCGCTTGGGATATGTGCATGTTATGGACCTTTTTCTACAGACTGGGACGATGTGTCTCCATCATCTTAAACCTAGCAGAATGTTATAATTATTATTTTTTTCTTTAACTGTGATGTGCATTTACACAACACTATACAAAAGGGTGCCAATGTGTTTTTCAATCTGGTTCTCATAACAGCACCTGCAGATGCAGGCCTACTGTGCATAGTGTGACTCATTAAAATAAAATTACAAAAAAAAAAGTTTGTTTATAAATGATTATAAATTTAATTAAATAAACAAAATATATAAAATGGGGCAATATTATATTTTAAAATAATACAAAAAAGTACTCAAATACACAACGCTAATATTTATATCGTCTATTCATTTATTTGCATTTTCAAACCTAAAATCAGCCAGATTTATTTTGAAAGGTTGTAGCCTGTAAGTCTGTGCACTGCCAGTTTTGAATGAAATTCACAGAGCGCTGCCTAGATTTATGCTTTCAGTGCGAATTAAAAACTTAGTTGATCTAAAACACTTGTCAACCACATCAATACACCAGTGTGTGGACTGAAATTATTTACCCAACACATTTTATATTCTGTATATGCACCTCCGCATCCCCTGACAATACTTCAGGATATATAACCTTGATATTGAATTATAGTAAACTAATTAAGGCTGCTGTGTTTGTAATATACAACAGCTGAGAGAGTAATGCTTTACATCTTCTCTGACCACTGTAATCTACCTTCAGGGAAAGTTATTAGTCACTAGCATATGCTTTATATATATTCTTTTCATTAATCACAATAGAGGTTTACTCAATATCAGAAAAATGTAATGTGAAAAGGGTCTATTTTGCCATCATTTCTTGACTGTTAGATTGTAACTATGAAGCATAAGAAAGGGTCCCAGAACTGGTACCTATGAGCAAAAATGAAGGGGTCTTGGACCAGCTGAGCAACTGCAATTGAGATGAATGGGAATGCTAACAGCAGCTTCCTCCAAGCATTGCAGAATACCTCAGCGCAGATGCTACTGTATGCATTACCTCCCTCGACCTGATCAAACAAGCATACGTGTAGAGACTACACGACTCGCCCTGTGACGGGGGGCGTTTGCAGCAAAATCAATACATGTATTATGAAATAAAAAAATAAATAAAAAAAAGTAAGAGAGCTTGGCTGGCGTGTACCTGCCGTCGAGGGAAATTAGCTGTTGACTCGGCCAGCTCAACCTCAGACAAAGGCTTTTCTCCCCTTCTGATGTGCCCTGCACAGTGCAGGAGGCTGGTGTAACCTGGGAAACTGGAAAACCTTGCAGAGGTGGGAAAAAACAACTTATAAAAATGAAAGGATTAAATTTTCAGACATATGCACTAACCACTTTCTATCAAACTGTGTTGCAGTCTATTGACAGCATATACCATTTCATTTAATCATTCAGGGGGCTAAAAATATAAAAATGTCCCCATGAAAAAGATAGCGGTGATACGGAAGGATGGAAAATGAAAAGCAGATGGGAAGATTGCCGTGGCGCTGTCAAGACAAGAAGACCATGTGGAGCTGATCAGGAGAGGATCGGTGCCCGTGTCGAAATCCGATCACGGCGACTTGGGCTTGTACTGAATGCTTAACCAATTAAGCCGGACATCAGAAGCCCCGCCGCCCCGGCCACTCCCGGCAGGGGACAGGAGTTACCTTACCCAGCCCAGCCGTTGCGGTTTAGCTCAGGTTTATTCACATCCAGCTCGAAACCTCCAGACTAAGAAACATAAGCCTGGCTCCAATCACATAAATAAGAGATGTTTATGCCTCAGACATGGCCAAACACAAAATAGGCACATTTCAGGGCTTCTGGTGGTATGGATGTGTTTTTGGGATAGCTTACATTAAGCACAAAAATGCCTGGCCTGAAGCGCTTCAATGTAGAGGAAGCGGTCCAGAGAGACAGGCAGAGCCAGGCATTAAATGCCAAGGATAGAGTGGATAGTTTGTTGATCCCAGCTAATCATAATAGATTTCGGGGGGGGGGGGATCACAAATCTTCCTGCTCCTTCCGAGTCTATACAAACAACTCGGCGCATGAGCTCTAAGGACTCTGTTGTGTAACATTCTCACAATACTTGAGTAACAGACAAGGCGATTATTTACGTGTTGGCTTTCACAGAGAACTGCGATACATGGTGATTTATTCATTTATTGAGTGAAGTGAGCTAGCGTTTCATATGATATTGTTTGCCAATTGCATGGGTCACGTTACGAGCGATTTACTCTATAGTGAAGGAATGAGCTTGATTTGAATGAAGGAAGGCCATCTAACATTTGTTCAACCAGGCTGTTCTTTCAAATTGGATTTCAATACCACAGCTTTCAAATACCAAACGAAAAACAAAAAGCTAATTTACCTTGTTCTAAGGGACACATTTAGTTTATGTCATTATTGTATTTGTTTTTATTAAATTAATGATAGCTAAGGCCTTTATTAATGCGATTAATACAACATGCTGTATTGCTTTACATAAATACTTACATGTACACATATGAATTTAAATGCATTTATTTCTCATTGGTCTAATACACACATTTCGAAATATAACAATAATATATAAGTTTAGTATTTAGATATATATGTACTTATTAATAATATTACTTTTTGCATTATTTAAATATGTTGAATAGCTTTTAAAAAACATTTAGCAATTAAACATAATATCTAGGCCTAAGCAATATGGAAATCTTTACCCAAGCACTAGCGGAAGACTAATAATAATATGCAGGCCACGGCAGCAGCAAAACAAACACAAAAAAAATATTTACATGCAAGCTCTCATCCATGAAGTGTGGGGAAATTACCGTTGTAATAACTGAATTGTTGTAGATTGTTTGCATTTTGTATGCGTTCAGAAATCTAGAATTAGTTTTTTCTAATGAGACTTGCACTGTTGCATAAAAGTACCTCTTGTCTAGATTTATACATATATGCTGCCATGAGTGTCATCCACTCAAATTGCTTGCATAATTACTCGTTACTTGGTTTTATATAAGGTAAATGAATGTTAATGTGTTAACTAGCAAAAAAAATAATTAGGAGATCGATCAAAATTAAATATTTTAATCGACTGACAGCACTAATTAATATTGATACTTGCACTTCCCTTTGAGTGTCTGATCAATTATTTCAAGTGGAACAGGAACAGACAGTATGTTATGGACAAGTCAGATGTGTTTAAGCAGCTAATGCAGCCCATCATCAAAATTTGAGATACTATCTAGGACAACAATGCATTAGACTAGGACAGAGAGAGAAAGAGGGACAGAGTATAAGGGGAAAAAAAGCATGTCCAGTATCATTACACTGGAACATTGCACTCTGGGGTATCATTAAAGGATTCAATTGTGTTAGTGCCGTTAAACATGGCGCTAATTCGGGCCCTCTGAGAGGTAATGACCAATCTGTCAACCGCCATCCAAAGGGGGTAAAGGGAAACGCAGCAATACTAAAAACAGCAGAGACCAATTACGTCTTTATATCATATTACACATGGCCAACACAACCGGGCCAAGCAAGTGCATTATGACATTAATTAAGTTCTATGATGATGTAACCACCGTTCAAGCTAAAGAACATTCTGAGAATGCTGCGATATTAAACAAACAGAGCATTAATACAAGTCTGCTGCGAGCTGCTTTGAGTGCTTACCGATACGTTCAACAAAGGTCAACTTGAGCAGAGATAGAAGACATATTCAAATGTGTCTGATCACTGAAAAACTAAATCAGAAAAGCTGCGCAGAATAGAAAATCTGTAAATTAAAAGAGGTTGTGTAATACATATACAGTGTTCCCAGACACTTCATTGTGAATAATCTTGGAAATACATGTACATAAAGGAATGCCAAAAAAGTAAATAAAACTATTAAAGAGAAATTGAAAAGTATACCTGCAAATGCAAAACTGTTCTTGTAAAGTGTTACAATTAATTCCAATAATTCTAAATTATGCTGTCCTATTAAAACAATGAAGGCTTTTTTTTTGGAAGACAAACGCATTTACTGAGTAAATAATATTTTTATTCATGTTCATGATTCTTCCAGGTCTGTGAGAATCCTGACTAAAATTAAATCTAATTGTGGTATAAAATTATAATTTAAGTGAACTAAAAGGATTAAATTACAAGGTACTACATATATATTAAAAATTATAAGCATATACTGTTTGAACACACGTTTATGATAAATGTATGAGGAAGAAGAAGAAAAAGCAGAGAAAGGAGTAAGGAGACTGCCTAAACCAAGCCAAGAGGAAAATGTGACTAATGGTGTAAAAAAAAAAAACACAAAAAAAAAACAGGGCCCTAAAAGTGCCAGCATGCTTTTGGCAGGCCAGCGTCACATATGCCATCAGGTCCTGAGCATCCGTATGTCATGTTCCAAGTGACAACAAGTGACAACTGGTACTGCAGTCTGTGCAGCATCCCTGACTTCTGGTTGGGGGAGACTGGAGTGTCACATGGAGCTCTGATTCGCCCCCACATCATACTGAAAATAATACCCCCCTTACAAATTTAGGCAACTACAGTTAAGCTTCAAAGTCATAGACAGAAAGTAGCACCTTTCTATAGAAATGACACAAAAAAGCATGAGAAAAACTCCATGCTCTCCTTACTTCATTGAAGGTCAAACCTTGTTTTTTTATTTATTTATTTTTTACATATGCCTGTTGGAGGTGGATGTATAAGTGGTACGACAGGAAGGATGGGAAAGTGGAGTCGAACAGCATGCGCCCGAGGAATCATTTGCCTCCACATAGAGTCATCAGCAGTGTAGAGAGGGAAACCGATAGCAGAGGTGAGCGCTTTGCGAGCTTGACCTCGCACGGATCTGATAGTTTACTGCAGGGGTGCTGCCATCGAGCAGCTGGGATCCCTCCTCCAAACCTTCTGTTGAAGATTGAATAACAGACACTGAATGGTCAACAGACAGGGTGCAAAACGCATTTTCGGGACACAGCAGATACATTCTGTGATAGTAACAACAGGGGACGGTGAGAGAAACAACAGAAAGTCAATTTCGCAAGTGAGAAGCCCTTAATGGAGCTGATGCATGGGGGATACATATAAAAAAGCTGAACGGAGTCGCGATGGACCGGGCAGATAGAAGGGGGGTGGCTCGCTCCGCTTGCCGCAGGGGAAGATGCACGACTGGAGTCATTGCAATGGTGCAGCCCAGAGAAACGAGTGTCAAACGTGGTAATGGAGTAACGGTGTCACCGAGAGGGCAAAGGCGAACAGCGGCGCACTCTGTGAGTGATAACAAAACGATAATTGTAAAACTCATTTGCATTAAATGACAGAAGCCATTATGGGCTAATTAATTCTAGTGGATGCGTGTTCCAAAATGGGAGTGTCCTGCTGGCTGACGAAGAGGGGTTCTTGAGGAAGAAATCACAAATGGGAAAAGTGTCTACTGGCAGCTGCTCATTAAGGATAATGGGGCGATGGATAGTCACTTGCGCTAAGAGAATCATCCATTTCAGTAAACAGAAACTGATTGATATTTGAGCTATAACTGCCACCATTAGGGCCCTCGAATCGTGCGATGTGTGCAGTTTCCCTGCTGTATCGCTTATAATGGATCTCGGTATTGTCAGGCTTCAATATTTCCTGCGAAGAAACAGCAAACAGCATGAACCATAATAACAAAGAAAAATCTCTCTTGATAAGTTATAATTGCTTAAAGTGCTGGTCTCGTACAATTGAACACTAAAGGCCGGGAAAAGTTTCCACAGTGCCGCTGGAGAGTTTCCCAAAGGAAACGCTATTGAATGTAAACTCAAATTAAGGCACTTGAAAAAGTATCTTTCGGAGAAAACATTTCCGCACCGGTCGTTAAGCCATCAGAAGTTTGCTCTGTGAATGGCTGCGTATGCTCCAGTGGGGACCATAATGAAACAGCATTATGGGAATGGGCAGCAGGGAAAGCGGGCCTTCCTCCAGGGCCAGGGGGAGCTTGTTAGCTAGCTGAGGTAAAACACTGGAGACAATCCCAGACACCTGGCTTCCCAAGGACCACCAGGGGAAGGTGCAAAGGGGGGCAGGTGTATCTGAAGGGAGCGAGCAGCCCACTTTAAAGAAAAATTTCAAACGGGCCCAGACACCGAGCGGCCTCCAAACAATCAGAGCTTGTAAACGAGACCCCCGATTCCGTACCGGTTCACGGGGGGCCTCGGTGCATTGCTGAGAAGGCAGGGCAAGTCTGCTGCACCACTCCAAACTCCTCCCGCTCGACTCTCGAGAACACAGGGACAAAAGTGAGGGAGGAAGAAAGGTCTCTGGAGGACAATGCAGCATGTTCCAGCAAAGCAGGCAGCAGACTAACCACTCCAAGAGCCTCTCCCCTTTCCCTCTCCGTGCTGAAAGGTTCTCACTGTGGCTGCTGCTCCACTCACTAAATGGAGTCTTCCTCCTCTATAGAACATTCCAGAGGGCTGAAACAACGCTGAAGTGGGCGCCTCTCAATGTCGCTCTTTAGCGCAAGGGAAGGCATTATCAGAGAGGAGAATACGGGAAGAGAGGCCAACATTAAACATGTATACGCTCTCCGGCTCTCATTATAAAACACCCTCTTGAAAACTTTCACCCGCTTCGGTGCTGAGAACAACGTTGAACGCTTACTACAAGCTTTCGTTCCCACTGAATGTGACTTGGGGGAACCACTGTGCTTCAGTGCTTCAGGACGTCTGATTCCTCATCCCATCCAACTATAAAAGAAGCCATTTTGCGATCTAAAGGGACGACTATCAAAATACGGCATGTTGCAAACACAGGTCAGAGACTTCAAAGATGAGCTGTGTCAGTGACCTCTAATATATCTGAAGCTCCTCACCACAGATGATATGAACCCATCCATATGATATGAAAATCAATAGGCCTGCAAAGGCACAAAGCACTTGAGGAGAGCAGCTTCACTACATGCTGCTAGCTCAAATTGCTGTGTCTGTGATCATATGATTGTGCTGTAATGGGTTGTGGCGGGGAAGGGCTGCATGGGCATTTGACTTGCTAGTAGGGGGTATATGTGTATAGACAGAGGGTATGTTAAAGGAGCAAAGAAGTAAAGCTGGACGAGTAGTAGACTCCACTCTCTGAATAACTCGTTAAAAGTGCACAGTGGTTGCCAAAATTATTAGAACACGAGTATTTTCATCAGCTAAAAAAATTTAAGTCAGTAATTTCTTTCTTTTGCTGTAGTGTCCAAGATTCTTCAAGAGACCTACCTGCAAAACTACCTGAAAACCTATGCACAAGTGCACATGGGGCAAAAGCTGCTTTACACACACCAATTGTTGATTTCATTTAGTTAAGAAAATCTATTTGTTCCATTGTTTTTGACAGCATCCTCTTTACAGAGTTTCTACAGAAGTGCCTACAACTTTGCAGGAAGGTTTTTGAGGGATCTTTGAGACATTGTTCAGAGACAACCTTCTGGATGAAGTCTGTCTCAGTTTGTTCTGTTTCTTCGTGTCATTCCAGATGCCTGTATCATGTTGAGATCGGATCTCTACCTGGAGCAAACAGAAATATAACTGGATTGCTACAATTAATGGCAAAATAAGTCTGGAAATGTGGACTGATATGTCCTAATGGGACAAAATACAGAAATAACTGACTTTAAACCATTTTAGGCTGGTGAAAATACTAATGTCTTAATTCTGGCCACCCCCTGTAAAGTCAGGGAAGGTTCTACTTGATTTTTTGCTTGATTGAGATAGATTGATAGATGGATAGATGGATAGATGGATAGATGGATAGATAGATAGATAGATAGATAGATAGATAGATAGATAGATAGATAGATAGATAGATAGAAACAGTTTAAACACTTATTTCAAAACCGCCCACAGACCCGAGAATGGCAGCAAAAATCATCACTCATATGGATCTTACAATTATCATGATAAATTTGGCAATAAACTATCAGCACTATCATTCACTTTTATTCATTCATATTTGTATCATGCCGCACCGTGCCCTCGTTGCCCCAAGCCATACCATTTCCACCTCATAAGTCTTGAGTGCACAGCAAGCATCCTCTCCCTACTCTCTACTTTTTTTCCACCGCCCTCTTTTCTTTTTTCAAAAATTGCATTTGGTGTCTCTATTTTTGGTGCGGCTAATTAATCCTCAGCATTTAGACAGAAAGCCGCAGGAGTAACAAGGCATTTAGGGGCTGGTGGGGCCCTGAGCGTCAACGGCAAGTCTGGTTATGGAAAGCCCCCCGCCGTTTGTCATGTCAGCCACCGTGTGCTGCTCCCATTAGGCTTCGCCCACACCATTGCCAAAAGGCAAGGGCACCCACGCACACCATAGGACAGCCATGTCAGAGAGAGTGTCTTCACCCACGATATCAAGACATGCACGTACTGTCCAAGGAGGTCTATAATAGCTCTCTGTTAGCATTTAACATTTTAATGGCACATACTCTTCTGATGCAGGTCACCACAGTCTCAAATGAAATCAAAATGTATTTATGCACTTTTTTTTTGACATTGACAAAGTCAGTTTTCAACTCTACGAACACATTATAAATAACCTTGTACGGTCAAGACACCAACCTTAATTTGGCATTGAATACTAAAATTAAAGTTCAGACCATCATTCTGATTTCATAAGGTACCAATCTACTGTAATAATTCTCAATACTATCAGATCAGGAAAAACAACGACTGAAGTGATGGAAGTGTAAAGGTATCAATAAATAAATAAGAAAAAAAAAATGTTCTTCCTTAACGTTGTTGTAACACAGCTTGCATCTTTTGTGTTTTCCCAACTGGGCTTTTAGTGTTGAGAGCGTCTAGCTGTTATAGGCTCGGTGTTTCAGTGGCACTTGTGCATTCCTGAATATCAATGTGGCTGTGAGAGCAGATTAGAGGCTGCCTCCCTCTCCCTCCCAAGCTCTTCAAATTAGTTTGATTTTCCCCCAGATGGTCAGATTAAATTACATAAACGCTGTCAGCAAAGTCCTATTCTCCACTGTATTCATGCCATCCTTACTCAGAGGCCCTACCTCCTAGTTCTTTTAAAAACTTTTTTTTGCCCTGTCCTCTTCTCTACTAATTTATCCTGCGCAGCTATAATAAAGTGTATGTGTGTGTGTGTACCTAAGCTGTACAGCTGACAATGTCTCTCTAGATGAATCACTGTAAAACTCCTTCCTTTGCCCCGCTGTGTGTTGTTCCGGCAGAAACCCTGGGCTTTGGAGGGAGTCCAGTGCCAATTATTACAATAACAAGTGTTTAAACGAACAAGACTGCACAATTATAGCACTTAATTACTCAACTTAATCCGCATAAGATTAGAGATTGCAAACCTACCGCTAGTATGTCTGAATAAATGAAACAAAAGCACGTGGTTCAAGCTCCAAAAATAAGACTTGGCAGAATAGGAAAGAATCTGTCAAAAGTATAAAAGTAAACAGGTTTAGTTGTTTTAGAAATGGGATAATGGAATTAGAAGGGAAACAATGATGCAGGGTTAAAAGACCAAAGATTTTTTTTAAGGAGCATTGCGAGATTTTAATCTCTGCCTCCCACACAAGCACATCTACTTTCTGGTTTCTGTCAACACAAAATGTCAGCCCCTGCAAAGAGGCACGAGGAGGTTTTCGTTTGCAACTTGGTGGCTGTTTAGGCCGGGGAAGTAAACTACTTCTGACAGACTAAACAGAAGTGGAAGCACTGGGTGGCCCGCTCAATTAACAACCCCAAAACGTCTGGGTGCAACTGTTTTTTGAGCTAACACAACATTTTTGTGGCATCTCACAAGCTGCAATAAACAACAAATGTTGAAAAAGCAGCGAGGGAGAGAATTGCACTATTTCCCCTCTCTGCCCGGCAACACTAAAGATACCATCTGGTCATCTCATGTGAGGGAAGCAGCATCCTATCATCGAGGTGCGCGTGTGTGTGTTATGAACATTGTGGCACCTCGACGGTGGGATGAAGTCTGGTATCGCTTGCTGTAAATCTGGACAGTGTGCTTTGAAGTTTCGACATGGTGCGATATTGCTTTTAATTTCTCAGTGCATTGAAAACTAATGCGAGCTTAAAAAGAAAAATAACAGTTGCAATTTCCCGTATTCAGTTATAGAAATAAAGAAAACGAAGGATACCCCTTTTAAGTTTGCATCCCTCCTGTCTAAACAGATGGACAACTCTGTCTATAAGCTGCGAGCTCATATGGGCGGACTGTCCCTCGAGCTTCCAGCCAGACCAGAGGTAAATAATACCCTCTGTGCGATGCTATACAAATGAGGACTGGGACGCGGGTACTCGTCGGCGGTTTCATCCAGAGGCTTGGGCAATGGAGAGTTTAAAATTGTGAATTGTGCAATGGCTCCAGATTGTAAACATGTTTGTTCTGCAATTGGGCCAACACAACTGAATGAGAAAGGCAGGCAATTAATGGAATTGTAGTGGAGGCTGGACGCTTGAGGACACTGGGAAAGACGGGGTGCGCTCAGCTAATTGCCCTGCTTTGTCCTTTTTAAAGTAAAGTGTAGGGTTGAAGGTCAAATCCCATTCAAACGTAAACAAGAGGTATTTATGTTAGACAGCCTGAGAGGAGGGAGACAAACGTCTGCCCCGTGAAGTGTTTAAATTCGAATATTTAATTTTGTCATTTACCGTAGCCCCTTGTATTAAATTAAAGAGAGTGAACCATTATTTTCAATAGGATTGGATAAATACCCTTAAACAAATGATCGCAGAGAGCACTGAAAAACATGCTGAATGAGTTCGGTTAACTGTCAACAGCGACATTTGCAGTAAGAAGAGTCTAAAATGCAGTTGCAATTAAATTCTAACAATGATCATTCAATTATAATCATAACAATAATGAAGAAGGGCATACTGTAATATAAGTCACATCACTTGTTTTCCCAACTGATACAAAGATTGTTTATGCGCACAGTTATTACTCTCAGATGAGACACTGAAATAAACAGAGTGTAATAAGTTTTGCATTATTGTCTGTCATGTTTTTAACCTGTCAAAATTCCAAATAAACAGCAGAGTCAATAAGCAGCTTTTTTATATACTGTATATATAACGCGGTAAATACAGAAATATATGTATTCATCTAATCATTACCTTTTCAATTTGACATTTAATAAGGTTTGATTAACAGCTTAATAGGATTAAAACTGAATTATTGTAGTTACTCATTATTTCAGTACTCCTTATGATTATGACAAAAGAGTTGTAGAACTGTACATAATTCAGTAATTTGTGCTCCAAAGTTTTAGTTACTTCACTGTTTGTTTATTTTAGATGTGCCAGTGTCAATTAGGGTAAAATAAAGAAAACTGTTTTGATGAGCTTTTCTTTATTGTACTTTGTTCTAACCCTCTATGGCTGTTGGCAGCTTGCTACATATTACTGCGCTGGAAGCAAGGAGAGAAGACGTGTGTCATATTTCAAGTCCATTTAATAACAAGCTGTGAGGTTTCAGGCTTAGCATTCGTCATGCATTTTATTTATTTTTTATTATTATTAATTTAATGAGATAGACTTGAGATGAGAAATATTAACCACAACATTAAAAATATTATATTTTGGCCAGTGTGCCATACACAGACATTGTTTTAGCTCTTCACTAAATATTGTTTTCATAACAGTTACAAGATAGTACTTATTTATTTATGATGATTAGATTAGGATTTTTTTTTATTTTTTCCATTTTATCCCTTCCATGGAGGCCTTTAATAGCTTTGCCTTTCTATGTTTATGGCAAACTTCCGAATCTAAATTACTCTGGTGTTAAATTAGGGAATTATTAACTAAAACATCAAATCAAATCGAATCCAGCTATGAATTATTTGTTTATAAAAAGTATGGAAGTTGTGAACCAATTTTTCAGAACGTGAATGGGGTAACTAATATCCCAGGAAAGACAGGAACAAACACACCTACACGGGCTCACTTTCCACAGAACCATCATTAAGTAGAGGGGGTCAATTTGGCCTCCATTCCGTAATCGCATTTGCTCATCAGACCCGAAGTACAGAGAGAGACAATTACCCAACCACAGAATGCGTGACCCACCAGCATGACCCAGACCCTGCAGTCCCTGTGGTGGAAAGTCATCAGAGGGTTGGAGATGCTGGGGTGCTTGCTGCAGCGCTGCTTCTCTGCGGGGTTGTAGGGCTCATTAGTCAGGCGGTGGTCGCTTCTCACCAAACACAATTAAGACTATTTGCCCTCCTGCAGCAGATGCTGATGAGACAGGCAGAGAGGAGGATTGGTTGAATAGCCCACGCTGCTACGAGAGGACCACAGCGATGAAGGCAAAAATTGAATTTTGATAATGGAGTACATCCATTTGAGGGCCTTGGCAGGGATGGCGAGCAAGCAGGAAGTGAAAGAAAAAAAGACGGCGATGAGGAGAAGGTGTGGGGGAGGATGGGGTGGCAATAAAGACCTTACCGGAGTGAAAAGCTAACCGTTCCATTGCATCCGATCTGTTGTGCACATTTCACAAAACTAGAATCATTCGCGGTTGTTACCTGTCACTCACCTCTCAAAAGGTCAAACGAGATTAGAAAACACAACTATAGCCCTGAGCGCTGTTATCAGAGCTCTCTATTCAACAGGTGAGCTCTAGATGCTGATGCTTGAATATTCTAAGATGTCAAGCGTTTCTTGAAAAAAAAAAAGAGTTCTGGGCAGTAATTTTGCTCTTTTCAACAGTGAGTAGCTTATAAAGGCATTTTAAGGTAATTTAAGTCTGGTCTGAACTGTTTTAAAAGTTCAGTTTAAAAAAGGTCATACTGAAAGAAAATAGTTAAGTTTTATAAAGTCTCTTATCTATTTTAGTATTGTATGCAGTAAAAAACATCAAACTATAAAAAAAGACAAATATTATTATGATATATCATAATAAAACGTTATAAAAATATGCAATTTATTCACACGATGGTAGAAACATGATCCTCCAGAAATCATTCTAATATGATGATTTGTTGCTCAAGAAATGTTTTTTATGGCCTTTGTTGCAAAAAGCTGTGTTGATTATTTTCTGTGGAAACTAGAGCTGGGAATCGAGTTTGATACTTTTTAGGTACCGACCGATTTGCCTCGATACAACAGGGTATCGAACAACGTCTCGTCGTTCGTTACCTAATTTAGATACCTAAAGCCCAGAAGACTGCAGCACTAGCCAGTGTGTTTCACCAGAAGTGTGTAAAATAGCCTTATGGTATATATATTATTTACACGACTGCATGTCATTTGTCTCTACAATTAGTTGCCCTTTCTGTATGGCGCACCGCCACACACTCAAACACACATAAACGTGAATGTGCCGCACACATAAGTGAGCACACTCCCGCTTTCAATAGTATTTGTCAATATTTAACCACAAAAAAGAGGGTTACTTCAAGAGCATTTGACTGTTTCATTTGAGTAAATCTATAAAAGTGCATTTTGGACATTGCAGCAGAGATACACTACTATCGTTCAGTAGAATGTACATAACAGGCTACGACAAAAATGATTAAAACAGTATTTCTTCAGTTTTTTAATCTGTAATATAAAATCCCCTTTATTTTCCAACAATAAAATGAAATCTTCATTAATTAAAAGACAAATGTTTTATACCGTAATAAAATTTAAATACACACAATTTTCAAAGAGGAAAAAATTACAAGGCTATTGTAAGAATAAATAATAATTCACTAGTGTAAAGGTATCATAACAGATGTGTAAACTGAAAACGATTTGAACTTTATTCAAACTAATTTGCACTGATTCATTGTGTTGGATATTTTTGATATTTTTCCCCCCACAGTGGCTCAGGAGATAAGGTTGAGAGTCTGTATAAATGTCAACAAGCTGAAAAAAAAATGTTTGAGATACTTTTTCAAATAAGAGACGCAAGTTACATTGTTTTCCCATTTATTCACTTACACCTCTCCTGTCCCGTATTAAGAGAAATGAGGGTAAGTTGCAAAGGCACTTCTTTCTGCTGAAGACTTATTCATTTCACTTTTGGTGAGAAAGGGACTTTACAGTTGCCCAATATTTCATAGGCTTTTTTCTTGGTTTGTTGTTTAGCCCATTAATTTCTATAAAAAAAACAACAACCAACTAACAGAATTAGTTACTTTTATAGTGTAAAACAATGCTGTGTAACTTTCCCCAACACTGTTTATATGAAATGTATTTATTTTGAACAATATACAAATATTTACTGTCACTTTAATTTTATTTATGTTGTTTTTATCTATATTAAAGTATAATGCTGCTATTCTAGAAAACCTGGACCATCAATCTCTGAATCTGCCTGTGTTGAATGTTCCAAATCTGTCACTCATGCTGCCTAGGAAGAGGTCAGCAAGGCAGCTCACTGGGTTTTGGAACAAAGCATCTGTTTTGCTTAACGAGGAACGAACCTTAGAATGAACCTAAACTCAATGGCTGCAGATAACACTTACATAAAACAACGAAGTCAACTACTTTTGTGTTCTTAGCAAAACTTGCCTCCACAGATTAGGATAAGTGGTTACTCTTTTAGGACTGAATCAGAACGCTGATATGACAGACCCTCCTCTTAATTACTACTGTAAGAGCATCGGTGGCAGGCCTGATTTTGTTCAAAATGTCAACGTGCCCACTTGGGAGAACGAAAAGGGGGAGGGTAAAAAAAAAAAAAAAAACTAAATTGAGAACAAATGCAGAATTGCTGATGTCAACAATATTTTAGAGCGCCGTGGGACTCTTCCGCTGCACGACAGACAACAACATACATCATATCATGCTGCTTGTGGTTTTTAACCAAAGGAGTTTTTCGATTTATTGCAAAGAGAGACAGAGAAACACCACAAAAGAAAGAGGAGGGTTGTTTGTGTTTCAAATTAAGCAATAAGATGTGTGTTAATAGTTTTAAGATGCTGATTTAACTGTGCTATGGGGTAGCGGTTTCTGAGTAAGACACTATCAATCTTTTACTCCTTTTGACATTAACGCAGCCACTGCCATTAAAGTAAAATATGCAAACCTTCAAAACCCAATTATTTATTTATTTATTTATTTATTTTTAATCAGTTCTGTTTAGTGAAATGGTTATTTCCTCTCATTGAGCACACTATAAGTCTATTTCCACCATTACTCTGGCAAACACAGACACCTGTAGCTTACAAGCTGTCGCCATGTCAACGGTAAGAAAGAAAGGCAAAAGATGCAGGAGAGAAGTGTGGGGAAAAGAAGACTCTATCAGAGGGAACTGGAGTGTTGAGCTCATGGGAGGGGCGGGAATGATGAAAGGCTGTTGAAAGCTCTTCACTTACAGTCTCCATGAAAAGTTGTATATCTCACAACATACGACACAGTCACCTAAACCACAGTCACTCCTCTGAGATGGTGTGTGTTGAAAAAAACCTCCAAAAATGCATGTTAAGGGTAAAACTGGGTAAAGGGTAAAAATACTGAGTGTTATGTTAACACCCTCGTCCAGGTATTAGAAGCACAATCGGGTTAACAATGTAACATGGCAACTAGGGTTGGATCGATAGACGATGCCATTGTCCATCGCCGGCATCGTGATCTCCGTCCGGCCGCAGCAGCAGCAACCAGCTCGAGAAAAACACACTTAATCTATGGCGTCAAATATATGCCATTAATAAGCGAGCGCATCACTGATGCTGGCAAGCGCAGTAAATGATTTCCGCGAGAGGAAAACAGATGTACCTGTACATGCGAAGAAACGGGGCCGCGAGCTCATATCAAACCCTCGCGCGCAAGTCAAGCACTCGTGCACGATCACTCCTGCTCTCAATCCTCTCTCACTTGCTCGCGCGAAGACTGTTTCACATTAGACATTGTACGATGCCAAATTGGTCGACATCGCCCAACCCTAATGGCAACCACTGAAAATAAAACAATGGATTAAAATAATCCGACCTTGCATTAGATTGTGTCAAACCAGAGAATGAAAATGGACAGATTCTATTCAACAGTGTTTTCACACTTAGGCTTCTTTAAAAAAAAAAAAAAAAAACTCAGATTCTATTTAAGTGGATTTAACTCCTCCACTCAATTGAACATTACTAGAAGAAAAGTGGTAAGAAGATATATATATATTTAGAAGTCAATTTCAGCAAATTTAGCTGTCTTAGAATAATCATACAAAAAAGTTTAATTAAAATGGCCATTAATATTCAGTGATTCTCACCTGAAGAGACAAAGACCCCTCCCCCTAATGGCACATTAGTGACAGTGACTGAGGCAGGTAAGAAACAATGTGAGGAGATTGAACAAAACTGTTTTTTATTTACAACACAGTACAATTAAAATCTACATAATAAAGGTCAAAGACACATTATTGAGCACGCTGATCTAACTACAGAGATGTGAACAGACTTTGAATCAATCCGGAAAACAGATTCTGTTCAAAAAGTGAAATCCTTTATTTAATACCTGATATTTAAGTGTTTCCTGCTGCTTTTCAAAAAAATTAAAGGTTGTTTTATCATAGAATGTCAGTGTAGTTAAACATCAGCGCTCCTAGAGGTAAAGTCTTTAGGACTCATCTGTGGTTCATGTATCTGATCACTAAAAAACAAACAAAACATCTGAAAGATGAAAGACGAAAGACTGGACATCGCGTTGGATTCACGTGAATTACTTTATCACAGAATATTTGTTTTCGATAAGACTTGCTTAGTGTAATAGTAGACATGTTAAGCTTTCTACAGATTTAACTCTCATGTTTCAGTTCATCATGCAGACCAACGCGGCAGGCAGCGTACCCTGTTTGTTTTCTTCATTTTCTAAATGCACAAAGTTGTGTTGTTATTATAAGTGTATACAAATTAAAGTAGACCCTTCACAGATTCGATTGATGTATTGCTCTTATCTGTGCGATCAAAACTCAGTGTGTAATTTAAGTTCTTATTGGCGTCATCAGGAGCATACTGTACAAGCATATGCCGACCCCAGGCTCTTTCTTTACTAAAATAAAATAGGCAGTTCATCTCTTCTGAGTGTCATCATTGTGCTATGCTCAAAGGCCAAAATTATTTGGCATCAGGGTTATTACAGTTAACTGAAACAAATACTAATACCATAAAATATACTAAATAATGAATAAAAAATAAACATCACCAAATTTCAATACAGCATTTCTTTTTTTATTTTAGCTAGTTGCCAAGGAAACATTTCTCATTTTAAATTAAGTTTAACTTGATGTATTAATAAAACTAAAACTGATACAAAAATAACAAAAAAGCCTTAAAATAAAACTGATTCAAAACATTGATAAAACTAGTAACTTGATACTAAAAAAAGCACATTTCAGCATAACATGAATGGAAAATAAATATTATCAAGACCTATGCAACCAAAACAAGCGTGAAATACCTACAGTAACTGATGTCCAAGAAGAAAGTTGAGACTGGCATGTCAAAAAACTTGTCAAACCAGACATGTAGTTGTTTTACGAGCGACTGTATTACTATGTGGCTTCAATCAGTGTCTTCAGCTCATTAAGTGAATCTGACTGCAGTCTAATGTACATTCTACTGCCGTCCATCTTAATTACATTGAGATGCACTTAGTGCCATGCAAATGTGTCGCAAGCCAACTGGCTCAATGTAGTACCCATTGTCCTTCACTCTTCACTCGCCTGGGATTCTGTCATTAATGCGCTGAGCAGTCACTGAACCCTGCAGAAGAAATTATCTCCCCGTTACTGGCGGGTTACAGCTGGATGGTGCTGAAGGCAACAGCGAGCGGTCCAGCACCTCCTCTGATTCTTTAAGGAATGTGGGTGGGATGACATAAAGGACACCAAGTACAGTTACATGTGCAGTTATAAGCGAGCTACATTTTATTAAAGCTACGAGTGTATATATTTTCACATGTTTTTTTGAGCACAATTTGAAGCACTACTTCAAGGCTTAGTTTAGTTTATGAAGTAATGATGAGTGTATTCTGAAGGAAAATGCAAAACTGTTCCTTACGCCTTACTGTAGCTTTGACTTTCAAAACCTCAATATTTTTTCCCCAGATATTACGGAATCTAAGCCTAAATTAAAGTAGCATCTGATGGATTGCAGCTGCGCTTTTTTAAATGTTGCTCTGTTCTTGTATTCTAAAATCTGATTTGATGAGCAACGATGAAGCCACAAAGACCGCAGATCATCTGAATTCAATAATAATGCACTCTGCTTACGCCATGCCTAAAACCCTTTTACAGTACCTGTGGTAAATTCACAACAAGACACAGCCTCTTCTGACTTGTCGCTTTAACATACATCCTAAAATTCTGCTTTTCTTAAAAACCTAATTAAAATCACCCAGAATAACACAGAAAGATACATTTTGACTAAAAGTGCTAAAATATTCTATTAATCCTGAGGTTTGCATTCAGTTTCATTGGTGAAAGCAACCTTTATAGGAAAAATCCTCTCTTCTTCCCAAAAAAATTGATTTCTCCCCTTTCAGCAGACCATTCAGTCCAGGCCATTGTACAATGACCAGGAAATCAATGTTTTTTCCCCCCCATTAATTTTAAATTAATCACACACACACACACACACACACACACACACACACACACACGTTGTGTTTACATGTTTTATGGGGCATAATGATGTATGTGGTATTGGCCTAAACTGACCCTTCACCTAAACCTACCCCTTACTGGAAACTATGTGCATTTTTAGATTTTCAGAAAACTTAATTCTGTGTGATTTATAAGCTTGTTTCCTCATGGGGACCTAACAAATGCTATTTGGTATTCCTATGTTTGTGGGGACAATTGGTCCCCACAAGGTGATAAATGCCAGGTGCACACACACACACCTACACCCACCCAAGCAGGGCTCACACCCACACACACCTGATGTAATCTGGCAGACAGTGCCAGCAGAGTGAGCCATCAGAGGGAGTGCACGCCCGGTCTAAAGCATATCCCAGCTGGCTGCGTGAGCTGTGCCCGTCTGGCTGGAAGCTACAGATTAATTAACAGTGTGCCATGAGAGCACCGCACAAGTGTGTGTGGAGGGGGCGAGGTGTGTGACATTCAGCCCGGCCTGCTCACGCACCCAGTGAGCTCTGGATCTCACGTCTCTCCGCCCTCGCCATCATCATCATGGCCTCATGCTCTCACCCCGTCTGCTCGGTGACCACAGCCAATCGCCTACCAATTGGGACAGATAAAGACACAGCGCTTTGAGCCTGTACAGAAGAAATACAAGCTGTGACCGCTGTAATAAATAGCCATTTTCATTTGTTTTCTTTTTCAACTTTGTTTTTATAACACAGCTCAACTGCCAGAAGAGCAATACAATCTTTCTTTTTTTGTTGTACTTAATTGCTTCTTATTGGTAAATAAACGTTCCTTCCATTGAAAAAAAAAAAAAAAAAAAACTATCTATATATATATATATATACAGTATATATATGTAAGTGTGCGTGACTGTGCGTGTTCGCTACATCAAGTGTTTTTTTTTTTTTTTTAGTTTTTGCTTTAAGACCAATATTGTACATTTTTGCAATTAGTAAAGTATCTAAAATTTAAACATAACATTTTTTTATTCAATTATTTGTTATACAGACAAAAAACAACAACAATTAACGCTTATTGCTATCACCTGATAAATATAACCATAATATCTCAACAGCATAGCCTATAAATATGCAAAATTATTTGCTGAAAATGTATATATAATTTGGAAATTCATATGTAATATTTGAAACTTTTGGTCAGTGATGCAAAAATAAGAGTTTGACCCGAAGGATGGCTTTGGACAGCAACAAAATAGACAATAAAAAAAAAAGAAGCAATAATGAATAACAATAAAAATTCAATCCATACAAATTGGAAAGCAACAAAAGCGCATTGTGAAGTTAGCTAACATGAGTAAACTACTGTATCCATAGCAACAAGCAGAAAAATATATTTTTGTTTTACTTTGAATGGGGGCTAACAAGGTTCAAAGAAAGCTCAAGCAAAATGACAGAGGAAATATCTAACCCATTCTGAATTTGCACATCAATAGAGAAACAAATTGAGCGTCCTCTCTTCCTCCTATAATATATACAATAGAGAGAGGCAGTTCAGCTGTGACTGAAACCCGAGATACATGTGCTCCGAATCATCGGGCAAAAGACTGTCCCCGCTACCCTCTCAAAATCTTTCGTAACACCCATTCTCATTAGAGGGATGGAAAAACTTGGGGAACGGATCGATGTTTTCATTTTTCAAGTGCTTGTATCCATTAGACGGGTAAAATTCATCCATCAAGCAAATTCCTTTCTGGTTAGGCCCTGTCGCTTTAACAAGTAGCGAGCTCAATGTGCAAGATGTATTGCTCTCCATTTCACTAACCTTCATTACGTCTTTCATGTGTCTCTCACCCCCTCCTCCTATCTCTCTCTCTCGTATAGAGAGCTAAAGGATCTGATTGGCCAGAGACACTACCTGCCATGTTCTGTAGCATACAAGCGCAGCCAGTCAACCTCTCGTGTTCTTCACATTTATTCAAACGCCTTTGTTACAGAAATCTTTCAGCATGAATTATATATGACGGCCCCTTTTACCTCCTCACTTAGGGGAAAATATAATTCTATAATTTGGTGGTTTTCATATGGTATTTAAAGCAATATTGAGTGGGCCTTCCTGTAAAGCTGAAACTAATGGGAAAAGGGGGTTACTGCATTCCAAAAGTAAGTGCTCATAAAGTTATGTTGAAATGCACATAAATTACAGTGGCAAAAAATTTCATCACAGCCATTAGAAAGACGAATCCCTCATCCTGGCCTCTCCACCTCCGTGATCTTAATCCAAAGAAAGCTATCAAGAAGCACTGCTCTGTTTCAATCTCTGGAACTCAAGCTCCCCAAAAAAATGCAAAAGGAGCTAATAAATTAGGTGGTAAATTACGGTGCACCGAGCACTTTCAGGCAACATATCGAAAGCTAAATTTCTCCAGCGGCTACAAAGCTGAAGTGACACTGGAGTAAGGAACGGTGCAAAGGAACCAAGTGAGAATTTAGATTTTTATCAAATTTAAAATGGCTATAATTTAGCCTTCTTAAATGACAAAGCGGGAAAAACACATCAAAATCGGCACAACCTTTCCACCTGAGCTGCTGTGAGATCAAGTGGGTGGTTATGTGAATAAAAACCCTGCTTGCCTGCAGTCTCTGCTGACGGGGGAGACAAAAGCCTTTCTCCTCTCCTTAATGAACATATCTGCCGTGGAACGCTGCAGCTGGACTTAAAAGGTTACGTGGGGCTGGCCATGCTGGTCACAAAGCTGCGCCCGCAGGAATGCTGAATCCTCTCCAAGAAAGCCGAAAGGAGTTGCGGGGGGGTTTGGATTGGCTGTATCAGTGACAAAAGAGAAGACTGATGGCCTCCCCAAGAACCAGAAAGACCTTTGCGCGAACCCCTCTTCCGCCACGGGAGAGCAGGGTTCATGTTTACATCACCCCCTCGAACATCCTCACACACTTACACACAGCGGCCTCCATTTTATTTACTGCGGCATTCATAAAATATGGATGCCCAACAAGATACAGGAGGACACATGAGAACAAAATGGGAACAATGAAGTATAAAATATCACAGCATCTGGAGCTTGGTGAACTATGACCGCTGACTTGCTCCAATAAGTATTTTCCCTTCAATCATTTATTGCCTGGTAAATTATCACTAAAGGCATTGCATTACATCCTGAGCAGTGAAAGCATCTTAAACTCTAAATTTCACATTATTAAATCTTGACGGTCTAAACGGACGACAGATTTAGTAGTAAAGGCCATACAACCGTGATAAACTGCAAAAATGGAGTACAAAGCGTACCTGGCTCTTAAGAGGTCATTGAAGAAGTAGACCGCCTGTGATGGGAAGCCCTGCTGCAGCGGAGTGGAGCGTGTGAGAACTTAAAAGGTGAAGCCTCGTAAGGTGGGTGTCATAAGGTACGGACACACAGACGACTGAACTGTCCTACTCTAGAAAAGTGTCTGACGCCAGGTATGCCGTCAGCCAATCCAAACTCAGCACTCCACGAAGGACGCACAGGTACATACAAACGGAGCAGATGACTAGGACACACATTCAAGTCATAGGAGAGGACAAGTGCATCAGGAATGAATTTCTAACCTTGCGGAAAAAAAGAAGAACTATAGAAGAACTACAAAAGACAGACACACACACACACACACGTATGCACGCCCACTACTGTTCAGAATTTTGGGGGCAGTAAGATATATTTAAAATAGATTACAATAAAACTTTTATTTAGTGAGGATGCATTCATTTGATCAGTGACTGTAAAAAACATTTATAATGTTACAAAAGATCTCTACTCAATAAAAAAATATATATTTTTTGTGTTTTCCACAAACAATATTAAGCGGTTGTTCAACACTGCCAAAACCAAGAAATTTTACTTGAGCAATTACAATGATTTCTGAAGGACCATGTGGCACTGAAGCCTGGAATAATACTACCACATGAATAAATTGCATTTTAAAATCTATGAATCATGAATTGAAACACATTAATAATATTTCACGATGTCATTATGATGTATAATGAACAAATGAATGCAGCCTTGGTGAACCTAAGAGACTTTTTTCAAAAACATTCAATAATATTATTGCTCCCAAACTTTTACGTTTACATATACAAATACTGGGTATAATCAAAAAGACGATCAAAGAATTAATGTCAAGGAATGTAAAGTGGATGAATGAAATGTTCTAGTTAAAACGAGCACGTTATTTAATGCGAAATCCAAAGTTACCTAAAACTGCACGTGTTTTATTCAGTACTCATTTGATGTAAAAGCACAATTAATGAGTACTTAAACTATAAGGCAACATGAAGGTTAAGTGTATAAAAAAAAAAGAAAAAAAGTCAGGCATCTGGATGTGACTCCAGCTTGTCACATTCTGATCCTTATCTCCATTATACTATAAATAATAGCAAGACACGAATACTTCAATGAATCAAGTCCCATTGACTACTCAGTCTCCCTTTACTATCATACATTTATTTGGCACGCATAATTCCACAGTTGGCAGAGGCCACTCGGCAGAAAATCCTATAGCACAGCATAACAACACCAAACCCGCCTTGTATAACAACTGTTGTCAAATATAAATATAATAAAAATTTCACAAGATGGAAAAAAGACCAAAAAAAAAAACACAACAGATTTAAGGTTTGAGGTGGAGCCTACTTAAAAGCTGTCGGTTATTTCCCTGTTTCACACTCGACAGAATTCACACAATCTTTGTCTTCCGCACTGGTCGCACTGAATATTTCACCAAAAAGACATACGCTTGCATGTAACACACCAGATCGGTCCAACTTTTTTGATGCAACTGGAAAGTCTGATTTATTTATTTGCCAATCCCAAAGTGTTGCCGGCTCGAGCTGGTGGTTTTTGCAGTTTGTTTATCATTGACCATCACAGAGGCGCCAGTGTGAAATAAAGTATTTTTAGATGTTGACATAATGGCTCGAAGAGGGAGGAGACCATGAATTTTTCATAGCGGCTCACAGGGAGAGGTCATTCGCCACTCTTTTCTCTCTAAAAGCGGGGAGAAAAAAAAGAATTTCTGGAAGGCTGTGAGCGGCTTTCGCCCCTCTGAAAAATAAACCGATCAGTACAGCGACCTAGAGACACACAAACACACAACCCTACTGAACGTTGAAAAATGGATTCCCTCATTGTTCAGCTGTTCTGAAACAAACTCAAACCTCTTATTTCCTGGAACCCGTGCTGCTCTCCGTCAAATTCCCAGCAAACACAAGCAGCCACCGTCTACTGAACATTCTGCAGGCAAGTCAACATTGTCTGTTGGGATACGACAATGAGAAAAAAGGTGTCCGGTACACTCGCCTAACAACTCTTTGCTAGTTTCCATGAGAATGGATTTGTTTTGTTTGACTGTAACGCCATTATTAGACAGGTCGCAATCCGTTTTACCATTGAAAAACTATTTACACTCTGGCCGACTCTAAAGAGAGGATTCCAACCAGAGTGTGCATCCGTGTGTGCCTCTGTATAATCCTATTTGAAGTATTCTCTGCGTTTTCAATGCATTGAGGAGTTGAGCATAAATCAGAGTGACAGACTTAAAAGAAAAGGCTTTGCTTTAAAGAGTCCAGGTCAAGGGGATGGGTCTTAAACACAGACAATTCCTTTCTTCTCTGAAAAATTAGCACACTCCGACTGTTACCAGACGAGCGAAAGTGCATCCCTCAGTGTCAATTAAGCGGCACAACAGAGGCACATCAATACGTTCTAGCTGATGTGTGACGTTTTAATTAAGCCTCGCATAGGTTGCGCGTAACATTCCATCCGGTCACGCAAGTCACAAACATTATTTGCTTCCTCACCTTTCTTGCTGATACATTACAATGCACCTATGCAGCAAGCACACAAAAGAACAACGTAAGAGGCACGAAGCCCCCGGTTCTCCGGCTGTCGTTTGGCATGTGCACTCAAGTCAGTGAGCTTTGAGTTGGTGTTGGGTTGCCGGCAAAAACACCAGTGTCTCCGTCTTTAAGCATGGCTGGGCAGCAATGAGCCTGCTCCAAGTGTCACATGCCATTCAGGCCTCGTTGGTGTGTGCATATGCGTGTGTGTGTGTGTGTGTACATGAAATGCCGACTCCCAATTGTTCATGCATTGCATTTAACAAGCTGGTAAATCAGCCTTATACCATTATGAAGGAAGTCACATCCATTCACATGCACAAAAACACACACCGGTGTGAAAACAACAATGCCTATTTATCGGTTCCCAATCATTGTGCTCCTGACAACTATTAATCATGTTAGAGTCTTACTGCCTTGAAAATGAAATTACATGAAAATAAATGTTTCTGCAATTAGCTGTCATGCCTCCCATTGACAGGGAATGATTAAAACAAAGACACTGACTAATTGGGCTTTGAATAATGAAATGATATGTATGCTGACTTTTAAGCAGGTGTGAAAGCAGAAGCAACAAGGAGATGATAAAACATCTGGCCACACTGGACAGGTTCTGTCAATCAATCCAGCTTCTGTGACTCCCATTACCATGACAACCCCCAGCCAATAACATCTGCACTGGCCTTTATGAGGGAAAGAGGGCCAGTATATGTGACAATATTAGCATCATTACAGTAACAAATGGTGCCTTCTTGCTCCTTTATTTGATGTGAGATCAAACATGCGTACACGCCTTCCACGGGTCTTAAAAAAAACAAACTCTTTCTGTCATGATATAAATGACACTTCAGAGCTTGAAAGTGCTCCTATCAATCACTCCAACTTTAATGTGAAATAATAAAATCAGTTTAAGTTTTTCTGTTGTCCGTTTCTCTCTTCCCCCTCCCTGTCTCTCAAGTGAACAAAAGGCCAAGTTCAAGGCAACATCAAAAATTGATTTCGGCTACACTTCAGATTAGTCAAAGGTCTCTCAGCATGCACACACACACACACACACACACACACACACAAGCAATGCTAAATCTCTCCTCGTTTTATTACATGCATCATCCACAATACATTAGATGCATTTTCTAATATCCCTATGATGGTTTTTAAGCAAAAAGTAAAGCATGCATAGGCATGAACATCTTTTCATACAAAAATGGCACTATAATATGAGTCACCACAAGAAGCTCATATTTGCACCTCAAAAATTTTTTACGTATATAAATATTCGAGTCTCTGTCACTGATTGCAATATCAAATCGACCTTACAGACATAAACTAGAGAATTCAAATGAACAGAAATAAATTCTTAAAAACACCCCCATGAAAAAAATCTCTAAAACCCCCGTAGAAGGCCTAAACTAGACTGAAACATGTTTTTAAATACAGATATTTAAAACCTAAACCTATCATATGAGGCCAGTCAGGAGGCAATGTCCGCTCATGTCCGTGACTTTAGCGGGCAATATACACTAACATTTAAACAAAAGACCATTTAGGATGGGCCAGGAATCTTTCACCAATCACTATCATCAGTATCAGCTTTCAGTGCAATTACAGTACATGGTGATACCTCAGTACCATGCTCCCTTCTACACTGTTTTCAGACAATGTGTGTGTGCATAAATGTCTATTTCTTCTTTATCTGTCGAAACATAACCTCCAGGTATGTCTTTATAAGTAAACTAACTCATAACCTTTTTTTTTCTTATTGCTTTTAGGAATACTGTATGTGTTTTTGAGTAGTATACACGTGCATGATGCACTTTAGAGGTTTGGCTCAATTATAAACAGCTCAGTTTGACATTATAGGCCATTTATAGAAACCCTTACTGCCACTGAAGCCACCAAAGCAATATGTCATAAAAAGTCAACAACGCAAATGTTGTAGCCTAATTTGTTTGACATCAAATATTTAAATATTACATTTATCTTGAAAAAATACATGACATGCTCAAAAGACACACGTTTACACAAATAAAAAATAAATAAATAAAACAGAGTATGGTCTCATTTAAATTTTTTTTTTAACTTGGAAAGAAACTTGGTTATTTGAATCAGCTAAGCATCATTTTTTTTGCTTATAAATCAATCAATGAGCATTTATTCAGAGCTAAGAATAAAGCTTAAACAAACACGAGAGAAGAACTGTAGTGAAAGAAAAACGACTAGGTGAAGGTAACTAAATGATTACAGATTTTCTGGAAAACGGTTATTTGAGACATCTTCAGCACAGTGTTAGCTGATGCTGTACACAGCAGTTTCTCTCAGATAAAGCAAGTCTGTATGAAACACTCACAAACAACTTGAACACATGTAATCTGAGCAGAGGGATATTGCAATATTGTTCACAGTATACAATAACAATGTCAATACAACTACTTGCATAACTATATTTGTATATTATTTCAATTATTGTAAGTGCTTGTAATACACAATCTTCCACAGTAAGATGAATGGAAAATGAGTTAAAATGTTAAATGTGTAAGTTGCAGGTATAGCCTAGGATTATTTCATTTTTGTAGATCTATTACATAAATATGACTTTATTTTTTATTACTTCGCTGATCTCACGTCTTTATATGTTTGTCATACACTTCTAGTATTGTTCATTTTAAACGATACTGTAAATGCATGCAAGTTGTCAAATGTTCAGAGCTAAAAACTACTATTATTATGAAACCTAATTTCAAGCTGTCGGGCTGTACATGCAGTTTTTATTATTAATATTATTATACTTCTTTTTTTTTTTTTGCATTGAAAGACACCGGAGAAGTCAAGTAGATTAAGTATCGATATACAGCGAAGCTTACACTCACGCACGTGAACACATTTACAACCTGTGTGTACCTACTGTCTTTAATATACTTCAACATGCGCTTGACTAAGATATCAATTCTGAAAGTATTGCAATTTACAGGCTACGACGAACTCCGTATGTGAATTTTCATGGGTGATGTGATTTTTTTTTTTTTTGCTGACAATAAAAAAAATAATTAAAGCAATGTTTTTGTTTTATTATTATCCTGCCTTGCCCTGTTTTGTTTTCTACGAAAGTGTGTAAGTTTGCGTTCGCGCATGCTGAGGCCAACGGTGTCCTTACCTGCTGTTGATTTGTTTCAGCATCCCATTGACAAAACTTCACTAAACGACGGTCAACTTCGGTGAAAGACAAAACAGAGAGATGTTTCTTGCAGAACAAGTCCTCCTCACTCGCTTCAAGCAGCAACTTCCGTCCAAACGATAGTCCGGAGAGCGCGGGAGTCACTCAGACGTTGACAGATAGATGTTTCTATCTCCTCTCTGAAAACAAGAACAAACGGAGGAGGTTGGTCGGGGGGGGGAACGATGTGTCCAGCGCTCATGTGCGTAAATGCCGAATATCAGCCGCCACCGTCCGGATACACCGAGATACGGAGTTAGACGCGCTGCCGCTGTTTCCTCACAGAGATACAACAAAGCCGGGAGTGAGCGCGAGCATGTCTACCTGAAAGCGCAGCGAGATTACAGATCATTCGCGCAAGAGTGTGTTTCCTCAGCTCTGGATCTAGCTCGGCGCTACTGGTCCCCCCGCTGCGTCCAATCAGTGCGCTATGTGTCTGTATCCAGCACCGGATCAGTGATAAATGAAGGGTCATCCATGACTAACGCCGAACCCTGATGAATGACTTTCACAAGCTCGTCGTCATCATCGTGTCTCTGGCTGATAGCGACTGTAAGCAGCTCATGGGTTTGGCTCTGTTTTACGTTTTCATTCGGGATGCAAAGTTCGTTCTCATCGAGCAACAGCACAGCGCTTGCAAGTGTTATTTTTGCATGCTCAAAGTTATTACTTCCCCTGACCCAAAACACCACAAAACATATCCCGTATAAAAATAATAAAAACTAATTGTTAGCTTTTAATTTTATTTCTTTTAAATTTATGGTGAAAACAAAATGGTAGCTGCCAGAACTTTACTGTATTTTTTTATATAAATAAATAAAGATATTGCAACACTGTTTTGGCAAACGGCGCTACAAGATTTATCGGATGGTATTTTGGTGAAATGCTATACCTGACAATGCTTTAATGTCATTAAACTATATAGCTACACATACTGTACATGAGTTCTCTTTATAAAATTCAAAAATGAATATATATATATATATATATATATATATATATATATGATTGCAGTAACATTACATAAA
>JAUMHQ010000044.1:7909577-7922804 GCA_032361165.1 Enteromius paludinosus | reverse complement strand
AACCAATATTTTATGGGTAAATTAGGCTTTTTTTTACTTCTGAAAAAAAAAATATATATATATATTTTTTTCATTTAATTATTTATTTTCCCAGTATTTTACAGTAAATGTACATATGCCACATTTTAACAACTGTATAATGCATATTGCAAGGCAGCTTCCAGTTAAAAACCTTTTACCTAACTATTTTAACACAAACATTTTCTTTGCAGTTTTATTATATTTATATATATATATATATATATATATTTATTTTTTTTTACAGTGTACTGAATGTCATATGTCTGATAAGGTTCAACCTCCTATATTATATTTTTATTTTGAAATACAATATACAATGATATTTAACAATATATGAAATTAGAACAGATACCAATTCTGTCAAATTTACGAAGACAGCGCAGGTGCACATTACAACAGTACTGTGCCATAACCATCCATTTCTCCAAACACCAACATACTGTATACACTCTATTGCAAAATAAACCTCGGTAAGATGATATCACCCTGAAGGGGTTTATTGCGTTACAATGATCGTCAGACTGCTACTTTCCAAATAAATAAGTAGACATGAAATATTGATCTGAAATGAAATTATTTTATTGTGTGAGAAGAAAGAGGCAGAGGAGTTATTAGGACAAGAACTCTAAAGCCCTGACCAACGCGTCTTTGTGTATTTTGCGACAATAACTAGTGCATTACATGGTCACTTACATTTTTTTAAATAAATAAATGCATGGAAAAAAAATATTGTTTTAAAATTACTGCTATATACTGTATATATATGATATATACTGATTACAAAATAAAAATAAAAATACGATGATTAAAGTGACCGTAGGTTTTTCATATTTTACACTGTATGATCCAAATGTTAGAACATGAGGAAAAACAACACAAAAGCAAGATGCCTCCATCCTGAAGATGAATGAAGAGTGCACAAACAGTCTTGTAAGTGAAAATTGGCACTGCCACTGAAGCAAACCTCGTATGCACCCTGACCTCATCCACCTGCTCCCAGCACCTACACTGACGAAAAGTTAAAATATTTCCACAAAGTCCTGTGAAGCTTAGTGACTACACAAGACTCTGAGTGAAAGGAGCAGCAGCTGCAATTTTAGCAAGTTTTGGTGCCTGACCTGGCTTAACCCAGAATGGTGTGCTTCTCGGTTAAAAACACCTGAAGAGATCCTCAGCCCCACACTTCATGCAGACAGGAGAGCACTCAATTACCCTCTACCAAACTCACGCAAATTCAATGCATCCTTGTTTCTATGGCAGATTTCTATTTTAGCATTTTCTTTGAAAGAAAAAAAAAAATCTTTCATTTACAGTTTCACACATTTTAAAGACGCCTTTGACTGTTTGTCCATACAGTTCACAGCAACTCAGTATGAAGAACACAAACAGTTTTTGCTTTAACATGAAAACGCACCTTGCTTTGTTTAGAAAGTTAGCAGTAATTCATATGTCACATGTCAACATTGAAGGGTTTTAGAAGCCTGGCTTAAATGTGCTGAGCTAAATGAATGTAATCAGGTCTTCTCCTCAAGTTTCAGTCAGGATTAATTTCAGAGTTACTCTGTAAATGCTATGAATTATTAATTTCGCTGACACCCAGAAGAACAAAAGTACAAGGGAGTGGTATGTCGGCACAATCTAGAGCTTGTGCTTAAGTCTGAGGTATATTTGAAACAAGGAGGACCCGTATACCTTTGCCCAAGAGGATGATTGACTATATCACACTCCTGGGCAAAAAATTAAATTGCAACATCTATTGTAAGATGGGACATTTAATTTGTAATTCCAGTTTTTATGCATAACGAAATAGTTCTGTGGGGGATATTCTTCTTATTAAAGGCATATTTTATGTCATTTATTTTTTAACTTTCCCCATAGTTTGTTCTGCATATTCAAATGCACAAAATGAACGAGTATTAATAATTCTCTTTGTCAGTAAATGTGATGCAAGCAAGTAGCAACGTAAATTCCAATATTAAGACAACTATCTCAAACCATACATTTGTATGACACATCCTATATTATTGTATGCATGCTCTTTATTTTCTAACAAATAATTATTTAAACTCAATGTTAACTCAAGCCCACATGGAGTCAGCATGCACAGATTTAGCTATCGTTTATACAATTCTACACATCCCTTACTGTCTTGCCATATTAATATTGTGGATTATTTAAACAGCTGCTGGACATTTTCAGTGTAGATGGTGTTTCAGGGTTTCAATGTACAGTAGATGGTTCATATATATATATATATATATAAACACACACACATTTATTTTCAATGATGCAGTATTGAACAGACTATACAGTACTGTGAACAATGCAAATACACTTCTATTTAACAATTTAAAAAAATCTATTAAATCTATTATGCAGAATATTAGACTCAGCTCAATAATCTCATATAAAAAGGCAGAATATAGCAGTATAATCATGATATGTGACAGAATATGTCATTTCTTTTTATTTCTTTTAAATTTTTTTTTGTTTTGTTTTTGACTGCTCAGAATCATTATAACAGGTATCAGCTACTGGCCAATTTCAACAGGAAATTTCACTTACATTCAGACTTTGCATTAGGAGCCACTTTCAATAAAGAGAATTGGTATTTTCCTCTTCAGACCAGACTTCCCATTTGTCAAAATCAATCCACATGGAGCCTCTTCTCTAAACACAAAGGGAACTAAATTTTCAATGAAGTGAAATGTTAACAAGGTAATCAAAACAAAAAGTGTTGTAGTGGTGTTCAGGAAGATGTGGGGTGGAGGTGGGGGGTCCGGGTGATAAAATAGGTAAATAAATAAATAAGCGGAGGAAAGATAAAAGGACCCCTGGTGTTCTAGATGAGCTCCAACCAAACAGAAATCATTCATACCATCTGTGAGATAAACCCAAAATTAACATCATCAAAGTGTCTCATCTCCCCAAGCTTTCACCCTTCATCACTTCCTCTCTCACTCTCACTCTCTTTTTCTCTTTCTCCCACTGCAGGACACAAACACCCCCTTGCACACAGCCCAATTTTCCACCCACACCAAAACCTACCCACTATCCAACCTGCAGACGCACACACACTCACACACCTGGGGGTCCAGATTGGGGAAATGCAGTCCAGGATGCAGATCCATTCACCTGCTGCACTGAAGTTGTGAGCACACAAACAAAAGATGTAATTTTTAACTTGTTTTCCTTTAGGACCCAGATTTTATACAGGATATCAAGCAGTGAGCGTACAAATACTACCATTAAATTATTTTTTTTTTTTTTAAGAAATTTAAAATTGCTAATGTTAAAAAGAGATTTATTTTACATAATTTTCTGAAATTATTTATTAATCAAAGTATCCTGCCATAAATAAATAAATTAATAAATTCATATATATATACATATATATATATATATATATATATATATATATATCACACACACACAAACACAAACATATACATTATATATATATATATATATATATGTGTGTGTGTATATATGCATGTACAGTATGTATGCATATGTAACACCATACTTACATATACAACTATGTTATATACAACTACATTTCATTAAATCATACTGCCAAATCTGACATCTTTCTCTTTTCTGATCAACATATTCTGTCCCTCAATATTTGTCTTCCTCTTTTGTAAAGTCATCGAAATATTATTGTGATTTGTTGTTGTTGTTTTTTGCTATTGGAGAAAATGGGAATGCAGCAATGATATTTTATACTATAACTTTATTATTATTATTTTCAGTACTATAAAAGTTTAACCAACTATGAATAATTCCACTCTTGAGGACCACAGAAATGTAAAAAAAAAGGTCAACATGTTTTGAACGATAATTATAAAAAGAAATGTTTCTTCAGAAGCAAATCAGCATATTAGAATGCCTTCTGAAGGAATTTTCCACAGGAGTAATGGTTGCTGAAAATTCAGCTTTGCCATCACAGGAATAAATTAAATTTTAAAATAAAATCTTTAAATAATATTTCACAGAGTAACTGTAAATACTTTATTTTAACTTAAATATATGCACGTACCCACTTCTGGGTCACAATCCAACAGCAGAGAAGTAAACTTCAGAAGGAGGAGAAAACATGTTCCTTCCCACTTCTATGGTGCTGGCCCAGTGTGTGTTTAAGTGTGTGTGTGTGTGTGTGTGTGTGTGTGTGAGAGAGAGACTGCTGCCGCTTGGTCAGTGCCTCTGGGGCGGCCTCGAGTGGGCAGCAGATGCTGGCAGTGACAGACCCTGACTTCACTCCATGCTTGACTACATAAAGAGCCGTCCACATCCTGTCCCTGAGTGTCCACAAATGCAAAACTTCCCTCTTGTCCTGCACGCTGACAGACACTCAGCTGGCACGCTGCACCAGAATAGGAGATTAGAAGCAGATATCCAGACAGAGGCGCTGAGCTCTACAGTCCTACCTGCTGCACAACAGCAACATGATACACAGAGCAATAAATAGTCCATAATACATATTAATGTATACCTGCGTCACTCAAACACGCGACCCGTTCCCCTTTCCTAATTATTGTCTGGAGCTCTGCCGTGGCTGTGTCGGAGGCTCTCAGTTTGGCATATGTACGCTAGGACAGTGCACTGACGGTCCTGCACCACGAGGCAGTGAGAAATAGCCCTCCCCCCACCTCCACGGGAGCATCCCTCACACGGCCACTGAAGTGTTAGGACGAGTCAATGTCATCCCTTTCTCTCTCTCTCTCTCTCTCTCTCTCTCTCTAGGCTGTGAGGTCCCCCTCATCTCCAGCCAACTAGGGCATAGAACTGGAAACCTCCAGATGTGTCACGTGACCATCGTGCTCTGCAGATGCACATCACTGGTTATTTCACTACGGGGGGTTACGTGTGTTCATGTGCCAAAGAAGCTTGCAGAGTGATGTGCACACAATGCTGGGAAAATAACATTGGTATAATTGCATACATGAAATGAGAATCGAAAACATGACGCGTACATATATGTTGCAAACGTGACAGGACGAGCGGCATACGGTAGTTGAGAGTGCAGACAGATGGATGAGAAAAGTGTTTGTGTGCATATACAGAACAACAACATTCATATTGTTTTCCATTCGTAATCGCAACAAAACTACCATTAATGGAAAACATCTGTAGTCATCTGAAAAACATACTGTAATAATTAGGAAAGGGGAAAGGTTGGCGCTTCGGCTACACTGGGAGCAGGGACTTAACTTCTTATTTTCTCTTTGTTTCTGTGGTTGGACAGAAATTGTGTGCAGTTGACAATTTTTGAAACAGATGGTTTGGTCCCCACCACTTTATTGTAACAAGAATTTATATAATACTGTCTAAAGGAAACATTTCCATTCCTTGAGATACAGTTTTCATTATGTTAATGGGTATTGTAATGGGAGGTGATCTAGCGCTGAAATGTGCCACTTTTAATGTTCTGCTGAGAGGTTGTTGCAGTTGTCATCACTAGAGGAGAGCACAGCAACAATGTTGTCTCAACTGTACTTTGGATTGTCCACGGCTCGATATTCCTTCCAAAAACAAAATTCATGTGTTGCTTTGGAAGAAAAGGGAAAGGGGGAAGGAAATGTGCAGATCTGTTTTTAAATAAATGAATAAACTTCATATATATAGATATATAAAAGGAAAGAAAGAAAAGCTTTTGTATTCATCAAGACTTCGTGAATAAATAATTGACATTGTATATGGTAGGAAGAGGAGTATTTTAAAACTACATAGTAGTAATAATAATAAAAGCAAGATTTACATTTTTGAGCATCACATATTATTTATGAGGAGCTACCCTTTGCCATGCCATCAAATCCAGCGCATTTGATCCCTCCTTCCCTTCAAAACTTGACGCCCATATTGTCATGGGCCCTATTTTTAGGAGCTCCTCGTAATCTAGTACGCCCATTCAATTTAGCAAACTGAGCTTTTTAATAATATGCTTCCAGTAGGCAGAGAAAACAGTGTTTCAAGACTGCATTCACTCTGGCAACGCAAACGCCTGCCCTGTGGCTTGAGCCGTACTGCTCCATGTATCATGCACAAGCCATGATAAATTCATTCCCTTTATTCTCTGACCTCCATCAATTTGACAATATCACACCATATTTCATGCCTGACCCCATCTGCAGATATGAGTCCGTGCTGTACCTACATCTGAATTGAGCTGAGCAACAAGAGCAGCTGATTAATTTAACCTGTTCCAGCTCTACCTGGCACATGTTACAGACAGCACTAGATGGAATGCATCCATTTCCACTTCCTTTTCTCCTCATAGATTGAGATATTGAAAGTCCTGGACAATGATTCCAGTCTCTCTCTTTGACTTTACCTACCCCCTCCCCTAGACATTTACTCTTCGTTTTGCTGCACTTGGATTTTCTGTTTGATTGTTTTTCCTGTATATTGAGGTCTTGCTCTCTTTCAACTGTCTGCCTCACACTTTGTTCTTCATTAACCTGTGCAATCAATACAGCATCTTAGAGGCAATCCAGATGTAGCCTAATAAAGAATAAACTCAAGTTCAGGCGTGTCGTTCTACTCTGAAATTCTCTGACATTTTATGACTGAAGGGACTAGTTGAGCCAAGACGCATGGGGGTTTGGCGGCTTGCAGCTTTCTGTGGCATTCCTGTAAGATTTGTCATGATGAGCAGTTGACTCGTTCACACTAAGCTGGAAGCAACAATTCACAAGAAGGTCAAACATGCACGCACATACACGAACTGGATCAGACCTGAGAAGTTGTGACAACATAAACACAATAAAAGAAAATCAGACAAGTCACACATTCATATCAGGGGGATTCCAGCTGAGGGTGGGCCTATTGCGGTATGGGGGCATTTAGAAAAGTTAGCGATGTGCATGTGGGAGATCATGTGTGTGTATCAACGGCCAGTCTAAACACAGGAAGTAGAAGAGCAAATCAACTGTTGCCATCATAAACTGATCTGATCTCATTTTGGAATCTTACAAAAATGACTGGACCAGCGCTGTTTGTGTTAAAGCAGACATAATAAACCACTTTCCATTTACAGTAGCAGATGCCATTAAGATTGCAGAATAAGTGCTTGTCCTGTTTATAAATCTGTGGGAAATAGGATCCTTTGAAAAAAAGTTAATCAGTTAAATAATAATAATAATAATAATAATAATAATTATAATGTATTATAACATTATATTTATAAAAAAAAAACATTTAATTTAATTTAATTTAATTTAATTTTCTTCCAAAGATTGATTGAGTTCTTTTTGCATTCATCTGTGTGAGTAAATATTCTACAAAGACTGACGACTGAAACCTTGATGTTGATGATAAATGAACCACACATGATGTAAACTCAGCAACTGATCAAACATTTAATGTGCTCTATTTTGTTTATGATTTTTGGCAAAAAAATAAAAATAAATCGTTTCAAATATGTGCAAAGCAATCATCAGATTTAATTTGCCACGGTTCATTTAATAACAAAAGACAGATAATGTCAAACACTGTTGGACTGGAATAATGTTTTGCTTTCAGGTAGGATATTATCTGAGGCATTATGGCCGTTTACGAACTATTACTTAATTGATAAAAAGCACTGTAATCTTTTCCCTCTTAAAATAATTGCCATGTACCGCTATAGCTGTCAGCGTCAGTCACTACGTAGACAATCACAAGTCCAGACCACCAAGTGGGAGTTTGACTGACACTTTAGAGAAGGAACGCACATTTGATCCCTTTAAAAAGAAAGGTATAAAGTTTCAGTTGAATTTTCCCTGTGGAGAGGCTTGCTTTCTAAAAGAGGGATCTAGAGAAAAAAAAACATTCAAGTGGCGGAAGCCAAGAAGAAAATGGAGATCACGTTATTACAACGCACTTATGCCGTGCCATGGTTTTAATTTTGGAGCACAAACAACAGGTCGGCAAAATAAAACAACAGGGCTGTGGAAAAAGCGATCCCATTAATGAAAGTTGGCACAGGGTGCAAAAAGAAAACGTTGTAATGATTCAACTCATATGGTGCTACGCAGTAATAGATGGCTGGAAGCATTTTGCTTGAGGAGACAGTAATCACTAGCAGGTACGCACTGGCGCTGATGTCATTCCACAGAGGGGCTGTTGTAGGCTGTAGTAGAGAGGGATAATTCGATGCTTTCGCTGCGGCTGTGGGACGAAGCTCCAGGTTTAGCCCCATAGGTACAGGCCTACATGGGTGCTACACGTATCGTCTTACTAAAAGCACTGGGTTTATCACTGCGAATCTGGCCATACTGGGACTTTTCCGTGTGCTTGCAGGAACCCTGAGAGGTTGTTGGTGACGGGGCTTTGGATGACCTTTCAAGCTACATGCCAACGGAAGAAAGATGCAATCTGCCACCTACTGACGTGATATGTCTCGTTATGTTAATTCAAGGCTGCTCTCAGTCTCCTGTGACAGAGCTGACTTTCGACCTAGTTTTAAGATGCTGGGAAGAGCCCTTCAGATTCTACGTATATTGGGCCTACTTATGTCTAACAGAGGATGAATATTACCTGCTGAAAGCCTATTATTAGGGTGTTCATACATTTGAATTTGACTCTGAATAAGGACAACTCGCTCATCTGCTATCAAACAACACTAATGTAAAGTCACCCGAGATCTCTCTCGCTCTCTAACTTTTTTCATTTTCTTTTAATTTATGGGCTTTTAGCCTTTACTTTTATAGGACATAGAGCTGACATAAAAATATAGGGGAAGAGAAAGGAAGTGGGACACGACGTAGGCCGAACTTAAACCTAGCTCCCCGTGAGAACATGGCTCTTTGCAGATATGTAAATGTGTTTTACGTATGCTCCAAATATCCCTTTTATTAATGAACAATGAATAAATTAATTAAGCAGCGAATGTATATGCTACTTAGTTTATATATTGTTCATTAATTATATTAAATGTATTCAAATGAAGCAGTTCTTTTATACATATCTCAAATAATAGTGTTTTGATCTTGTATTAACGGTTTTTATTATTATCAATGTTGCTATTTTATAGAAAATCATGCTTCATCATGACTTTTACTTTGGATCCTTCGATAAATAGAAATTTTAAAAGAGCAGCATTAATCTGAAATAGAACTCTTATGCAATATTAAAAATGTCTTTACCGTTACTTTTAATAAATGTATTGTGTACTTACTGAAAAGTATTTCATTCATTTATTTATTTATTTTTTGCTCTCTCTTACTTACCACAAACCTTTGGTAATGTATCATGGCTTCCACAAAAAAATATTAAGCATTAAGCAGCAAAATGTCTATCAATAAAATGTTTCCTGATCATTATGCATTAATGGATGTAAAAAAAAATTATTTAAGACGTAATAATATTTCACAATATTACCATATTTACCTTATTTTTGACTCAATAAAATGAGTACATTGTTCATTAACATAATAAAACAATACAATTCGTGTGCAAACTTTCCAAAAATTCGAAGACAACAACAAAACCTTTTTTATATAATTTCCTTCATATGCAAGACACGCTAAAAAACATGATGAGTTTCGCACATCTGCTTATGAGGCAGTTTCAAGAATCATTGACTGAGACCCGCTCAATCCCCGAGGATATTTGGACCTCTTACAGCTTCACTGTATATGAGCGAGGGTTTGTTTTTACTGATAAAAAAAAAAGCACCAATCAGATCTAATTACACAACATTTCTCTGACTCAGGCTGCTCAGCTCACATCCCGTCATGTTCGTAATGTGACTCACTCCCTCCGTCCCATGTGGAACAGCTTTGCATGTGGTTTTCATAACTCGACACCTTTAGAGAAATAACCCGTGTGATCCGTGTGAAAATGGACAGTTTTTATCTTCATGAGGAAATGATTAGTATTTACTGAGCTGCCTTGAGGGTGTAATTGACCACTGGAGTGTGTGTAGTAAGAAAGCGAGGGGGGGGACACGTCAACGCCGTGGTCAGCGGTGTTATTCACAGCGGGGGGCCGGCTGTTGTGATTAGCATGTAGAGTTATCTGATTCCTGCACAATGGGAGGTGACCACGCAGGTGAGCTGATATACCGTCCTCTGCTATGAAAGACCACATCTACCTTTAATGAAATAGGCCTTTTCTTTTTCTCTTTTCTACATCTTGATGTGACAAATGGAGATGGGTTTATGAATGAATCAGACGCTTTGTGCCCGTCTGTCCTAAGAGTCTCTTTTGTAAAGGTCACCTTTCAAATGTTTCGCCACCATTTCCATTCCCCTGTCAGACTCAATCACCAAATTCAACAACTCCATTTTGGGATCGTTACTATGATTAATATTTAAAAAAAAGATTGAAAAAGGAGCGAGATGGGCATATTATTTACGCAATTGTCATTCAGCTGCTCATCAATGTTGTTATCTTCAACCTGTCAAGATGCTGTTTTGAACGGAATGGTAAATATTAATAAAGCCGTATTCAAATCATTTCAATTCCTTCTTATCAGTCATCAGCGGAGCACAAAACGCTGGCCTTTAAAAGAATAATACTATTGAAATGATTTCGCCTCTGTTTACAAGCTCAACTGCACAGCTTTTATACTCCAAAAATACGCTGTCTAAGGTAGGCCACATTTCGCAATACCACTTTTACAGTTATTGGTAACACTTTACAATAAGTCTCATTTGTTAACAAGTATAATTTTAAAGAATCTATTAACCTTTGTTAATGTTAGTTAATGAAATGGTCGTGTTCACGTCAGTTAACAGAGCTAATGTAAACAGATCAAGATGAAATTATTAAACATCAATAAATGTTGTTTGTTAGCTACCATAAAATGAAAACAGTTACAGTAACAATACTTTATTTTCACATTCAATAATGCTAATATTAATGTTTAATAAATACATTTTTAAGATTGAAATTTGTTAAGTCATATGTTATTATAATAACGAAGGTTAATCAATTCTGTAAAAAAAAATATATTTGAATTGTTACCTCATGTTAGTTAATGCATGGCAACAAATGGGACCTTATAGTAATGCGTTACCTGTTTATTATATGCCTAATCTTAAAAAAAAATAAAATAAAAAATGAGGTAAAAGTAAATAAAACAAAAACCACCTATACAGTGAACTATGTTTTCAACTATACTGTCAAGTAACTTGGCCAATTATGTTACTGCTACTTTCCAACCTGAGCCCACAGCCTTTGTGTGGCAAAAAACTGTGTCCATGAGAGGCTTAACCGCTGACAAAAATAATAAATAAGTAAAAAGACTTTCTCTTTATCCACTACTATTATATGACTACAGTTCAGCTTTGTCTCTAAAGTAAACAATTACTCATTCTAAGTTCTCTGGACTGGACTCAAGGCTCAAGGGATTTGTACGCTGTCTGCCGAACAAAGAGAGGAGATACAGTACACTTTAAAAGTGTCAGGATTTGAGCGGGAAAGACTAGTTTGCTCGAGAACTGAGGCTGGAGGATAACAACAGGACTCAAGGTAGGGAGCGCGATCGCTGTGGATATTCATATTAACATCTATAACAACATTATGTTATTTCTCCGACTAGGCAATTAGTTGTCTGTGGGTATGTCTGTTGTTTGGCGCATTTCCATATATGCGGCTATGATACAAGGGCTTATTTTAAGCAGTCACCATAAAAACGCATTGATGTTACTAACAAAAATACTAAATGGAGCTTGCGGCGATACTAATAATAACAATATCAATAGTGTGCGCAACAGAAGCACCAACACAACAAATATGATCTGTTTTATGCTCAGCGGACATCATTTTTCTTCTCCAAATGCATTATGTGGGGAACGAGTGCGGCTGATTGCATTTGAAACGTATTATGGGACATCTGTCTAAATCTGAGATGATGTAATTATATAATTGAACATGTGGAGCTCTTTCCTGGAATATGGTTATTGGTAGTTGGCACGGGCCGAGAGCGGCCAACCACAGCCGTTACGAGAGGAGAGAGAGAAAACGAGAGAGAGAATGTTCCAGAACATGATGTCGGCTGCTTTAAAAAAAAAAAAAATGCTTGGGAACTCTATGGTGCGCTTAGACTGCCATCTTTTAGAAATCATCCTTATGGAATAATATCCTGTCTTTGAGTTACAACACAGCCATATATAAATAAACCAGAAGCTCTCGGACTGAGAGTAGCAACCTACTGATAGAAATGTGTTTACAACATCACAGATGCTTGTACATTTCAAGTCAGCCGGGCTGATCTTTTTAACCTTCTAGTGGTTTTTATTATCGAAATAAATGTCCTTCATCAAAAAGAAAGTTTGACATAACACGCTGCTGACGGAGATCGCACAATACATAAATATGCCTGTTTTTCCATCAAGCACAAATGAATTATTTGTCTAAAACTGCGCACAGCTGTCAGTGCACACAATAGCTATTCTGGTAAGTTTGTGTCAAGCACACACACACACACACACACACACACACACACACACACACACACACACAATGTGCTCTTCTTGGTGGGGTGCAACACAGAAGCAGGTGCTGTAGAAGTTAGTGCAAAGCCTGCTCAGACCATTCATCAGACCTGTTATTCATGAGCTTGTCTGCACTTCACATGCTAAAGAGAAGAAACATGTCAGGCAACTGCCAAACAGAGCGTTCACCTGCACTGCATGCCGCACGATTGGCCCTATCAGTATTCATGCATCTAACTACAGCTGTTTCAGCCCACAGCCATGAAAAATGGTGCGGGGAAATATTTTATGCATAGACATGTTGATAGCAGGGAAAGATTTTTACGGGTGTGTCTGTTTAACATGTTTAACACATGTACAGAGCGAACGGAAAGTGTTTAAAGGGGCTTTTGTGTGTATGAATGAATTTTTTATGATCTTTTTATATTCTTTGGCATTGATAAAAGGACAGCTCAGAAAATGAGAAAATAAATTCTGAGAAGCCCCTCCAGCTAATGTGTGAATATATAAGATGAATAAAAAATGACCATAGACACTGATGAGTGGATGCTCCCTCATCGTGATTCTCTATTAGTTACCTTTGAGAACAAAGAGAGAGTCACATTAGGTCACAGAAAGTGAACTCTTAAAAGTTTTCTTTTTGTCATAAAGCACTCATGCGCGCACACTCACACACACACACATTGTTTTTTGTGATTTATGGAGACTCTCCATAGGCGTAATGGTTTTTATACCGTACAAACTGTATGTGGTATTGCCCTACACTGACCCTACACCTAAA
>JAUMHQ010000044.1:7856794-7902756 GCA_032361165.1 Enteromius paludinosus | reverse complement strand
TAAATATATACATGCATGTGTTTGTATTTATATATACTTAATAAATATACACAGCACATACAAACATATTATGCAAAAAAAAAAAACTTTTATTTGGGATGCGATTAATCACGATTCATGTTTTGACAGCACTAATTTATTTACGTGGAAAGACATTTTTACATTAACCAAGGCTGCATCTATTTAAAGAAAATACAGTAAAAATAGCACTAGTGTAAAATATTGCAATAGTAAATAACTGTTTTGTATTTAAACACACAAAATAAAAATGTGTAGATAAAACTGACAAATTTTCAGCAGAAATTACTCGGGTCTTCAGTGTCACACAATCCCTCAGAAATCGTACTAATATGCTGCTCAAGAAACATTTCTTTTCATAAATTTGAAACCAGCTTTTCCCATCTCAGGGATTCTTTGGTTAATAGAAAGTTCAAAAGAACAGCATTTATATGAAAAATAAATATTTTGTAGCATCATGCAAAACCGTTAACTTCTAAACAAACAAGCAAATGATTTGATCATAATTTCAACAAAGAATGCCCATTTATTTATTAACTTACTCAAACTGGTCATTGTCTACATGTGAACATTGTGTAAAGCAATCTCTCCTAGTATTACACACACAGACAAGAACCATTACTTTTGCTTATTCTTTTTTTTCCTCCTTTCCTTCCTTTCCCACTATCCTGTCTCGCTTTTCCGGTAGCCAGACTTTTCAGTTCATTAGTAGTCCATAAAAACAATTTCAATTACGATCATTCTCATTTTTACATGTTTACAGCTTAGACTGGAATTCCCTACGTCGGCGAAGGGGGGGGATGTTTTATGCATCGAGGCACCATGCGCGAACACGATCCTCTCAGGGCTGAGGTGGGACTCGCAGGAGGTTAATCATATGAGTTACAGAGCATTAGAAATGAGGAGAGAAAAAATGGAGCGAAATGACAATCTGCTTTTCTCAAGCCAGCGCTGGTGGGAGAAAGCGCCGAAAGGCTTGGATTTCCTTCAGGCTTCTACTGTCTACCTCGTGCACCTGGAAGCAATCAGAAGTAACCTTATTACATAGAATAACAAGTACTATTTATACCACTGATCACACTTGCCTTATTTCTCTAATAGTGCCAAGATTCAGTTGCAAATTGCTTGTGTCACTTTCCACCCTCAACTCCTAAGAAGGTGTTGCTGACCTGTCCAACTGAATAAGAGGCGAGAGGTAGAAAACGGGAGGGCAAGAAAGATAAAATAAGCGCGTTACTACGAAAAAGCCTCTGCGCATAGTGAGCCAAAAAAGGCGGATGGAGACGGAACTCTAGAATTTCATAAAATGAGACTGGAGTAAATAAGCTATGACAGCTCGTTTCAGACGCCTTTATTTTTAAAACCAATTAAAAGATACATTAACATCAGAGGTCAAGGGCACCACCATCTCTGTGGTTACAGCATATTATGCAGTGAGGCCTTCGTTACATAAATGTTTAGCTATATTTGGACTTTAAGGAAACATAATCCAATTTTATGCAATCGCCGCTCGTTATTTATTTTACAACTTGATTATGAGTGATTTAGCATTTCAAAAAAAGAACGCAGTACCCTACTTCTATGTTTAGCTTTCGAACAACGTCTCATCTCTCAACACCAACCCTCCTCGCATTTTCATGGCAAGCTCGTAGCGCTTTGAAACGGTCTGTCCCGTCTTCATTCACAAATAAATGAATGCTGATACAGCACCATAACTCTCCATGCTTTTCCCTTTGGGACTGTCTAGTCCACCAAGGCAAATTAGAGCTCACGTTCTCCCCTGAGAGCGCTTGCCCCATTTTACGACAATCACCACTGTAAAACACGAGCCCTGATTTTCTTTTCAAAGTCTTTAAGGCTTGTATTTTGAACGCACATAGCATTTTTCAGGTCTTGGCCGTCCGTCGCTGCCATGGACAATATGTTCTTAAAGCAGGAGCAGAGCGAATCAAAACATTTCAATGCCAGACACATCTCCGCTCGCTGACTGGACTTCAGGCTCGGCACACAAAGCGACTGAAGGAGAGGATATTTGCTGAAGAGGTTGCGCAAAGGATTATGTTGTGATTTTAATTGAAAGGATTGTGAAATCGGCCCTATTCAGCTCATGGCGTCTCACAGCTGGGGCACTGGGATGGAGGCCTACTTTAACGGAACACTGAATAACCACCCTCCCTACCCACAATCCACCTCTGTAGCCTGATCTGGCATGCCAGCGTCTCATTGGCTTTCGTCTGATTTCAGTTAAAGACCCCCTCCCTGGCAACCCATTTGGTAGAGACGAGAGAAAAATAGCACCAGCAATCACTTGGAGGAGCCAACCAATCACACAATTACCCCCCGGTTTTACTATGCAGAGAGGCACATTTGAACAGATGAAAAGACGCAAAAAGAGACATGAAAAAATATGTTTATGAGCACAGTAGCTTGATCCTCACAAAGATATAAAGTAAGAGAGACACAAATAGAGAGCAGCAACGAGTAGAGGAAAAAAACATGGCTGCCACTTGATAATAATAAAGCTTGTGCGTATAATGCAAACAAAACAGAACTGAGACAGACCTGTAGTTCCTGACTGAATGCATAAAGTTCAGTGAAACTCAAGCCTTAAATTAAAAAGATATATCCCAAATTTGACAACATGCCAAGCATTGAAACCCTTTCCTATCTATTAGAGAAACACAAGCACAAGCGAGTAGCATTGTGTACGTGTTTGCTTGTCACAGCATGATAGCGTCGAGAACATTCAGCCTTCCCTTCTCCTCTCTTCCGCCTTCATTTACTTTTCAACTTTTCTTTCTTCATTTACTACTAATATTATATTACTAGTATGCTATTTCTTTAACTTATGGCTGTTGTTTTTAATGTCTCGTTATACAACTGCGTATCCAGTATTTTTATACGTTACGCGAGTCTTCTGTTATTTGTTGTGCCGGTGAAGCCCAATGAAAAACAAAGAGAAAGAGAGAGAAATGTATTTGAATAATGAAATTGTGAAAGCAGTAATGCAGAAAAGGTAAAAAAAAATTATAAATGTCATAGTTGTGGGAGAAGAGGCAAACAATAAAAAATGGTTTTCATTCTTTATGATGAAGGACAATGGAGAAGCGCTCATCACTTTCTTGGCATCTTCTGTCCTTGCACTAAGCAGAATGTGTGCGTATGGGAATACATAAATACTTCAAAAATGCATGCAAATATGTCTGTGTGTTCATATTACAAAGTCTAAATATCCTTGAATTATTTATTCGTTATTTGCATTTGTTTAATTTAAAAAATGCAAAAATTATAGTGGTATGGATAGCCTTTATTCGTTTTTAAAAAAGCAACATAAGAAGCCTATGAGATGCCCTCTTTGAGACAGCTAAGTAAACATGAGTGTGTGTGTGTGAGAGAGAGATAGGGGGAGAGAGAGAGAGAGAGAGAGAGAGAGAGAGGAAGAGACAGAGACATGCCTCTGATGGGCCTGAAATCTGCCACAGGCATGAATGTCTTCTCGTTCAGATGGCCAATTATCACAAATGAGGCAACAATTAAATAATTAGCTAAAGCTCGATGTAACAGGCTCTAGTCACAATTAAGACAAAAGACGGAACACAAAGCATGTGTAATTAAAAGAAGTCGGTGGAAACACTGAAATATATAAAAGCAACCCTTCAAAAATCATAGAGAATAACATTGTACTCCTATAAGAACAACATTATTCATATTTACTTATTAGTTTAAGTCACAGTTTTTATTTGACACCAAATTAGCAAATTAGCAACCTTCATTGTTTTTAGTTTTTAATATGACTAAGTGTTAATGTATATAGTGTCGTGTAGAAACTGATTACTTTTTATCTGGATTACTGTAAGTAATCAGATTCCAAAAAAACTAAGTACTAGTAATGCGATTATACTCATTATTAGACCACAGTTACTTTTTCATTGATTCCATCATTGCAAAATATTTGCACAATAGCAATAAAATATACAGAATGTATTACTTTTTCCATAATTTTACTTAAATGTTCCTTTCTGCACAAAACCAGCCATAAGTGTCATTTTCTCAAAATTGAGATTTATACAAGAATAAATGCTGAATAAATAAGCTTTGCATTGATGGTTTGTTAGGATCGGACGATATTTGGCTGAGATACAACTATTTGAAAATCTGGAATCAGAGGGTGCAAAAAACTAAATATTGAGAGAACTGCCTTTCAAGTTCTTGGTAATATTAGAAATCAAAAATGAAGTTTTTTTATATATTTACAATAAGAAACGTACAAAATCTTCGTAGAACATTACTTTTACTAAATAATGAGTTTTGGCATAAAAGATAACGGTAACCCTTTATAATAAGGTTCATTAGTTAACTACATTCATTAACATAAACTTAGAATGAACAATACTTCTACAGCATTTATTAATCTAAGTTCATGTTAATATGAGTATTTTCTAATGCATTATTAAAATGAAAAGTTGTGTTTATTAACATTAGTTAATGCAGTGTGAACTAACATAATGAACAAACAACGAACGATTGTATTTTTATTAACCAACATTAACAAAGATTAATAATGAGTTTAATAAAAGTAGTTTTTTATGGTCGATTTTTGACTTTTTGTGGTCCAGGGTCACACATACAGGTATACGTACATACGCCACCCAGCATTTGACCACTGATTAACAACAACTATTTCAAAAGTGAGTGTTTTATTATGAACACTATTCTTTTTAAAATTATGTATTGTAATTTTACATTTTCATGATTTAATTACAGTAGTTATTTGCTTTTTATTAAACTCACAAACCCCCTGCTGTTCCTTCATACATTAGGAAACCTTGATGTAATGCAATGTTTAATGCACTTCATGTTGTTAATAATAAATGGAATATATTTTCTTTATCTTTGAATTGCATATCAACAAGATTTTCATATTTAAATCAATGTGATAAAAAGTTATGTCAAAAGTAATCTAAAAGTAATCAAAAAATAGTCTGATCTTAAAGACCTAAACAGTGTAATGTAATGAAATACGTTACTAACTACAATTATTGTCATGCAATTTGGAATCAGTAACGGACTACAATTTTATTAAAATGAGATTGTCCCTTATTAGCATAGAAATCCCTAAATCTAACAGATAAAACTGGAATAAATAGACAGGGACAGAAAATAGAAAAAAGGAGGAGAGTAAGAAAAAGCAGCTATTCTTCAAACTGTGCAGGGAATATCCTCATACCAGAGCAACAAGGTAAGTGGAGCTTTTAGATGTAAAAGCAGCATGTGTGTGTGTGTGTGTGTGTGTGATTGTGTGTCTGCGTGCGACACAGAAACAGCATCTTGCCGCGACACAACAAATCTCCTTGGCTCAAGGATTTCGCACCTAGGTGTAAATTGGAGCCTGTTTCGGCCAAGAGTAAACAGGTCTTTTCGTGTCGGGACCTGAGCACCAAGCAAATCTAAATTCCATCTGTGTTAGTATGACTCAAAGCACACTGCGTAACGTGCGGGAGATTTGCAACAAGCATATATTTGAAACACAGAATGTAAACAGCAGATCATATCTGCTCTGAAGACTCTTAGCGCCCCAGTATCTGTTCTCCAGAAGAAAGCGGGAAGGAGAGAAACCGAAAGCGCGAGACAGGAGGGGGTGGGGCGGAGGGCACCGCGGACTCCTGCTGAGGAGAGCCAACTGTGCCCTCTAATGGCTGCATATCAGCTGAGCAGAGATGGAAACATAATGTATATTTCAGCGAGTTGGCTTCCAAGCTGTTCTTTCAGATGTTATCTCACTAGCGCATTGGCGCCAAGACCTGTTTTGACTGTCAAAGCATTAAAAGCACATGTCAAAAGTATTTGTGAATGGAAAACGCAGCTGGTTTCAAATCTACCACTGCAAACACGTGAAGATCGCATGTTGCTGAAAGGTTTTAAGAGAAGCCAAACAATAAGTCGCGACGTGTGCGCTCCAAGATGTAGATGTTCCCTAGCTCAGGCAGTGGTCTTGTGTGTATTAAACAATGTCTGCACAAAGAGTTATAACTTAAATCAACACAAATAATGAAAAAGCTAAACTTCTGACCTGTATTAGACAGATTAAATAAACTTAAGTCACTCTTACCCGTTTGAAATCCCCCTTAACCGCACCTCGTCGTTGACGAACGCAAGATTACGAGTTGTTGTGTTGTTTGAAAAAAAAAAAGACTTTTGACAGATTACCGATGAAAAATCCTGTAAGTATGGACATTAAAGTTAAAGGTGAGCTCTGCTCAGCTGAGAACAGCTGTTATGTGAGGTGTATTGCCGATGGGTCGATGCGATTGAGAGAGAGAAGCGTCAGAAGGGGTCAACGCCATTGTGCACATGTCAAACGGAGGGGGCCATCGTACCGAAGACACCCGTCTTGCTGGGCTCTTGTTCGGGCCGCCCATCCAAGGCTAAAGATGTTTAGATTGGCTAGGCCGGAGGGGGGATATTAGCTTTGGTCTTCACCCCACCTAAGGTGAGGAAACAAGGGAAGCGCAGCGTTAACCCAATCCACCCAAACACTGGGCAGGAGAGCCACAGCGGCTGACAGCAAGACAGTGGAGCTCCAGCAGAAAAGCAGAGAAAAGATTCTGTGCCAGGGGTGGAGGGAACGAGACATGCGGGCGGACAGGGGGAGGGCTCACAAAGAAGCGGCGCAGCGATGAAGACAGCCTTGAAGACACCTGAGAGACAGCGGCAGAGTGGAAAGCCATGGCTGATGTGTCAAAAGCAGCAAATGCGCTCTGACACGGGTCAATCCCTCCCCTGCCTCTATAGGTCAGAACCCCGTCACCCAGGCAACCGTTCAGACTGTGCATCAATGGCAGCAAGTGAAACCATTCACACAGAAAGATTTCAGCACTTCTCACCAACTTCGTTAAGCAGACCTGGAAATAAATAGACATGTTTGTCAAAAACACATACACTGTACTCAACTGTGTAATAAAGACAAACTATAATACACTTTTCCTGGTGGCATTCTCATATTCAGTCTCAAAGAATGTATATTTAATAAAAACATAATACTGATTTAAATAAATACATTGAATTTTGTATCTATATGTGTAATTAAGAATTTAACTCTTTATGAAAGTAATGTAAAAAAAAAAAAGTGAATATATTATTGCTTTTTTCCCCTATAAGAAAAAAAATGTTACTCTTAAAGATATTATCTTTGCCCTTTTCGCTCTAAATGAAACCACACCCTGAAACGGTCCATTTCTCCCCTTAGAGAAATGCGCCGTAACACAAGCTAGAACAAGAACAATCTCTCTGCTCCATCACACACACACACACACACCTTTAAGTGCATAAAAGGACGTAGGCATGCACACATATTGAGGACATCATCTTTCAAAGGCTGCGGTTAGTATAATATTCTACCTTTGAAATTTATCTTCAGTTTTGGGTTAGATTGGATGCCTCAGATGAGCAAATTGTTTTAATGATAACTGAAATGAAATATCTTCAAGCAAAAATGTAAGGTCACATGGAATAATGAGACTCTTTTTATTCTGCTTGATGAAACATTAAAAATAGCATTTGTTAAGTCTATTGTTACAATCAAACATGCAACATCTAGGATATGCATACAGATATTGAACCACTCTAGGAATGCTTAAAGAATGACGTTGTTTTCTTCTTCTTCTTGTATTATTATTAAGTTTTATCCTTAACATGTATTCCTACAGACACGTTTTTACTAAATAAATTCAAGTTTTGAAAACAACACAGAATGCCTTCTATGCAACTGAAAAATTTGTTGGATGCATTCTTGGTGAAACGGTATGTTAATTGCTTTATTTTATATTTTCAAAAACGTAAACGTTGTTATATAAATTTTTTTTATATTATAAATTTCTTTCAGATCATTTGAAACATTCTTTGAAAAAAAAAAAAAAATGTCAAAAATGTGACAACAAAGTACCCTGCAAAATCAAAAGGTAAAATAAGGAAAACTATACAGAGAGCATCGGTGGAATGTTTTTTAATAATTACATGAAATAGTTTCAAATGATTCAATTAGTAAACATAAATAAATAAAGGTTCAAATCTGTACTTCCAATGCAAGTGCATAGGATAAACATAAAACAATTAAGAATGGGATGTTACAGTTACTGTGCATACTTGTATTTTACTTGCATTCATATTCAATCATTTTTGGGCTTGATCAAACTATAAAACAAACAACTGAAATGTACATTACATTTGTATTTATTTTATTATGTTATTATAATCTAATCATGCGCACTTGCATTTATAATAATACATTAAAATAAGTTAAACATATTAAATGTTAAATAAATGATCTTTTTTGTCAAATGTAAATACTGAAATGACTGAAATTATTGGTATTTCAGTAACAGGAAAAATATAAATAGCTCTTCTGGTTTATAAACTATACATATAAATATAGTCTAAAAAGAGGGAAGGAAAACAATACTAGTAATATTCAATATCCTACAAATGGTTTGAATGGTTTCTTATTTTAACCTTCTAAGAAATGGAAATAAATAACACTTCAAGCAAAGTACTTTTCAGGGGAAATTCAGTGTTTAAATATCTTTGAGTATTCCAGGAACAAAGAAGACCAATTCATTATAAACCTATTAGCATTTTCTTTACATCATGGGAACAGCACAGTAACTCTGAAGTATGACTAATTAGTTTATCTTAGCATTATGGCGTTAAGATACACATAGAGTGGCTCCTAACCCCGTGGTGTATGGAGCTGAAATAACAATCAAGAAAGATGTACAGCCATTACTGGGGCACTGAAAAAAATAAGTATATATATATATATACTTTTTATGTTCATATATATATAAATTTGGCTATATAAAAAAAATGTTAAAGACTATTTAGAGAGCTATATTTAAAAATATTTAAATGTTTCGGTTTAGTTTACTAATTTAAAATAAAACATTATAATTAGAAACAAAAAAGATATATATATAAGTGATACAATTTATCTTGGATTAACTATTTTTAACTATAAACTAAATAATGAAAAGAAAAAAAACATCACAGAACAAAATAATAATATATATATATATATATATGTATTATTATTATTATTATTATATGAAAAATAAGTCTGATCTGACCCATCATTACGATACTTTTCTTTCGTTCTGTCTCCAGGAGAACACTTTGAGAAACGGTCATAAATCAGCATTTCTTTTCGAAAAGAGCTCAAAACTGACGATGACATCAGCACCTCATCAATATTGATGTGTGTATACAGTACACAGCAGAGATGGAGGGCGACCATAATGAGCTCCATTATGAGTTAAGGGAGGAGCAGGAGAGTTGTGGTAAAGAACAGAGGCGCCACAGTTCTGTGCACTTTAGAAGGTACGGCCATGATCCAAAAAACTGCTTCTGTCCCATCGAGGGACTAATGACTGAACAGAGAAAGGAAACAGCAAAGGGTGTGGGGCTGAAACACTGAGGACCGGAGTGTTGTTTGTAACATGTAAACAGAACCAGCACACTGGCTTCCTCAAGCACTCTCACATTACCTTGAGGTGACTTCTGAGGCAAAACCTAATGCAAAGGCCCACTCGGGCCCCGAGAGCTACTTCAAAGGCAAAGCCACAGCCCTCTTCCCGATGTGGTGTGGCGAGCACTCTGTGCCCTGACCTGATCTGAGCTGAGCTGGCAGACATCTGGGCCACATTGGAGCCCCTCTCCGGCTCGCTTGGAGAACCGGTGCATCTGCCGCTGAGCCGAGCGCGGGTTTCTACTGTATATTTAGAATTGACAGATTGCTGTGTATATTTCCCCGAGTTTTCTCTCTGACTTCCACAACCTTTTCTCCTCTCTGTCACTCTTTGCAGGTACAGTAATGAGGCCTGCAGAGAGAGATAGAGAGATAGATAGAGAGAGCTAGAGAGTGGGACTTCTCAGGAGAGAAGCGAGAAGTTGCAGAAAGGATGTTTGCATGCTGGCATGTGTGTGTGTGTGTGTGTCCTTGTTATGGAATGCAGGATGTCATCCCACATGTTGCGACTAAAGAGACAGTTTCAACAGAAGACGAATTAAGTAAAAGTGGTAAACTTCGAGTCTGAATGCGCGTCTCCAGGTCCAGCTCGGATACTGGATTGCTATGGACTCTACTGTACATCAGAGTAAGTTTAGTGATGTATAATAACACACAATGTTTAATATTTTAAAGCCACTTATTAACACACATTTTTCCCATCTAATTTTCTTAAAAAGCATTTTAGGTAAGTAGGTGTTTTCTATATATATATATCCATATTTACTGTATGCAAAACTATTGTTTTTCGCTATTGTTATTGTTTCTATATTAATTCTGGCATGTCGTTGGAAATAATATTTATATTTACTGTCAGACTGAGTCTTCTCTGCTTTGCTATATTATTGAAGTAAATGTTACAACAATGGCTTAGGATACCGTGAGTGATTAAACTTTGTTTTTTTTTTCTGTCTGTGTGTGCGCATTGATCCCGAAAGAGAGAAACGTCTTCATGTGCTTTACCATTTCATTGTGTTGGCAGTTGGAGGCCATTTTGTGTGGGCACTGGAGGAGATGACAGTCGCTGCATATAGACCAGATGCCTGCAACTGACAGAAACTTCATCAGGCTAACACATTCTCTGAATAGACGAAAAAAAAAAAAAGGCTGGGAGAAAAAAGACTCTGAAATTCGCGCACACATACACAGAAGTTTTACTTGTATTGTACATCCGCTCCATCTCACTCAAAGAAAAAAAAAATATGAGGCTGTGTGAGGACCTCTGCCATTTACCTCTCACAGTCACGGTGACCTGACTGTAACCCTTCTGACCATCATTTTCGGCTCTAAGCCCAAATTTTTCCAGCGGTATTTACAAAAAGTGCTCTATAAACAGACCAAACCTTCTGCAAGGCCACCAATTAAGGCTAGCGTGTTGTGAAGTAAAGAGCACTATGGATCATCATCAGGCCTGACTGATCTCACCACACCTTCTTCAGACTTAGCTCTACAAAGAGGTCAGGCACAACAAAAACCAAATACAACTACAAAAAGGGACACACACACAAAATACTGGATCGCTGTGCATTAGAGTGCGAATCGGGCCGCATTTTTCTGTCCGAGCCCGGCCCGCGTCTGACAGGCATTAAGATATTTATGTCTGAGCACGATCCCAGCCCGACACAGTTAAAATCTTTTTTTTTTTTACACTAATGACACATGCACTTTTTTGTGTGAAACTGTAGGAAGGCGTTCGGAAATGTCGACAGATGAGAGCATCAGCGCACACGGGGCAAAAAGCACCGTTATAACACATTCATGCTGATGTGACCGAGCCCGACCCGAACCCGAGCATCCTTTCTAAATATCTGTCCGAACCCGGCCCGGCCCGTCGGGTACCGTTGGGCTCGGGTCGGTTATCCATCCTCTACTTTGCATCCTTTTTTATGTGGAAGTGTTTTAATATTAACAAGTAATTATTATTACTCCAGTGCTTTTGATATTACTAATGTACAGTATATTAATATAAAGACTAAAAATTATAAAAAAAAATTCTGTACTGCAGTGATAAAACCTTTCAGTTGGATTCAATAAAGAAATAGATTTTTTGTTTGACGAAAACCAGCCTCTGCTATTTTTTGATGATGGACAACATGGAGTGTTTGATCTGATAGGCTCAGAGCAGAAAGAAACAGACATACGTTTTCAAGGACGGCAGACTAATTGGTCCTGTGTGTTTTATTATGGACACGGGACTGTATCTTTGATACGGCAAGCCAGGGTTGATTGCTTCAGGCCAGCTTTTGTGTGGGCAAATGTGCATTTAATACGTTTAGGCCCATATTTTCTTTCACACAGAGCTGGGATGCTATGGCATCGGAGACATTTTATTTTGCAAGTAAATGAGAAGGCAGAGCTACGTGACGCTAGAGGAGATCCCAATTAGCCCTTGAGCTCAAGCAGGAACAATTCATAAGGTATGGCTGAAGGCACAGAATTAAAAACCAACAGGAAAAAAAATATTCCATACATATGTAATATATAATGTACAATAAATATCTAAAATCTATCTAAAATATGATGCTAATGAGTAAAAAACAACTGAAGTAACATCTGTATTTTTTACTGTGTACTATAAAATGTATTCATTGTAACTTTAGAACGTCTACTCCTATTCCTTTCCCCAGTAGCACATCTGTGGCACATCCTCCTGTTGTTGCCTATTGAAAGTTTGGCCTCAACAAGATGAAAGCTTGTCAGAGAACAGGTCAGTTTTAATCTGACAGGGACATCCTCACAGCAATGTGCCTCTTGCCCTCTCTAAGCTTGCCCTCCCCCCTTAAACAAAACTGACATCTTTAATAACATTTCTCAGCCCCTCAGCTACAAGTCAGAGTCTGAGAAAACAAGGTTCTCTTCCATACTAGCTCAGAGAAGAGTTTATTAGTTTAACTATGTTATGTTAGCTCATCTCATCTCAGGACTGCACAAGGAGTAAGTAAATGAGAGGGATGTTTCTTTTTTTTTTTTGGCATCTTCAAGTGTTGTAGATGGAAACTTTGATCAAAAAGTGGCCTGGGCGACTACTGCTGCTATTGCATTTTTTTGTCATATGGTCTTTCATTTCTACATTTTGCACTCTTCTTCTTCTTTTCTCTTTTTGACTGAGTTGAAATCCACAAAAGAAAAGCTTCAAAAGCAGCTCCCACTGCTAATGTTATGGATGACCGAAGCATGAGCAAAAGATATTGTGGCTGTTAGGACACAGACAGCGTAAGCAGGGGGTGCTGGTGTATGGATGTGTTTGTGCATGATTTTATGAGCCAAGTGTCATGGGAAAATACACAGAAACATGTTTGAATATCTGAGGTGATAAATAAGTGTAACTGTGAATGAAAGCACATAAATCTGACCTGCATAATGAGGCAGCTCTGCTCTCAGTGGTTAGTCTTGATGGTTTCTTTATATTCTCAGTTCAGTTATTAGTAAATTCTAAACACTATGAAAAACCTTTATTTGCATTTTGAGGTTAGCCAGAACTGCATCTGAATGGAATGAAGGTCACAGGACAATTTCTAAATTCAATGGCATGAAATATTGCATGGCCAATATAAAAAAAAATAAAAAATACTGTATGCATGTGGTACAAAGGGACATTCATCAGTCTTTCAATGACGGGCATTAATAGGCCAAAAGGATTCCTTTGTGAACACACACATACCCAATTAATGAGCTAGCAATATATGAATTCTTATCTGAGTCTGTACACTGTAATATCCAAGGCACTGCTTAAGAACCGTCCAGTATTTTTAATTTGAAACTGATGTGGTATACAAGGATGCTTGAGCATTAGAGATAAAGGTCTGGAGAACATTATGTGTGTATAAAACCTGTTGATGAGGTTGTGCACTGACTGTGTAGCACATGCCCTCACATTGAGCAGCTTGGCTCCAGTCATGTCTCCAGTATTTTTTCCCCGAGTATACTGTAAGAATAAAACTCTCTTTCTCCCCTCCTCAATCACTCTCACACATACTTATAATGGTGTTTTTGACAAAGTGAATCATCAGTGTTATCAACCCTTTGGAATTGAGCATCACTGAAAGTGCTCTCTACTGGTTTGAGTCCTACAGCATCTCTTGGAGAAGAAGGATGTGTGACTCATCCTAGAAAAACCACTGGAGTACCCCTGGGATCAGTGCTGGACCCCTTTCTCTTTTTGCTATGGAGTTAATAGGCAGTTCTTTCCTTCCAACAATTCCACGCTCTCATCAAACATCTCTGCCTGCATTTATGGCCTTATATCTTGAACTCAATGAAGAACCACTTCCAGACTCTCTTGAAAAGAGTGGTGCATGTACATTATTACGTCAGAACCCGGATGATCAATTTGCCGCTGAACTGACTTAGTGGTGAATTAGTCTTCCTGGTTCTGACATCATATCTTCACTACTTTATAAAACATTTTATAATATATACATCATCTATTTTTGCAATGAATGTCTTTTCTCCTAATAGTCTTGATAAATCTGCACAGTTTGACTAGAGGCTTAATTCGATTCAGGCTCAACATACTTAAAAAAAAAAGAATAAATAAATAAACTACTCCGTTAGCAGAATTCACACAAGTGCTACTGTACATAACAACCGTGCATCTGGCCACCTGTTCAGTAAGAGGGAGAAATACCTGTGCGTGGGAGATTCAGAGGAGGCCTGACACATTGTGCTCTTTTCAAAAGGAGGTACATAATGAGGAAGTGACACCAGTGCTTCCTCCATCTTCAAGTCAGCCTGCCAGCCTTTTTAATTAGCCAGGTAGATGGGGCTAATCACAAACACCTCCGCTCTGACAAAAATAGAGGGAAAAGAAAGGAATGGAGAATGGAAAATAAAAATAACATGGTCCGCAGATGGTGCCTGTGACATCCTGTTTCGCTCAAGATGGATAGCAGGGGAGAGATGGATACCACAAGCCCATCAGTAAGGAGAGAGAGACAGAGACAGATGAGGAGAGAAATGTGCATATGCCAGCATGTTCACAAACCCATCTCCCTGTGAAGGCCCACCAGCACCTTCTCTCTCCCTTCCCCTACCTTCCCTTCTTCTCTCTTCACTATTTCATCAAAATGTTGTCTTGATCTTTGCTAAAAGTTTACCTCTCACGCTATATGGTCTTCCATATATTTTGTGCTTTCCTTTAGAATTGAAAAAAGGTCATTTTGCCCATGACTGCCCATCCCTCTTCCTCTATTTCTTTCTTCCCATGAAAGAATAAGAACAAACTTTGATGACGAATAAGCCACAGAACGCTGGCAACAGTTGCCTTGGTGATCACAGTGGTACAGTAGTTGTCACTGCTGGCTGAGCACAACGCACGTCAGCAACTGCTTTTAGAAGCTGAGCCACTGATTATGGCACTTGACCAGACATACAGTAGACATAGGTCAAGAGCATCTTTGAAGAAATAGTTATGAAAATGTGTTGCTAATGTACCCTCAGGCCAGCCAATATGTAAATGACTTTTTTCTTTGAAGGAAAAACTGAAAAGATTTGGAGCTTAAACCATAGTTCTTGGTAAAGGATGTTCAAGGGCTACAGTCAAGTAAAAAAGCTTATCAGGCAACACACACAATACCTCTAAAAATACCTGTAAGATTTACTGGTTACTGTTTTTTTTTTATGGTTTCTCATGGTCTTTGTAAAAAAGGTGAGTTGATTAAGACTTACTAATTTACTTGATATGCTTTATATATGTACAACATCCACGTTTCACATTATTATTGGGTACTTTAAAATAAAAATAAAAAAATGAATATGCAGTAATATGAAAACGTAAAACTGTGACTAAACTTCACTAGTTCCAGCCTATGACATATAAAGATTTTAATAATGTTGGTTTAGAATAGAAAACTTGATCAGACAAAAACACACTAAAAGTGTGACACACACACAAGGGCTAGCTATCTTCTAAAATAAATATCAGGCTGCAATTTTGCCTATTGCTTCTCACTTTTACATTTGTCATTTGTTGATTAAGGCTCATAAAAGATGCACTCTCTAAGGCTAATGTGGACGATGCATTCTAATCCAAATTGATTACATGTCACATATTTGTTATTACAGCCCTAACATGTACACTTTCCACGCTTGCATGCTAAGCCAGCCCCCCCCCCCCCTCTTTTCCTTTCTAACCCTCTGACATTTGTGTTTTTCTTTGATTAAAAGGACCCTGATGGTGTTCAATGGAAGTTAGAAAAGAACAAAATCAATACTCAAAGAAACAGACCCTGAATGCATATCTATCTGTCTATCTCTGTCTCGCTTTTTTTTTTTTTCATCAGATATTGACCATAAGGACAGTATGCTTTAAGAATTGCCACTCTCTTGAAACAGGGTGCTCAATTTGAATCATGGCTGATGAAAGCCGGCAGTGTTTGGCTACCGTCATGAGGGTAGAATTTGAGGAGGCCTAAAGTAGAGCTGAAAACAGTTCACATCCAGACTCCCTCCAATTAGTCTCTACTTCAGTGTGCATTCCCTCCCACTTTGCTTTTCCTTCTCTCTCCCTCTCTCAGCCCTGGACTATTAATATTGTTCTTATTTCAGCAGCTTTTCATTCTTCCCTCAGATTTCGCCATCTCTTCAGATAGAAGAACCTGCAACAAGTGGCAAAGGTCCCTCTGAACACAAAGCCTTCTGTTTGCAATTTTCTCTCCCTCGCTGTACATCATTCTTTCCCATTTTTACGGCAACCTCACCATTGCTCATTTTGACCAGAGCTTCACTTTTTTTTTTTTTTTTTTCACAGCCTCTCAATTTTTACATTCCCTTCTGCCCTTTTAAACAGGCAAATTATTTTAATTATTTTCTCTGGCGTTATTCCTTTTTCTCTGCCCTGCTAATTCATTTTCATGAGTCATTAATGTTACATTGTCTCTCTCCCCTACTGTCCATAGAGTACTTGAACTCATTTGTGCAGGGCGAAAGCCCATTCACTGATCATATGACCTATACCCTTGTAATACAAATTGCCCATCACTCCTACAATCTATTACCTTCAATGTTCTGGTTCGCCTATCACACTTCACAAAGAATCCTTCACAGCCAGGTCCAAAATTATTTTCCCTTTTCAGCTCAAATAAATTACTTCAGATGTAAACCTTTGGTTTTCTTTTGTTTTCAATTCAGTAACCTTTGAAGAAAAAACACATGAGTGGTGATCACATACATTGCTGTGAAATTCTTTGAAAACTCATTGTGCATCCATTCAACAATTAACACTTCTGATCTCTGTCCTTTGCAAGCCACACTTTCTGCAGAATATTTCATGACCCACTTTGCAAGCAGTTCTCAAACACCCCTGACGCGACCCACAGCCTGGCCGTGTCACCTTACTTGATGCCATCTCATATGAGACAGCACTTAAGTTCCTCACTAAGCTTCATGCAACGACCTGGTTCACAATTTTCCAACTTTTGGAACTTGTGATCTTCTGCCTTACTTTTATAACAACCCTAACAAGTGGAGCTGACCCATTAGACTTCAGGTTTGCTTGAGCAAATCCAATATTTCAGACTCTACATGGTGGCAATTTGCTTTTAGTTTTCTGAAGTGATAAAATTTTCTGTTGTTTTGGTTTGAACGAAACAGAAAGATGTAGAGTACTGTTTGGAGCTATAAAATATGATTTTGTAACTGGTTCTGGTTTTGTTTATTTCAAAATGTGGTTTCTTTCCGTTTTCTGCTTTTGTTCGCTTAACATGAAAAAATAAAATAAAATAAATAACAGCTGAACTGCTACTTGCTTCACAAACCACTGCAAAACACAGTACAGATAAGTGCCAGTGGACAAATTTGGCATACAGTAATTTCCCCTGCTTTCGCTGCTCATAGCCATTAATCAACATTTGTGAAGGGCACAGTGTGCTGGAGCCCACAGAGAAAGACTTATCTTGAAGTTGAGCTGAGTAATTGTCTCAAACTTGTGCTTCCATCGCTAGCACACAGAGAGCTAATCATACCTCCGATTGCTCTGCATAGCTCTTGAGAGAGGCATGCTGGGACAGGGTTTGAATGAGAACCAATAGGGAACTTCTCAAGGATGCCGGACGCTGCCATGGTTACTGTACAGCAGGGCCTTGGGAGACTGCCGCGTAACTCTGGTATGGCTAATGACAGGATGTTTAAACATGCCATAGATTTGAAAGACCGACTTGCGTGAATAAACTGCTCAAAAACGTGCAAAACGTGAGCTGAAAGCTGCTGCCGAGAGGGAGGAGAGGGAGAGTAATTATTGGTATACGTTGGTTGTAATGACTGGAGGTGTCAAAGCTTTAATTCCAGATGATGGCACAGCACCGGGCTCACTAAATACAGCACGGGCCTTTTGCGTTTAATACAAATTAACCCCATCTCAGTAGCTTGTCATGCATTTGAACACATCAGCCTGCCTGGCCATGCATTATTCAACAAGGCAAGGTCAACGGTTGAAAATAAACTTCTTATTTGTGAAAATGGCTCACTTAGCCAACCTATTCATCATAACATGGTCCTGTAAGCATCAATCAACAGACAGGCTGTTATTCACCGGCACAGGATGACACGCAGAGATCCGTACTGTGCCACGCTGCTATTTTAACCCCACAAACCCTGGGGGGGGGGGGGTCAACCATGTCATCTACAGCCCAAATGCATCAGCTTCCCATGCAAATATACAAGAACAGAGAGTGGGATTCCAGAATTACACATCAATTATTTGTTTTGTAGGCAAAATGTGTGTCAGGGTTTGTTTAAAAATTTAGTTTTGTGTTTCTTATGAATAATCTTTTGTCTGACAATCACTGTAAAAGTCTTATTGAAGGATTTTAGATTTAAGTTTTTTTTAACCAATAATTATAATAATATTATAAACTACTATTCCAATAGTTTATCCTAAAAAACTGATGTCTTCCTTCCACCAAAATCCATTGCATCATTATATAAACAAATAGACGCATACATATGCATGCATGCCTAAGTGACGCTTGCCCTGACAACTGTGTGGGTCTCGCAAGCAAAACATGTTGTTGATGGAAAGACATTGAGATGTTGCTGACATTGACACTGCCTGAAGAAAATTTCCTCTCGACTAACTTGTCAATAATGTGTCTCTGACCACCTCCCTTGAGGTTTGAACAATCAGTTTCAAGTGTATCATTAATGCATCTTGGTTGAATATAATGTTAAATCAGCCCATGATCCAAAAGTGCAATTTAGCAATGGGGTAAATGGGGCCTTAGTGACTGCACAAGTGTGTTAGATACTGGGAGGGAAATTCACACAGTATGAATAAGGAATTAGGAACACATGGTTATGATGCAAACTGCCAAATAGTGCTGATTGCAATTTCACAAGCAATTCCCCATCTTGTTGGCCAGTTCCGAGCGTTGAGGTTGCAAATGACGCAGCAGACTGTCATGATCTGGAACGTACAGCTTTATTCCACCCCTACAAGCCAGGCAACTGAATAATTTCTAGTGTATAGAAATCTAACTCATTTATATCCATGTGTTTTGATATATGTCTGCTCTTCTCCATCATTTCATCAACACTTGATGGATTGCTGCTGCCAAAAATGCTAGAAAATGTCGCAAATGTTGTGGTTACTGAATAAAGCGGAACTGGTGGATCTGTTTAATGAATTTGCCCCCAAATTGTCTATGTGGAGAGGGAAATCATAAAAATATATGATGTGTCATGGCATGTATCTGTCAGTGAGTGCTTGTGCTACACAGATGTGATTGATGTTGAACCAGAGATGTCTCAAAGATGGAGATATGGAGATTCCTTCTCTACAGCTGCAGTGGAATCATCCCTCAGCTGACAGCGACACTGTCAACACACACACACACTCTTACAGATTAGCCCTCACCTTAAACACCTCAAAGCAGAGTCACTCTTCAAACTGCTTCACTACATCAATATTATAAAGTGCATATTGTTTTGTGAGTAAAAAGGTTGTCTGGGTGGAAAAGCATCAGTGATGATTAGTGACATTATTACCGATGCAAATCACTCCAGATTGAAAAATAACAGTTCCCAGCTAAACTTAACACTGGATGCAGTAAAATATCAACAGCTTTGGTTCCTTTTCACACAAGTTATGATTACGGGGGAGTTTATGGGTTAATAAAAACTTATTTTTATGTGGTTTGCTTGCACAATATTGTGTGATATGACCTCAAAACATTTACACAATTGACCCAAAGCATTTTGACATTTGCATTACATAACCAGCTCCATATTGTATGACTTTTCTCTCATAGTAAACTTGCTTGGCAGCTCACCCGGTCCTGTACTGTGGAGTATACAGAACAGAGCATTAACCTTTTAAAATCACTAATTGGACATTTAATTTACAAACTACCTTAAAGCATATAACAACCAATACTATAAACGTTGCCAGATTCATGTTTATCTGCTTCGAAGACAACTGAAAAGCTTTTAGCACTTACAGACATTTCACTTTAAAAGTGTTAAAAAAAAAATACATGACAAGAGTGTAATATTTTGCAGATACGTTGCATATGAGCCTGGGTTGCAAGTTGAATACATTACAAAAATAAATAAATAACGTACACATATAGGCCTCTGTGCACGCATTATATTCCCAGCGTATGTCTAGTTTTATATCCAGAGCCACTATAATGGATTATTTCACTATAACCGAAGCAAATGAGTGTCAAGCAAACTTGTTTGGAAGCAATTTAAGGCTATTCCAATGATTTAAGGTCACGTTTGTGTTTTCGAACTAGTTTTAAGCAAATAAACTCATACGGGGACAGCTGTTCCTGTAAGAGGTTTCAAGCGAAGAAAAGTAACTGGAGCATCAATCGCGGTGTCAGGGGAGGAAGTAGGAGCCACTGAGGCTCTCTGGGCCCCTGGAATGTGCTTGGCTTGTGCTGCGTATAAAACTCCTATTCCTGGGTGTCTTGTTAGGGCTGCAAACATTCGCTCGGTAGAGAGAGAAACACCTATTTCTCCGTGTTGCATCCCGGGAGGGTAGGACGCTACGCTAAACAAAGCTGAAGGAACAGCGGCGCATGCTATTATTTCACCCCACTAAGCTAATGATGCGTCACCATCGTCAATTCAGCCACGCAACTCAGACACTCTGTCAGCACCCACCCTGTGACAAAACCCGGGCTGCTAACGAACCCACTTTGCCTGTTTGTTGCGCCTTTCTTTACACGTTGCACACGCAGGACTCATTACATCTTGTCATCTTGTCAAAGTCATACCCATGTGTTCTGTTCGTTTAATAATCTGCAGAAACACACCTGGAACTTCCAAAACATGGACGCTGATTTTCTTTGACTTAAAATGATTTTATGCATATATGGGGGATTTATTTGCATGCTTATGTTTATTCTTTTATTTCTATAAATGTAGGATGAGTGATCAAAACCTAACTCTACTTCACCAGAGGTGCAATGTTAGTTTTTCTTTTTTTTTTTTTTTTTTTTACACAAAATAGTCATAAATTAATATACATAAAAAAACAAAAGCGAAAGCAAGTCTGTGCAAATGTCAGTGCTGAAAATATTTTCGAATTGGTGCTCAGCGTGACACTGAGTTTATAGGAATGATTGTGCGCATTGTGTCAAATACGATTTTTTTTTTTTTTTTTTAAAGGCGCCACTCCAAACTGTCCCTGACAAACCAGCCATTTTCCTAAAGCCTTTCAATTTTTCCACTCGACCGCTGGCATTTACAATAGATGCCAATTTTACAAGCTTGCACCAAAAATAGTTTTTCACCAGCTTAAGTGTCACTGCTTCCCCAAATTACCGAGAACGTGTTTAGCCTGGGACTAAAACGTAAAACTTTTTATTTCACTTTTTATTAAAAAAAATTTATTTCACTCCTGCAAAGTGCCTCCTGAAACAGCACTGCGATTGGCTGATGAGGCAGGGCACCCTTTGATGATGCGATGACTAATATTGAACTTGGCAGCTCACAGTCGTCCTTGTCAACCTTGAACACCTGAAGACTTCATATCTGCAATAGAAAATCAATAGGCTGCTGACAGCGCACATCATTTAAAGGGGCTGTAGGTGTTTTTGGATAGGAGATGAAAGTGTTCACACACCAGCACCTGCCCTCCTATTGCTAATAAAACTATGCGAGACTGTCAGCAAGAGATTTGTGATGAATTCAGGAATATTGTGTCTCCATCCCCAACGCAGTGTTTTAAAAGGGACAAATGTCTGTGGAAAGTGAGAAAACATTGTGATGGAGGTGCATCTTTATTGAAGCAGCGAGCTTACAGCAACATGTGTGTCCTTGCTGAGAACATGTTTTACATGCTCAAACGAAGTCCTAAGAAAGAACCGCCGGCCAAGTCTATTATATCTCACTTCGTACTGGCTCTGTCCGTCTCAGTGTATTTCTCGCTCCTCTCAGGGGAAGATCTGAGCAATTCTCTTTCCCTAAAACGGTCTCTATTCAATAGCCTGCAACAATAAACTCTCCACCACGACTGCATCGTCAGCAAAGTGTAAAGAAAAAGGCTTTGCAGAAGTACATTCAAACACACACACACACACACAGATGTTGGTTTTTATGGTTTATGAGGACTCTCCATAGGCGTAATGGATTTTATATTGTACAGACTGTATAGACTGGACAGATTGTCCTACACTGACCCTATACCTAAACCTACCTCTTACAGGAAACTACAGGCATTTTTTTTTAGATTAAAAAAAAAAAACACCATTTAGTATGATGCCTTTTGAATAATGGGGGCACTGAAAACGTCCTCATAAATCACCTACATATTGTAATACCCATGTCATTATACAGATGCAGCTGTATGCCAGAGTTTACTAATACTGTAGACTAATACATGCCACTAAAAATCGATCACAAATAACAGCTCTTTGTTATAAGTGCATACACCGTAAATGCATGAAAGCAAAAAGCAACATGTTTCAATGCATTGCTTTGCAGTGTTTCTTACGTGAGCGGCTCAAAGATGAAATAAAAAAAGCACAATCACATTCAGGGACTTATTGCTATGTGTTACATCTCCCATCAAACTGTCTCCAAAGCAGATGTCTCAATTCAGGTAGCTGGTCACACACATGGAGGCCCAGCTGCCTCTTCCTAATCCATTTGATTCACTATATTTGCGTGACTAAAAGAGGTGGAGGCTGCCTCGATCAAAATGAAAGAAACAGAGACAAATAGAGAGAGAATGAGTTAGGAAAAACTAACTTCCGGTCCCATCTGTAATTGTTCCACTGGCTATGAAAACAAACACATTTGAAACGGTGTTATGGACCTGCCAGAACAATTATGGAAAAAAGAACCAGAGAAAAAACTGAAAATAAGTATTTAATTAAGGCTGCTTGGATGGTTGTTGTAATAATAATAATAATAATAATAATAATAATAGTTTGTCTGGAAATCATAATTGTGTATCATTCAAACCTGTTACCTGACCAAATGGAAATGTTAATTTAGCAATAATAATGAACCAATATTAGGTCCCTTATTGACCCTAATTATTGAATTTAGGCTTGATTCGTAACCATTTCAGAATACCATTTACTTGTGTGTGTACTCTGTATTATGTACATTAATCATTTAGTCAATGTCGTCTAGTGACTTTTGATATTTAATATTAAATGTTCATCACAAAATGACAAATTTGATTTAACTTCTGCAAGCTTTTTATTATCCCATTTACTAAAGTGTCACAAAATAATCCACAGAATGCTAAGGCGAAAATAAAACTCTGGCCATGGATAAACTGAGTGAAAAAAAAACATGAGCAGACATTAGTTCTGGAGTCAGCTTATGAGAGTGATGAAAGAGCGAGAAAGTCCAGAGCAAGAATGAGAGAAAACATCAAGGTTAAAGCCTGCTCTTTGTAAGAATAGTTTGCAGAGGCACGGTTGTCTGTGGGCTGCGCTGACTGTGTACCCACAGAAACATTAATACTGTACGCTTCTTCAATCTGGAGAAAATCCCTTATCATAGATTTCACACACGGGTCAGGGGGCACGATTAATTGCGTTTAAAAAAAAAAAAAAAATTAATCACATTAAATTAACATCAAATTAAGAGCCCTGAAAAAATACAGAAAAAAAAAGACTGTAGAAAATGTAGGCCACAGAGAGCTCTGACGCAGTATTTCTAATTAAAAAAAAAAACAGATATCCTCAAAAGCAAGAGTCCTGTTTTTTCAGGCAGTACTGACTCTCCTCAGTATACTTAGAAAGCTCAGTTAGAGGAGCGCACGGGAACCCTGAACCATTTTGAGGAATTCTTCAGGAAAAAAAGGCTTAAGAAAGAAAAGCCATTTGGCTACTGACCAAACACTAGCTATTAATCCATTACAGTAATGTGCATGTAGACCCCTGAAAACGTGTTTTTTGGGAATCCCTCATAACTAGTGGGTCACTGTAAAAAGACAGCTAGCCACTTAAAAGCTGTAAGAAGCAATTACTCCTTTGTAGCGCAAGTAGAAGAGTTCATAAAAGTATAACTTTAATTGCCATTAATTGCACAAGGGTGACTGCCTCTGCATGCCTAATGTTCTAAGTGCCCGTGGACGTGATTTATGAGCTTTGATTAACTCTGCTCACAGAACACTGAGGATGTATGGAGATTTTACAAGCTTTTAAAGAACTATGGTGCGTAAAGGTCTTAAAAAAAACTGCAGATGTGCAACTGTTGGGACGATTGAATTCATTCATTGTGTATGCAATTTATCCAGTTCCTTCTTGATAGAATAATTAAGTGAGCATTAGATTTAGATTTTAAATGTTCATTAGACGAAGTGCCTTATAAAATTCAACCAATAAGAAGATGCTAAATAAAGCTGCCTTTTACATTCACACACGCACCTTTTTGTATAACTTTGCTGAGCAATTTAAATGAGGCATGAGGAAACTCCGAGCATACTGTACATGTTCAGGTTCTAGTCTATTTTTTTGTTTGTTATGTTATTTTCCATGTGTTGCAGGTGTGCGAACTTCACATTAACTTTACCCCCCCCAGTCTTAAATTACATTTTAAATTAAAACTGCAATTAAAAACTGTTGTCTAAGAGGGGGGGGGGAAATCAAAAAACTTTCATTTAATTAAAGCTGATTGGCTGTGAGCTTAGCATCTGTGTTTGCACTGTACAAATGACATTGTGTGTCATTTAGGAATATGAGAGTACACTAAAGATTGGAGATAAACTTAACAAGCACACAGGCACCACTGAGAATGAGATTTATTTAAAGTGTGATTGTTGTAGCCAATACTGGTAGTGTTTTCAGATTGGAAGTATTTGGGATGAGCTGCAGCTTAGCCTCGGTCAGCAGAGGAGTACATTTTCATATCTGAAACTTAGAGCACCCTTAATTCTTAAAATGACTTTTTTATGCCCAGCTGAAACAAAATTGCAGTGTACAGTTAGGGAAATATTGTGGGCTTCCAAGCTAGCGGCTGCTGTATGCACACACGCACACACATTGTAAGAGCGACAGTCGAGAGCCCGGCATGAACAGATGTTTATTTATAAAGTAGCAGCAGGCAGGACATGACAGAGGTCACTAAAGCCAGGGTCAGCACGAGTCCCTATGAATTATTGATACTCATCATATCTGAACGTGTGTGAGAGAGGGAACAGCCCTGGAGCACACTATAAGCACAGATGACAAACTAAGTCACACAATTTGACACCAACTTTTTAAATAAAATGCGGCCCAGTTCCAAACGAGGAACACTGTCTTTTTTTTTGTTTTTTTTTGTTTGACAACAGGGCGATGACATACTAGGAAAACAAAAAATCTGCAACAATAATAAAATGTCTTTAAGACCTTGTATGAAATGAGCTCTCACCTCTTTTCTCGCACTTCCTCTCAGTCTGCGCTTAATGGTCAGGCGGCTGTGTTGATAAACAGAGACGGATTTCTGTAATGAACAAATAAAGAGAAGAAAACAATTATTCAATAGTAAAAAAGAAGAAGGGTAAAAATGAGTAAATTAGTGAAAGGTATCATTTTAAAAAATGACAAAAGCATGCTATTGCACTTAATAGCCAGAGATATTTTCCAAAATAATTCAAACAAATCTCAAAGCAACCGTATTCAAGTGCAGACTCAAGTGCTCATTTTTTGTACCTACTGAGCATCTCATTTCTATCAAGAGTGCTTATTATATTCAGAAGTACTCTTAAATGTTCATAAAAGCAAATATAATAAACATTTAAAAAGAAACAATTTAAAACATGCTGATTGACATAATGTACTGTATTGACTTCTAAAGCAACTTCACCTGCAACAATAATTAAATCTTATTCTATATTCTTAGCAGATACTCAACACATCATATAATTATTTTGGATTCGATCTGTAACTGATTGGCTACTCTTAGTAAACATAGATGAACAGAACAGCAGGATACAGTACACAACAAAAACAGAAAAAAACTCAACTGGGCACGCGGATAGCAGATGTTAGCTGTTTGCGAAAGCAAATAAAAACATCCGGCCCACTTCAGCAAGATGTAATCTGATCCATTACTGTCCTATCTTTCACCAAAAAAACACACACGCACCTACAGTTTCAGCATAATCACAGAGGAGGGAAAAGAAAAGGAAAAAGATTGCAGGCACTTTGACCGAGCAGAAACCTGTTTGTTCATAAATCGCAGCAGATTACACCTAAGAGGAGAACAAAGTTTTGAGACCGCAACTTCAAATAAGCGTCTGCAGCTTACGGTCTCAAATAAAAGCACGAGCGATGATTGACTCGCTGTAAAACACAGATTTGATTGGTGCCCTTTAGGATGGGTCTGAGTGCACTTTCTATCTCTCTCCCTCGCTGTCTGTCCGACTCCGATGCAGACACTTCACCTCCTCTATATTAAACCACTAGACAAGGCACACAGGGTCCCAAACTCATTTCGAATGGTATTGATCCCTTCCACAAATAAGAACCCACACCACAATTTATTTGCGTCCCCTCAGGTATCATCTGTTTAAACATTTTCCTGTATCAATCAGTGTGGGCTCTCCAGGGGGACGCCGTCTCGCACCAGTCTGGTTATTATCCCCTGCTGATGAAAGATGCGCCCGTCTGCACAGGTCTGGGAACAGCTTTTAGGAAGTTATGCACTTAGGATTCTTCAAAACATGCCTCTTTTGGGACTTTTACGGCAATTTGATTCTCCGGGTTATCTAGAAAGGACTCATCCTTCCTTTCTTTTTTAAGGGTACAGCTACAATAAAAATCACTTATTCCCTACCATAAAAAGTTACTTTTTAAAGGAGTTCTTTTATGACCCATTTCGTATTATAAATCTGACTTGGGTCATTTGGCACATTTCTACAAATATGAGACCCTTATTTTCCAAAATAATTAAAACAAATCTCTTTCTACGACTCTTTCCACACTCAAGTGCTGATGGCATTTCGTACCAAGCGTTTCATTTCTATCGTACTATAGGAATGTTAAAAATTAGTGATTATTGTAGTCAGAAGCACTCTTAAATGTTCCTGAAAACAAATAAAATATGAGGGAGAGAAAAAGAGGGAATTATTGGCTTTTATCAACACATAGTGAAGCATTGAGATGACAGAAAATGTAAAAAAAAAAAAAAAAAAATTAATTTAAAGTGCTTTAAAGACCTGATTCATAGCTGTCCGATAACTGAATCTAATTTTGTTAATTTGTCATAAAAATTTTTTAAATAAAAATCACAATGATGGAGATGCACACAAATTCGGTTGGTTTGAATGTTGAACATTCATTTTTGTTTTTATTATTATTTAAACAATTTGATAGGTTAAAAATACCTTTATGTCATTATCTTTAGAGAATGTATTTTTGATAATTACTCATAATATAAGTATAAAGTTAAATAGATAAAAAAAAAAAAAAAAAATAATAATATATATATATATAATGTATTTCTTTTTTGTCCCTACATTTCACTGTGGTGAAAGTTTGTTTATATTTCAGAACTTCTGAAGTTTTTAATCAGGGCAAACAAACCTAATGTCATCTCAACTTGTAAAATACAATCAATTAAAAATTTTCAGTAGGAATTCTGTACTTATTGTTAGTGAAATAAACAGCCTTATAGCAATGATGATATGCAACAAAAGCATAAAATAGAATATGAGGCAGTCAGAGGGTTCAAACTAATTTTCCTCAACTACTTTCAGTCATCATCAATATGCACAGTCAACATACCGGAATATAGTGGAAGAGTAGAGTGCATTTCAATAAAGTCAACTTCATTCGAAATCTGTATGTTACTTTACAACGTTGAAATGAAAAACACCTTGAATGAAGCAAACAAAGTAAGATCGTTTCTCATCGTCTCTTAATATAAAAGAGATGTAGGCGCTTCAAATAATATAGATTAAGCGATACTTTGCATTCTATATTACAAAAGAATATGTGCGGACTAGAGAACAATCACCTGCTTTATAATTATTGTGAACATTTTCAGTCTTTGTCCAACAGTTATTTTAGTCTCTGTTAAATGTGTGTATAATGTCCAGCAGTAAATGGTGGGCTTTTGTGGGACACACCATGACTAACGGCTTCCTCATCGCTAATCTCATCCCTGTGCTTGTCGCTTGTATGTTTGTTGCTCTTCTGCCTGGACCAGATGTGCCTGTTTAGAAACTGTGACGGACAGGGAAAGAGGAGTTTGGAGCGCTGAAGCTATTGTTAGGAAATTCGCTCCGAATCGCACCAGGAGCGGACAATTGAGCGGAACCCAGATTTTCTTTAGAGACTGGTTTAGGATGCACTCATCACAGCTATAAAAAAAAATCTCTATGCTAAAGTAATATAAACACAAGAACACACACAAGCACAAACATAGAACAAAGAGCGATGCTTTCAGAGAATGCTTTAAAGACCATTTTAAAAGAGTTTCTTGTGAAGTGTTATATTAATTAATTTATAGACATTGAAAAATGGCAAGAATAACCTTTTGCTGATTAATGGACCTATTCTCCAGATTCACTGAGGCACTTACAACATGTAAAACTCTTTCACTAGAAAAAAAACGAACTTCTATAAAATCTTCAATTATTAATGTAACTAAAACAAATAAAAGAACTGAGGGTAATTATATATTTATTCTTATTATTATGAATACTAATACTAATTAAAACTCGGAAAATAAATAAAACCTGCCATAAAAATACAGTTTACTACATTTAAATATTAAGAAAGCTTATAACACAAAAGTGAAATATATTGATGTATACTGTGTCTAAATAATCTACAAATTTATAGACACATCAAGCCCAAATTTTGTAACATTGGCATGTAAATTAATGATAACAATAACAACAAGAATAATAATAATCATCATCAACTGTATATTTAAATGTTCACATGAAATGTCCTTAGCAAGACAAACAACTTTAATGCCAAAATGCAGACTGTATTGTTTTATACCACATAAAAAAAAACTAACATAAAAGTCATAGTATAGATTGCTACATATAAATAAGAAGGGATATAATTAAATTAATAATTCGTAGACAAATCTAACCCCATATTGTATAACTTTTGCTAAATAATTAATTCATTAATTTGTTCAATAATAATAACAACAATAATAAGCGGTGTAGGTTGCATTATGGACGTATAAAGTGCTATATATTAAATTAGGTTCATCAAGACAAACATTTTTTATTAAAAAATTATTCAAAAAAGAATAATACAATTCATTGTATGTGGAAAAAAAAGGTGCTGTTGTAAAAAGTTACAGAATAATAATAATAATAAAAATAGCTGTCAACCTACTTGTACTACATCTGCAACTAATAAAAGTCATCAGCAGCATAAACACAAATCCTGCATATTTTCAGCATCTGTCTGGGAAGACTTGGAGCAGACATTATGGTAACTAGCCTCTGAATAGAACATTTGCTATGAGCATTACGCTGCAGTGTGTTGAGGGGGGTATTCATATCCACCCAACACAGAGGCTAAAATCCTGCGGTTGTGAGGGCAAGTGCTGCTCAGCGGCGGGAAAGAGAAAAGGATGTGACACGAGCCACCTCCCTCATGAACACTGCGAGTCTTTTCAAGTCAGCAGTTCAAATATTCATGACTGCGCTCATGTAGCGCTTTTTAACCTTCTCCTGACCCCATTTAAGCATTAGATGCTTCTTAGAAAGTTCTGTGGGCCAGGAGGAGGCAAAACAGATTTGAGTCGTCATGACAGTTGTACACTTTCTTTCTTCTTTTTCGTGTCCTCACTCCCCGTTAACCTACACGATCAGGATTTTGATGTGAAGAGACTGTTATTTGTGCAATGCACAAATGTGATTTTCTAATTATGCGTGGAACCTTTCGAGCAACCGGTGAATAAAAACATTTTCGCTCTTGTAATGACACATGCAGTTTGTGCTGGTAGAGAAGATGATGAAGATGCTGACAGAAGTAATCTGCACAAACTGGGAGGTTGCCAGATATCTCAAACAATGATTAGATATATGTACAGTATATATTTTTTTTCTATTGCTGAAGGGACACATAGTGAGAGAGAAGCAAAGCTCTAATTATGACTGGAGTTGCATTGCCAAAACAAATCAATAGCTCATGTGCAAAAACTCGTGATTTATATTTTATTTATATTTCATGACTACTCGTGAAATATAAATGCACACAAAATGTTTTTATGTCTTTGCATGACCTAGAGTTGTAAACAGGGCCAAAAGTACAGCACTTTTTCCCAGTTTTCCACTATTTTGAGTAAAAAAAAAGAATAAAATAAAATAAAAGGACTAGTCCATGGAGAATATCCATGACCTTTCCAGTCATCCATGACTACTCAATACGTTAGTATACATATTTCCCTCTTTAAATCATACCATCCCATAGAGTTTTCATTTGAAGGTCAGGTATAAATGAAAATGTTTAAACGGTTATTCTTATTAGTGAACATGTCTTCAGTAAGACCTTGAGCTTGTGGGTCATGAAGAAGAACATATAGGTGATGAAATATTTTTGAGCAGAGTAAAAATAGAAAAAGATTGGAAAGTCCTACATTAAGGCACGGCACTATAGGGAAAACCTTTTTTTTTTTATTCCATAAAATGTCATCCTTCTGACAGTGAAAGGAAACATAAATACACATTTATGTATTTGCGACTTTAGATTTTATTTGCATTGCATATATTTCTATGATTTTCTATGAGTCAGACATCTGCACTTTTCTTTCATACAATAATTTCACAACTTTATTTCTACCTATTTTTTGAAGGATTTGTATTTTGAATTATACGTGAATCTTTCTCTTTCTTCATTTCTGACTGTTGACAGTATTTTTCAGATTTATGGAATTATAACACATTTAAAATATCAACAACATTTAAAACAAACACAAAATATATAAATATGAAAAATCAATATATAAAAAAAATGGTTATATGTTCCGATTATAGTCTTTTTTTATATATATATTTTGCAAATCAGTATGTATTTAATCATTTAATAATGCCCCATTTGCATATTTAAACAAAACTTTGGAAGAACACAATACAAAACCAATAATCATCTGGAAAAGCCTATTCACCTGTGCTGTCTTGCCTAAAATAAGGATTGCTTTGCTAATCTTAAAAAGTTTTTATATTAATAACACCAAAAATAAATAAAATACTTCTATTCCACACTTCTTCTACTACGCTGCTTTGTTTTCCTGGTATATGCTCAGTCCAGGTTTCGTTTCAACGGAGCTTCCGCTGAATAAAACTTCAGTAAAACTGGAGAACTGACAGAGTTTCGCAAATATGTTTGCAAGGTAGTGCTCAAACTGATCTGAGTGGACACGTAAAGACAGGCTGGACAGGACACTAGTGGTTCCCCAAGGGGACTGAGAGAGCTAACTCCTGTGGCTTATTGCTGAAAACTAGCTTCACTCCTGATTTTAATATATGTATAAATATGCACTACTGGAGGCATCTGGATGGAGTGAGAGGCTACAGGGACATGTCAGCAAGAGAGTGGCCTGACTGCAGTCACACACCAGCAAACACTTGTGCCCTCTCACATACACACATATAGAGAGCAACACACACACATACTCGCACATTCGCATATCATCCCTGTCATGACTACATATGCATGACAGAAACCTTTCAGGAACTCCATCCAAAGAGTTCTCCGTCGAGTTAACCCTCAGCAAATGTGCGACTGGGTTCAACTCTGGAAGTAAGAAGGGATAAGGGGGAGAAAAAAAAACAAAAAAAACTGACAGCCAATTTTGACAGCCAATTGCTCTGTATGGAAATTCCCCTCCACCTCCTGACAACTTTCCTTGCCTCTCTTTTTTGGCAGAAACTCCCAGAACTGGAGATGTATTTACTGACTTGCTGGTGCCGAGTCACTTAGGCATCTGAGGAAGAGGAATGCAAATCCATAATTTAACAGTATGGTGAAGGTGTCAGGGAAACTGGCTCCCCGTTTGTAGCACAAGCTGAACTTTCGCTCGAGCACAGGTGACATTGCTTTGAAAGGGTGAGGGAGGCTTTCCAAGCCTTTCAGATCAAGAGGACCAACACACATGACTCAACCCTTCAGGGTCAAACACAGGGCATTCACCAGCCCCCAGAAGAAGAAGAAGAAGAAAAAAAACACACTCTGCAGTCATGAGAAATGGCATCTTCCAAAAGAGCGTCTGCTCAGAAGACAGATTTGGCATTTGAAATCATTCTTGCCAACTGAGAAATAAATGGTGCAGTAAAATGCTAAGTTGTGTCGTACTTAAAGAAACTAAATAACTAACTATTCATCATGATCACCACTTCTTTCTTTTCTTTCTTTCTGTCATTCATTCATTCTTTCTGTCTGTCATTCTTCCTTTCTTTATATATATATATATAGAGAGAGATTTTACTTAACATAATTTCCAAAATCTAATGTGAATACTGATTTCTTGCTTTTTTCTGGCTTTTGATAGTTGACTGTTAAAACTAAGTGTGCCAAATGGGGTTTGTCCAAACAGTTTATGACCTTTACTCAAAAAAAGAACCCCCTTTTAATGCATTGACATGACATTGTCAGGTTATTAATCATAATCGGTGTCAGTTTTTTTCCATGTAACCTTAATACTTGAAAGATCTCTAGATCTGTGTCGTTTAAAAGATTCTAAACTGTGCACTTAAGATAGCTGGGTCACAGACATGGCAAGGTTCAACCAAATGCGTACACACACGCGCACAAACATACACACGCACGGCCTCTCAGGAACTTTTTTTATGGCTGCAGAGTGCCACCATGGAGCCACTCCAGCTTTAGCTGCTCCTCAATTATGCAGTAGAGTTTTTTGACCTGCTGCACAGATCTCTCCCCTCCTCAATTATGAATGGACCTCTTGATTGAGGTGGGTTCCTTTCCACTCATCCCTCCCTCTCCCTTTTTTTTTTTATTCCTCTAAACGAACAGGCGCCACTGTTCCTGCCGTCAGAGAACAACTGAATGCATGTTGAAAGGGTTTGGAGAATTATGGGATGAGAAAAGGCATTAGACACGACGGGTGGTGGTAATTTTCATTTCGTGATGCTTTGGTCAAAATGTGAAATAAAGACGTCGGTGAATAAGTGAAACCACCAGAACATTTTCTTGAGAGGTACAAATGTAGCTGCACTTTGTTTAGTTTCCTGAATAATGTACTTTCTTCAGCAATGACTGGAGAAATAACGTCATGAAGAAACTAAGTTGTGTCATTTTTATTTGCAAGTGTTGGTTGACAATATGGATAATCAAAAGTGTCCGGATCTTTTAAGTTCTTAATGCTGCTACTATGTAATTAATTAACTACATAAATAAACTATGACAACAAAATGCTTGGCAGAAATATATTTGAATAATTTAAATTACAGTCAAACGTGGAACAACAAAGTGATTAAAATATAAATTCAGCTAAAGCATTTTTATTTCATATTGCATTTACATACAGATTAAAATACATTTTTAAAATGTATTTATTTTTCAGAGAGATTGTATAGCATTTGGCTGCATGGTGGGAAATGGCAATCAAACCACAATATCTCTAGAGGTCTTGTCAAAGAGCAATTTTCTATCATCTTTATAAAAAAAACAAACCTGCTGACTCTACGTTCTGGTGAAAGTGATTAAATGTACAAAGGATATTGAACTTATGGAAGAATCTCTGCAATGCTATCCACAAAAAAAAAAGTCTGTTATCAGTTAATTCAGTGTTAATGATCACCAGAAAAAAATTGAGAACGTTATTTATTCTATTCAACGTTCTTTTCCATCAAAGGCAAACAGCTGCGTTTAATCTGAGAAGCAAGAAAAACGTCTCATTTTTTGCATATGGCATTTAAGAGGGTTGTACTTTCAAAGACTCTGAGAAATTGCTTTGATTCTGGAAAAAAAAAAAGATCTCATATTCACTTTTTGCTGCCAGTGTTAATAAATAAATAAGCATACTTCTGGACATCACATTCAAAACAAGATGCATACTTGCAAACAAATTACAAATTCGAGACACCTACCAAATCTACGCAGTTACTTCAACCTGTGCCAGACCTCTACTTTAGAAGTCCCTCTAAAGCCTAGTACACACTAATCAATCTGCCCACTTTTCAGACCATCTTAATCAATCCACGGATTACTGCATCTAAGTGACCCATACTTCTGATTGCAAATCTCCCAGAATGAAGAGTGCAGATTTAGTCCTTATGAAGCTTAATGAACACAGCTGACTTAGGCTAAATTGTGATTTATTGTTTCGCCTCCTTCCTCCGGCCCTGGGGATAATTGTGGAAGAAGAAATTAATGGGGTCAATTGGTCTATTTTTGTTGCGCTAATTTGCTAGCGTCAAAGACTACATTAACCTGTAAGTCTTACTATCTCAGGTGCATCGGCGCTCTCCTGACAGAGCACGTCTCGGGATGGAGAGCCTCGAGTCAGAACCTCACAGAAACCAGGATAAGACAGACTTCATTGACACCTACTGTACCCCGCCATGGAGCTCGTTGAAAGAGCGCTTGTGGAAATTCTGCTGAGACTTGGCTAAGAATTATGAATTGCTAATCAGGTCTTATACCGTACGCACGAGTCGTCTCAGTATGAATATGATCCTAGTTGAGCCTGTTTGATTTGGCTTGAGTGGAGTGGCTCTGAATAGCGAAAATCCAGCTGATATTTTCTACAGCAGATTGCAGTGGAGTGATGGAAGATCTTTTAAACAAATTGTTAAACGGTATCAAGGCCATCAAATAACACTGTGCATTTTGTTACAAGTACACTTGAAAATATACCTGTCATTATGATCACAGTCAAGCTCTGGTTGTGTCTTGAGCTCTTTCAAGCCAAGTGCAATTATTCAGGAAAAAACTAAAGATGATTTTGAACAGGCATAATGCATTTCTATAAACCAATTCAGACCAGGGACAGATCTTTGCCCAACATTAAACTTTTTCAGTTTGAATGTCATTATTCCCTGCCAATAAATTTGAACTTTCAGTCGTGTCCAGAGCCACGCCAGGCACACATTTTTAGTCATGCCAAGGCATTGAGTCATTTTTGCCAACCGACATTAAACAGCAAGCATCTGAAACTGCTGTTGTTTTCTTTCGCTGCAGATTTTTGAGCACAAATCAAAAATGATAAAACTACAGTTCATAAAGTCAAAAATTCAGTAATTTAACAGAAGAATTCACACATTTAACCTGCGTCAAACATACTGTTCATATTTTTATCCTTCAAATATTTACATCTTCTCAAACATTCAAATATATAAATATACATTTTCCATTTTAATTCAACATGTTCCCTTATTGTAGAAATCAGCTTACATGTATTCATAGCAGATTTTACCTATAATCCAGCACTCATACGTTCAATTTTACATATTTAGTAAAGATGTTTTTGCTACTGACCTTAATTGTTCTATACATAAAAAATATATATTTTTGTCGAACACCACATGCATTTTATTTTATAAATAATGTATTCATTAATAAGCTCTTTGTCATCAATTCATAAAAGAGCACAGGATGAAGCACTCACACTATAATGGCAAATTATTAACAGCCTGTCATTTATTTATTTTATTTTTTCTTTGCAGCAGTAAATGTTACTGCTCTGACTTTATTACATATGAAATCATGTGTTTCAGAATAGTCAGAATTGCTAAAGAATAGAAAGAATTTGAATTGGCATGAAAGGGCCTTAAAGGATTGACTTTCAACACGTTGCATGAGTACCCATCTATTATATTGTAGAAGTTAAAACACATTGCTTAATTCCTTGCATGAGGGATTTTGGCCTATAGATCAAATATTCAGGTGACGCAGCTCGCACATGAGGCATTGAGGTGAAAGGCCTGCAGACTAATGGAGAAAATCTGGAACAAAAAGCTGTGTAGAAGGGGTTCTTTGCTTTAATCTAGCTTAACCCTGGAACACAGAGTCGAGTCTGCTTAATGTCAGCTCTGTGGACAGAGCACTGGGTATTAACCACAGCCCTGCTATAAGAGAAGAAAGCAAACAGCAGACAGGAGAGTGTCACCGCCATAGACACCGGGTGATGAACTGTTATTCTCTGCATATGTGTCAAAGAAAAACGTATCAACCACTGACTAGCTGTCACCTAATACTTACAACTCATATAAACCATCATACATTCATTAGTATCTTTAAATATTTGTATAGGGGTTTTATCACATGCACATTTTTGTGTTTGCCTAGATATAAAAAAATAAAAAAAATAAATAAAAAATACTGAGCATCTAAAATATAAAGCCTTTTAGAAATGTTCAAATGTTTGTAAATATCAATTGGATTGCATTTACAATGTATTTCAGTTAGTAAACAAATTAAATATCTTTCATAGATAATTTTTTTTAATCATTGGTCAGAGAAACTGTAAAGATTTGTCCCAATATGATATATTATAATTTAAATGTATTTATAACTTAATATAATATAATACAATATAATATTAATATTAAACATGTATTGTATATGCTGTCAATATGTCTATCCAAACATACAAAATGTACATGCTGTGTGTATATTGTGTATATTTTATAAGCAAAGTGTAAAAAAAAAGACTAATACATTTTGTTCCACACACAAAAAAAGTACAGTATGTGTTTGTAAAAGTATTTCTGAGAATATTGGAGCCTGTGTCAAAAGAACTATTACTGTTGAGAAGGCGGAGATGAGATGTTCGGAGGGGCTCCTAAAACAGCACCACTCAGGGGGCAAATGACACTAGGGGGGTCTGCACTCTACCATCCCACCGCAAGCACACACACACACACACACACACACACTGGTATGATACATGACCCCGCTCTGACGCTCCTTATGGAGCGGTGCAGATGAGAAGAGGCAATCTAGAGAAAACATGCTCACACACACACACACACACACACACACACACAACACACACTCTCTCATATTCGGGGCCCTACAAACTCCTGACGTTGATTTGAAATAAATGGAGACTGATGATCAGTCGATGACAATTCCCGTAATCATTAAGCGGGGAGCGATTCATCAGGGGAGCGGAATCGGAGGCCTCTGTGTCACATTTATCCTGCTGGAGAGAAGTGCCGTGCAAGCTGCACTTTTTAAAAGGATTGATTACAATCCAGCTGCTGTATTTTTTTTTTTCTTTTTCCCCACACTCCTAAATGTGGGATAATCAGGTATTTAGCCCAAAAAAGGCCCGGGAAGCGGGAGGAGAGGGAGTTTTGCAATCTAATTTCCCCACAGCCAACTCTTACTCCCTGCGCTGATGACTGTCTGGGGGATGTAATGATGCGGAAGACGCTCTGTCATATTAGACAGGAGGGATAAGGAAAAAAAAGCTTCTTCCAAAGCACTTTGCTACAAAAATAGCTTACGACCTTATGAACTTGGTTCCCTTAAAGGGCCAATTAGAATTAAAGTGCTGAATGGACAAACTAATAGGTGAAGGTGTGGTTACTTTGAATTTGAGCAGCCACACATTGCAATGAATTATCCTATTATTGGTATTTTTTTTTTATTTTTACTTTAGTAATTACAACATGATTTGGAATTCCACAAGTGCAGCTCATTGTGGTCAGGATGACTTGTTAATCTTGCGTAATGTACTTAAAACAGTTGATATTTTTGTTGTCTTCCTTGTCATCATTATAATTATAATGCAAGTACTGTATGCACAAGGAATATTATATGTATTACCCCTGCAATAAATCACTGTAATTGTTGCAAGGACAGCTAGTAGCAACTTTACAGGAGATTAAGAAATAATGTAAGAAGTTGTAAGAATAATGTAAGAAATAATTAGCAATATTAAGTCCGAAATTGCACTTCAATGCTGAATGCAATCGTGATATTATCTTGATTACATTACATCTTGACACATATTATTACATTTGGCCATTATTTTGTAAAAAATATACATATGCACTGCAGATTTATACTTTATCTAATGCATGCAACTGTGTCTGTCCATTTATTATTATTAACAACCATTAAACCATTAATAAATTATTATTACTATGCAGAATTTTGTAACTATAACTTATATCAAAACCAGATTTCACAGCTTTCCTCTAAGAAGAGACGTTTAAGCATTAAGACACGGAGCACATTGCTAATGTTTTCAACTTAGGTTATAAAAACACAGCAGGGGATGATTTGAAGTAATATGTGATTTCATTTTTTATTTTTTTTTTGTAATTGAGCTATTAGCCCCTCCCAGGACATTCTAGAAGTCGCTAATTGAAACCAGACGACCATGCGAGGCAACGTAGGTGAAATTGTTCTCAAATGTAAGGTGTAAACCTAAATAGAAAATTGCTGTAATCTTGATCAAACATAACATATCATAACAAACACCATAGATGTTAAAACACAGAATGTGTGCTCTGAGAGGAAAAATGAGGCAGCACAGATAAAACAAATGATTAGATTTCACAATAAATTTCTTCACCTCTGCTTTTCTTTCCAAAAAAAAAAAAAAAAAAAGGTGGGGGGACTCAGACGGCTGCTCTTGCGGGGTTTTTAATTCAATAAATATTAATTGCCATGTCAAGACATCTGCACACAGATGAATTATTTAATGATAGACACTAGATAAGGAAAAAAAAGCTTCTTCCAAAGCACTTTGCTACAAAAATAGCTTACGACCTTATGAACTTGGTTCCCTTAAAGGGCCAATTAGAATTAAAGTGCTGAATGGACAAACTAATAGGTGAAGGTGTGGTTACTTTGAATTTGAGCAGCCACACATTGCAATGAATTATCCTATTATTGGTATTTTTTTTTTATTTTTACTTTAGTAATTACAACATGATTTGGAATTCCACAAGTGCAGCTCATTGTGGTCAGGATGACTTGTTAATCTTGCGTAATGTACTTAAAACAGTTGATATTTTTGTTGTCTTCCTTGTCATCATTATAATTATAATGCAAGTACTGTATGCACAAGGAATATTATATGTATTACCCCTGCAATAAATCACTGTAATTGTTGCAAGGACAGCTAGTAGCAACTTTACAGGAGATTAAGAAATAATGTAAGAAGTTGTAAGAATAATGTAAGAAATAATTAGCAATATTAAGTCCGAAATTGCACTTCAATGCTGAATGCAATCGTGATATTATCTTGATTACATTACATCTTGACACATATTATTACATTTGGCCATTATTTTGTAAAAAATATACATATGCACTGCAGATTTATACTTTATCTAATGCATGCAACTGTGTCTGTCCATTTATTATTATTAACAACCATTAAACCATTAATAAATTATTATTACTATGCAGAATTTTGTAACTATAACTTATATCAAAACCAGATTTCACAGCTTTCCTCTAAGAAGAGACGTTTAAGCATTAAGACACGGAGCACATTGCTAATGTTTTCAACTTAGGTTATAAAAACACAGCAGGGGATGATTTGAAGTAATATGTGATTTCATTTTTTATTTTTTTTTTGTAATTGAGCTATTAGCCCCTCCCAGGACATTCTAGAAGTCGCTAATTGAAACCAGACGACCATGCGAGGCAACGTAGGTGAAATTGTTCTCAAATGTAAGGTGTAAACCTAAATAGAAAATTGCTGTAATCTTGATCAAACATAACATATCATAACAAACACCATAGATGTTAAAACACAGAATGTGTGCTCTGAGAGGAAAAATGAGGCAGCACAGATAAAACAAATGATTAGATTTCACAATAAATTTCTTCACCTCTGCTTTTCTTTCCAAAAAAAAAAAAAAAAAAAGGTGGGGGGACTCAGACGGCTGCTCTTGCGGGGTTTTTAATTCAATAAATATTAATTGCCATGTCAAGACATCTGCACACAGATGAATTATTTAATGATAGACACCCTGTCTACTTGAAATATGACACTCTGAAGGCACTTTATGCAAACAGTCTGGGTTGCAGGACTTGGGAAAAATGTCAGAGCAGAACACGGAGTTCAAACGCAGTTCAGCGTCATTAATGTTGCAGCGTAAAAGCAACTCAATGTGACGAAAAAACACGCGCGCACGGGGAAAAAAAAAAGGCTTGGGAAAGCGATGAGGGCCCCGAGTACAAGAGAAAATACTTTCTCCCACAGCAGAAGTAGGATTTTAATGGCTTTTGTGCTAAAGCATTTACAGGACCTTGAGCATCAGAATACCTATTGATGTGGGCAAGCAGTCGGACAGACCATCTATTCCATCAAGTTAGTCAAAAAGCCCTGAGCGAGTTTTTGTCTGAACACAGCCTCCCGGCTATCATAAACCCTAAAGAAAACAATGCTTTTTGCTGACAGAACATCATATTTCACATTTCATTACGGAGAAGAGACGAGAAAGTGAGGGAGAAACTACAATTACGTTTTCTGTGTGGAACAGGGCAAACGGTTCTGGGGCTGGATACCTTTGACACAAGCAAAATGATTATAATTAACAAGACTGATGATGATGATGATAGGCGAGAGCTATTGCCTGCGATGGGGCAGATTGTGCAAGCCTTCAAAGCAATATTTACCTGGGCTTTTTTATCTTGCATAAGGCACGAGAAAAATGCATATTCAGGCATTCGGTTCTCTTGTTCATAACGTGACATTCCTTTCACTTGTTTTTCAACAGAACATCTTTTGATTCCATTCAATTCTTCGCACGGGAATAACACAATTACGTGCTCAAACAAGGTCAGTTAAGCTGCCAACAAAAAAAAAAAACAAACATTCATTTTTTTCTAGTGGCACGGCTTTTATTTAAACGGGTAAATAACACAATAAATGAATGTATGAACCATAGGTAGACTGCTTTATTAGAGGATCTTTTATGGAAGGGTTTAATACAACAATTAAGTGCTCTGGATAATTTACAACAACTATATTGATGTTGGCATCTGCATTTAACATGTATTATAAGTAAGAATACCTCAAACTCATTAACATCCTTTCTGGCATAACTTGTGAGACTTACTGATATACAAATACCATAATCAGTCTTTTTAATGTAAGATATTTAAAGTGTACCTGAATTATACTTGCAATAGTGCCACTTCAGCAAAATTAAATATACATCCGTATATCTTTAGTTGGTCTTCAGCACTACTAATTAATTTGAGTTAATTAGACTAAAGTATTAGTATATTAAATAAGTACATAAATAAATACATGTACCCGTAGTACCACTTAACCCAAAATAAATGTATTTCAAATACATTTCAGTATATTCGGGGTTTTTTTAATAGTGGAGTTTGGTAGCAAACGTGGTGAACATCTGCCGTATGCACAACAACAATATCACCCCAATCGCTACCGAAAAACTGCTCATTACATCAGTAGTGCAAGAGGTTCAACAAACTAATCAAGCCAGCGAAATACATCCGCTCTGATAAGAGCAGAATCTGTCATTGAAAGGAATCAAGAAAATTTAGCTGAGATATCTTTCAAGGTCAGGAGGGAACGCCTGCATATATTAGAGCACTGTGAGAGCCGGGCTGCCTGCTTGAACCATAAAAACTGTCAATCTGATAATGAGTGAAGGAGGAAGCCATGTGAAAGATTAAAACATGGGTGTCTATAGCGCATCAGCTTCTAGCCGTCAGCTCCTGAGCTCTGCGGTAACAGCACCTAGCTGCTTGACCTCATTACTCGGCTTGTGGAACATGCCAGAAACAGGAAAGCAGAGGCCTGACTCTGCTTTATAAGAATTTCTTTTGCCTGCTCTCATGGCTGTCAGAAGGCTATTATCCCTACACCTCGAAAACTCACCCTTAGCATCGATTCTCTCATGTGGATGGCAGACAAGAGACAAAAAAAGTGTTACAACCACAGCTTTGACTAAAAGAAGTGGACTGGATGACTTGTGAGCCATGTTACGGTGTTACAGATTAAATCTGTTGACTGACCCTCTGAAGCATGTTGCATAAGATCCAAACTTGCACAAATAACAACACACTAGATATCTATGAGCTGAACAGTATATTTTGTTTGTTCTACCTTTGGGACGCAAGAAACAAAAAGCATTTTGGAGTTTGGAGGAACCTTCTGTGTAATAGAAATGTTTAATGGACATTTATGGATTTTTGAAAATGAGCTTTCATGCAGTGTGTAACACAGGTATAAGCGAATGATAACATCCCGTTTCAAGTTTTAAATCTGAAAGTGCACCATCTATAAAGTTATTGTCTCTTTTGCTTTTGGAGTGAAAGAAATGGAGCCCAAAACCGAAATATAAACCTTTCATGACCCATAATTGGGGCACTTTATGGAACTTTAGATGCCAACCAAGTTACTGATATGCCACTGCGTGAGTAAATTTACTGTGGTGCATTTCCAAGCTAAAGTAAACCAGTGAACGGTTGCTTTTTGTGTCAGAGTAACAGTGGACAGAATCAGTTGAGGGCGAGAACAGTCTGGCTACACGAGACTAAAATCACTCAGAGTTAACATCTCTAGCTGAATCGTCATTATGTTCAGAGACAACCAAATGCTTCCCAGAATTGAAAAAGGGAAATCGCTGGTGAGGATAATGATCATGCTTAGGTCATTAGCTACACTGTTAAATGACTCCAGAAGAATGCTTCGTCTGATTGGCTGATTGATCTGGCTTATGCGCATTCTACTGCCATTCTTTCATAACGCACTGGCTAAAACAATAGCTATTGACCCGGTCTCTGGTGTACCTATGAAAAACTGCACTATAACTTCACTTTATTGTCACTTTTAAGGAGAGTCCACAAGGCTGTTAAGGATTTTTAGTGGCCACATGGAAACATTAAACCTTTTTCTCCCCCTGTTGGGAGCCTTTATAGTAGACAAACATATTGTGAACTAACACTCAGTATCTCCAGAGATCGCAGTGATAATCTACACTTTTTACTGATGTTTGATAGACATTGATGTAAATTAGCATTTTCCATGTGACACTTTTAATAAATTCAATGAATTCTACACCTAGGCGCGCCTTTCCCAAATTGCCTCGGAACAAAAAACTGCCTACATGCTATGTTTTGCCTTCCACCCAGGCTAGCAAATTTTTACTGATCCGACTCCTACGTTTGTGTACAGTTAATTGAAATGCTCACTGTGAGAATGCCGGGCTTGCAAATAGTTTGATCAATACACAGTGAGATGTGTAAATTGATCTTTGAAGTAGTCATCTCACTTAGTGAAGTGTTCAATCAGTCTAATTCAGAGCCGCTTGTGCCTCGTGTGGTCTTCAGCCAATTCATTTGCTGTGAATTTTCAATGAACGAATTCCCACTGCCATTTACTGATCGCTAGCAGGGAGTTTGTCTACTGAAAATGGAGCTCCTTCCTGTTTACGACAAAATGGATGTTTCAAATCATGGCTCCCTCCAAGCATTTCATGGGAATAAATAAATAAATACATGTTTTATTTGCCATGTTTAAAAAAAGACTATTAATAACAACAGCAAATTAAATGTAAACACTCTCTCAAAATGAGAACTGTACTCAAGAGCCGCAACAGCTCTAGTACTGCATATAATATGGATATAGTGTTGTGACAGCTACAAACTGTAACTATATACTGTACAGTTAAAAGCACAGTTATGCAGATTTTGATCTTAACTTAATGATTAGTGGAGTATTCAAATTAAGGGTAGCAGTCCCATTAAGAGACCAAATACATCATGGTCCGACTTTGATGTAAAGATCACAAGTTTTTTTAAATGTTTAAAGGACTAAAATCATAGCAATCAATCCATGCATAATATCTTTGTAAAATCAGACAGAATGTGGCTGGAGTAGCTGCAGCTCATCATAATTTTTGCAGATCAAATGAAAACACACTGGCGCAACAGGTGCTCCTAGTGTTAACCGCTCAGTTGATTATGAATTGAAGCGATCAAAAAGTTCCCAGCGCAGGCATGTTTAATATAACTTTTTTTAAGGATGCAAGCAGAAATAGGCAACTTGTTTGTTGATGTCATCTAAAGATGCTCACAGCTGCTCACATACATTTGCATTTTAGATCATAAGCAGGGGATTAAATAAATGTAATATTTATATTGCATGTACACCACTGTTTGCTAGTGTGAGTTTTAAGATGTTTAATGCTTTTGAAAAAAAAAAAAATATATATATCTATTAAGCTTACCAAGGATGCATTGGTCTAAAGACAGTAAAACTCTGATATTGTAAATGAGTATTATTCCATATATTAGATTTTAAAATGTAATAATTCATTCCTATAATGGCAAAGCTTATTTTTTTAGCAGGCATTCAGTGTCACATGATCTTCAAAAATCATTTTAATAGGCTGATTTTCTCTTACCACCAATAATAGAATAAGTTGGGCTATTAATTTTTATTTATTTGTTTATTTTGTGGATAGTGCGACTGATTGATTGATTATTTGATGAATACAATGTTCAAGAGGAACAATATTTTCTTTAAGTAGAAATCCTTTGTAACACTGTAGAAAAATGTGTAGAAATAACTGCCACATTTAATCAAGTTAATGCAAATAAAAAAACTTTATACGTATAAATATTTTTATAACAATATATTATAATTACATACAATATTTTAGATTTTAAAATGCAATTTATTTCTGTGATGGCACAGCTGGATTTTAGCACCCATTCAGTGTCACGTGATCCTTTAGAAATCATTCTAGGCTGATTTGCTGCTCATTTCTTATTGCCATTAACGTAAAGAGTTGGGCCATAAAATATTTTGAGAAGAATGTGATTTGTTAATTAATTATTTGTAAATAGCATGTTTAAATGAATTTAATGCATCCTCACTGAGGTATTGAAAACTGATACTAATCCCAAACTTACACTGTGTGTGTATATACAGTACAGGCCAAAAGTTAGGACACACCTTCTCATTCATGTCTTCTTTATTTTCATGACCATTTACATTGGTAGATTCTCACTGAAGGCATCAACGCTATGAATGAACACATGTGGAGTTTTGTACTTAAAAAAAGGTGAAATAACTGAAAACATCTTTTAGATTCTAGTTTCTTCAAAATTAGCCACCCTTTAGGCATTCTCTATGAGCTTCAAGAGGTTGTCACCTGAAATGGTTTTCAATTCACAGGTGTGCCTTATCAGGGTTAATTAGTGGAATTTATTGCTTTATCAATGGGGTTGGGACCATCAGTGTGTTGTGCAGAAGTCAGGTTACTACACAGCTGACAGCCCTATTGGACAACTGTTAAAATTCATATTATGGCAAGAACCAATCAGTTAACTAAAGAAAAACGAGTGGTCATCATTACTTTAACAAATGAAGGTCAGTCAGTCCGGAAAATTGCAAAAACTTTAATTGTGTCCCCAAGTGAAGTCACAAAAACCATCAAGCGCTACGACGAAACTGGCACACATGGGGACCGACCCAGGAAAGGAAGACCTAGAGTAACCTCTGCTTCTGAAGACAAGTTCCTCAGAATCACCAGCCTCAATAATCAGCAGCTCAGATCAGAGACCAGATAAATGCCACACAGAGTTCTAGCAGCAGGCCCTTCTCTAGAACTGTTAAGAGCAGACTGCACGAATCAGGCCTTCTTGGTCAAATAGCTGCCAGGAAACCACTGCTAAGGAGAGGCAACAAGCAGTAGAGATTTGTTTGGGTCAAGAAACACAAGGAATGGACATTAGACCAGTGGAAATCTGTGCTTTGGTCTGACGAGTCCAAATTTGAGATCTTTGGTTCCAACCCCCATGTCTTTGTGAGACGCAGAAAAGGTGAACAGATGGATTCCTGCCTGGTTCCCACTGAGCATGGAGGAGGAGGTGTGATGGTGTTTTGCTGGTGACACTGTTGGGGGTTTATTCAAAATTGAAGGCACGCTGAACCAGCATGGCTACCACAGCATCCTGCAGTGACATCCCATCCGGTTTGCGTTTAGTTGGACGATCATTTATTTTTCAACAGGACAATGACCCCAAACACACCTCCAGGC
>JAUMHQ010000044.1:7831404-7846897 GCA_032361165.1 Enteromius paludinosus | reverse complement strand
TAAAATAAATAAAATAAAATAAAATAAAATAAAATAAAATAAAATAAAATAAAATAAAATAAAATAAAATAAAATAATAACATTACATTACATTACATTAAATTAAATTAATAAGCTGTAAGTTTATACATTTTGATCAGAGATTTTCTGGAAGTGAAAAAAAATTAAACTCTCTGAAGGTTTCTAAAAGTGACTAATGTCTCAAGACAACTGACCAAAGATTTTTGATGAAAGATGCATGAAGGAGCTTGATTTTCTGCTCCATGTCTCTCTGAGTCACTGTATCCTAAAAGTTAAGGTAACTTTCACCAGGAAAATAATTATATAGCAAGTAGGTCTGGGCAATTTAATCGTCGATTAATTCATGCAAATTTCGTAGGTAAAGCCAGTTTTTACAATGCAAACAGGCAGTTGCTACACAGAGCCGCAGGTCACTGCCGAGCTACGCAGTTCTACGTTCAAAATAGAAAATAAATCGCTTTGTGAAGACGATATTGTGTAGCTCGTCAGCGATCTACGGCTCTCTCTATCAACTATTTACTGACGAAATGCTCATGAATAAATCGACGATTAAATCGCCCAACCCTTATAGCAAGTATAACAGAGACCAATAACTGTTTTTACACGGCCGTATCAGAAAAACTAAATTACTGCACATAGAAGAATAAAGTTTATTTGTTCAAATTATTGCGAACGAGTTAGACAACGACGAGTCTGCCCTGCATCTCTTTCACGTGCAAGTGACTGACAGAGATTGAGTGTGGAAGTTTTTCTCCGAATGCGGATGGGCCTCCATCAATTATGTATGCCAAATTAAGCACAGAGGCATGGTTACTCAAAGAAAGGTCAAAGTAAGCCAATAATGATTTTTTAATGACATTTTGAAAGGATCCCATTTTCATTCCTCTCAGGCGTTGTTGCTGAGACGACATGTAATAACAAATCAGGCTCTCAGCAATACAATACAACACAGATGACTCATTTGTTTCATAGTCAACTTATATAAGAGGTTCATCTCAAGAGGTCAAAGGCTAAACAAGTAAAAGAGCAAAACCCCAACGGTGGAATAACACGACAACACGAAACTACTAATAGATGTCTCCGAAGCATATGGAAATTGCATTCCTCGCATAACATAGCTTTAGCAGATGTGACTAAAGGTAATAGCTGAATGTGGTCTCTTTAACCCAAGGCTGTTAATGGATAAGCACTATTAAGAGCACAAAGAGACTATTCATAAAGGCAGAAGTGTTACGACAGTACAGAGTCCCTTTGTAACACGCACCAAACACACTCAATCGCACAAAAGGAGGACGGCGGTACAGTTCACCCAAACCCATGTAATTGAAGGTGACACGCCATTTGTCCAATCAACAGCTTGTGCCTTAATCAGGTCGACCTATTAAAGGGTTCACTAGCCTAAGCGTTACATGGGATTATCACACGCAGTTGGTCTAATGCACGGAAAGTGAGGTGTTTATTATATATTTATTTTACTGATAGACAGGATGAAGGAGTGAAGAGAAGGTTGCTTTAAGCGCTTACAGAGTCAGTCACGCTGGGAATCTAGCACCAGTCAGGCAGAAACACTCCAGATGTCACCATCACTTGCTGGTGTGTGTGTGTGCGTCTATGTGTTTATGTGCCTGAATGCATGAATGTGTGTCACTAAGTGTATTATTGTGTACGAATGTGAGCTTGTGTACAGGGGAGAAAGAACGAGAGAGCATGTTTGGGACAGAAAAAGGAGGATGTTCTTGCAAAGAATTAGCCGGGTTTTTTTTCCTGTTTGTTCCTGAGAGAATCCATAGTTAGAAAGTGTGCTTTTTCACACAGCTGACCCCTGACAGAGAATCCGTCGGAGCCTGCCGCAAACGCACCATCACTCCCGACTCCAAGCAGCGCAGATGGCCCTCTCTGATACAGCGTATTTCAGGTGTTTCAAGAGCCTGAGAGCAATAGCTGTGAGGTATTATCATGAAACGCTTCACTGTAAGTTCTCAAAAAAGAAACATCAAGTCCCTGTTGCAAGGGCTTGCATCAGGCACACTGTGATCAATTATTTTGTTTGACATGCTAGTTATTCAGCTCTTAGTAATGATGTTGAATTCCTAACCGTTTCTAGACAAGTACATTTTTAAAGATGCTGATACCCAGACAAAAAAATCTATAAAGGTGTAGCTGCCATACATTTTTTAGGATTCAACAGGTCCTGTGGTGAGACATGTACTTTTCTTCTTCTTCTTTTTAACATCATTTTGTCAACTCCTTTACACTAATTGCACATGCTCAGTAGACTTAATGACCTCGTAATAACTGATAAGAAATGTTGGACGCATTTTATATTAGGTGGCTTTAACTACTATGCTGTTACTGTACATCAAAAAAAATGCTTTTGCGTTTATATTGAATTGCCAATCTCTTTCGCTGCTGTTGAGGTGGGTAAAGTTAGGGACAGGTTTGGTGCTGTGGGTAGGTTTAAGGGTGGGTTAAGATGTAAGGGATGTAATTACATGCAGATATTTTTCAAAAATTTTAGTACAATTTAAAAACATGTACAGTACGTACATAATAAGTGCATTGTAACAAATCAGTCATTTAAATGTAAGTACATAGTAGTTTTGGCCACCTATAAATATCAAGTGGGATATTTAACCAGAATATATTTTTTTACTTAATTATTGACAATTTGACAGAAATGAATGACTATGGTAAAGCTTTGCGTCATGGCGTGCATTATTTTTTTTAAAACTTCAAAGGACCATTGTCAGCTATTCCTTGCATATTAATTATTCAAGCCAAGTGTCTTTCCAAGTTATTTATTTATTATTATTTGCTTACTGAAAAAAAAAAAAGTCACCTTTTTAATCTTTTCTCAAAACCTTAGTCAAGAAGATTTCATAAGACAAAAGAGAGTGAAAAAAAAAAGTCAAATAAGAGTTCATTCAGTGACTAATGTGCTTGAGCAAAGTTATCTTTCGCATTCACGACAGTAGACGTCCATCTAGTCACCAACATGCAGAAATCTGGCCTTGCGGTCTGAAAGGAAACAAAAAGGTGACGTCTGACTAAACCCACAAACTCCATGGCAAACAATGAGTGAGAACACTGCATTATTCGGTTTGTGGTAATAAATGTATGTTACAACAATCCATTTCAAAAGAGCACTGCATTATTGATATGGACTGAGTGAGCCCTCCAGCGTTAGAGAAATAAACGCCTCATCTAAATTCACTGGCCTCACCGCTATAATGCAAACACACACACAGGGTTATATCCCGGGGCTTCAGCCACGGCCTTCACCTCAATGTATTTATTTATTTTTTTCTCTTCTTATATGATATACATCACATTTTCCCTCTATCCATTTAAGCAGAGAGAGGAGAACTGATGACTGAACACTTGTGTTGAATAATAAAGCACTGGAACAAATGTTGTTGGCACCTCAGTCTATTATGTGAGGAACTATATTGAATAAAAGTAGTTTTTTTTTAAATTCTTGGCTAGTTAGCATGCTGCAAGCGTGCCATTTAAAAAGGCGTCAATAGGGGATGATAAAACTATCCTGTAGGATGTTTACCAAAAGTCCAAATGCAAAAGGTATCAAGAACATCAGCACTCTCTTGTGTAGTCAGGCACTACTGATTCGACCACAATTTCTGCAAATGTCAGAGGCTATTTATACAGCTCAGTCTATTACATAAAGTCAGTGAAAAAGGAGATCCGAGCACAAATTCTTTGTTGAGGTATGGGCTTCGGTGTGACCGCAAGATAGAGAACAACACTAAAGAGTCAATGTGCCTTTGCTCATGTTATAATAGTCATAATACAAGAAATGAAAAATAGAAAGGAATTAAATGGTTGTTACCTACAGTATGAAAATCTCTTAAGTTAAATCCTTGCTAAGATTGTGTCTAGGTTTGCATAGGGGCAAAAAAAAACAAAACAAAACACTAATTTATGTTTACATACGTCAATCTAGAGAGATTTCACTGTATGCAGGAGGACTAAAAATAGGCAGATTAGTTATAAATGTATTTATACCAGATTTACATAAATCTACAGACAGACAGAAATAAAAAAAAAAGTAAAGAAGGTGATTGGCGGGGGAGGTCTTTTACTTTATTGAGGTAAATAAATCAAGACACTGGCAATTGTATGCAAACATTTGGAGTTTGCTGGCAGTGAGTCACAAAGTCTGGTGGGGCTGCATTTGAGGGTAGCTGCCTCACTGAGTGATTATTGCCATAATTAATGTGACACTGGTCGGGTCAGCCGGCACCCCTCATACACTGTCAGAGCGGATGAGGCGAGGGGTGGATGACACGGTTTAACCTCGCTTGTTCAGGTCTCCTCAGACAAGCGCTATCCTCCCTGGGGTATTGGCCAGCCACTCGGCAAAAACCAACAGCGGTGACATGAGCGCTGGTTAAATTTTAATCGCAGAAAGTGAGAGAGAGGTCTGAGTCTGACAGTGTGACCTCCTTCAGCCTCTCCCCTCCTTTGAGAAAGGAAGTTGGAAAACACAAATGAATGAATAAATTATGGCTGCAAAACATTCTGGAAATTTTGGAGAAACAACAACAAAAATCTGAATATATAATACAGATATGACACAGATTTCAAATCTTAAATATTAACTCTAAAGCGCTTGTTCTCCTGAATAAAAACAAGCACATGAACAGAAATAAACTTCTTACATGCTTGTTATTTGTAAATCTATTAAGTAAGAGTAAAGTAAATTAATTATAATACATGAAATAATAATTTGCTGTATACAAATACAACAAACTATACATTGGCAAACTATCTGATATTGGCTGATAGCTGTCCTTTTTAACAGTATTTATAAATATTAGGGAATATGGAAAAAAATGATTTAAATTGATAATGACATACGATTTCTAACCAGACTCTCAATTGTAAATAAAATGTTTTTTTAATTGGGGTTTTTTGTAGTTATTGGATGCAGGACACTATACAGTAGTTCATTTTTGTGAGTGAGGATAGCAAAATGAATTAAACTTTAACATATTATGCCCAAGAAACTTCGTACACTGGACTACTATTAAAATTTGGGGTCAAAAAATAATTAGACCCTTTGACCTGACCATGTTTTATTTAAGTGATTGAACAAAATTAAGCTTTGCTTGGTAATTGGTCTACTTATAATTGTGTACTTAAATTTAAACAGCTTACGGCTATTCAGCGTAATTCATTGCACACTTTTTTATTTGAAAAATTATCTAACATTAAAAGATGGGGGTTTTTTTTGACAAAGTTTAACTAAGTTACGTAGTCATACGTTTTTCCTAACTATATGATTTTCTAAACTATAGTGAATAAACTGTGATATAATGAGAGAAATTATGAATAAATTTTGATTTGACTGCATGTATTTACATGTTTGCGTATTTAATGTTTATTTCTTTACACATATACTTAAAGTAGCTATAATATTATCATTGACCCAGTTAATAGCCAAAAAAATGTAACTAATATTTAAAGCTAATTGGAGATGGCCAAATTTAAAAAAAACAGTGTCTCCTTAATATAAAAAGTTAAATGTACCCTTACAATAAAATACAAGCAAAACAAGATGACAGTAATAAAATCAATCAAAAGAACGTTTTTGTTGATATCACATATACAGTCATTCATGAAACGCCTCGGTTTGTTGCATTTTTTTTTTTTTTTATGTAGAGAAGCTCTCAGCAATAATTGCTTTAACATTTGTTCCAGGTCAAGTAGTTAAGTGAGTAATGATGTGTCAAAGCTGTGTAGTAATGCCATCAATAGAGCAATTACCACTTAGCCAGAGATTATTACTAGACAAAAGCGCATTATCTTCTGCCCAAAATATAACAGCAAAGAAGTCAGGTCATAAGACATATTGTATTTTTTTTATTATTATTTTTTTATTTTCTTGAACTGGGCCAAGCAAATACAGTTGCCACTGGTATACGAGATAATTTCCACAGGGCATAGAAATACAGTATAACACACATTACAAATTGGGACCTTGAAACTGGGAAACAGCGTCAACTGCAACACAATGAGGACTTCTGCTACCTTAGTTTGTCATAAGCTTCCAGCTGCTTAACCGTCTTCGCCAAAATGTTCTTTATTGGCATGACAGAATAAGTCCAAGTGCCTTGCATGTTCATGAACAGGAGACTTTTTAAGGTGTGCTTATTTAACTGACACTGGCAACAGAGACCTGACAATGTAAGTAAGACCTGGACATAACTGCTGATGACACCTATACTTCATTTTTTTTAGTGGCCGCCTTTGCCTAACTTCCCTTTTCATTTGCTCCTTTTCCGAAGCCACACTTTGACCTTCAGGAGGTTGGAGATCATTAACAGTGAGAAAATGAAAATTAAATCCAGCTACGAGAACAGCCTCGCCAATAGCGCAAGTGGTGTGAATTTAACATATACTGTATAGTCATTTGGAATTATATATATATATATATATATATATATCTTTTTTATACCCCTTAATATGAGAGAGAACTCATAGGGCTACTTGATCGACCACAACAGAGGGCATAAGCAGCAGGGAGCTTAGATAATTGAGTCAGAATTGGTTTCCCATGACAATGAAACTTTGTTCCTTACAATCAGGGTTTGGCTGTGACTTGGAACAGCATTTCATGTGCATTCTTAAAAGAAAGGCAGCTTTCTTTTAGTCTCAGGCCACTACTTATTCGAAAACTGAAGCTTGTGCTTTACTACATCAAGATTTGAGACTTTGTACTATGAACTACACTAGGGGTTTAATTGCCTCAAAGCTTGTAATTGTAGCTTTCTGTCATTTAGGTGACATCCTTCAACGTGACTGGCAATTTACCTATTAAACAGTTTGAATCCATGCATTGATTTGTACATGCAGTCATAAAACATAAAAAAAAAAGGATTTTAAAAAAGCATCAAGGAGCAGGGAGACATAACATCTTTTATGTGTCCCTGTGTTCAACTTTCTGTTACCCTACTAGCTTCTTGGCTCAAAGCTATAAGTCTGCCTAAGCTATCAAGCACCATTTTGAGACAGCCGTTGACGTAAGTACTCTATACTTCTGAGACTTCTCACTCCTCCATGTTTGCCTTCCCTCTTTTTATCCACCTCATTATTAAAACAATAGCACAGGAAAACAGCCTACATGCTCATTTAAAGAATCCGGCATGATTTATTATCATCTCACAAACAAAAGTTTTCTTGTTTTGAGTAATAAACCGCACATTCAATTTTTGTTGTGTGCCAATTGCTTAAATGTAAGGCGAAATGAACCTTACTGTACCTAAATATGATTTTTAAATCATCTAGCCAGAATAGTTGAGCCAAGTTAAATAAGCCTTAAAAAGAAAGTAGGTAGAAACTCTTATTTATTACTGGGTGTCATTATCTCAGAAGCAGATAAAAGGCAGGTATATTTCATTTTTATACAGATGAATTCTGACAATTAAATGTTTCACAGGGGGGTTTCTATCTGCGAGCACTAAATCAACCTCCAAGTATGAAAAATATGAGGGAATAGGTATTCGTGTTAAAATATGTTTAAATTACTACTATACTGTATGTATCTGGGATTCTCTGACTTGTGAACTAGCCAGTGGGCTTAGGACCTGCATTAAATATATAGTATCATATTATTTTACTGTAAAATGTGGTCTGTGCCTACACAGCAGTTTTTCTATTTGACAGGTTTTGGATTATAATATTCTACTTCAAATTTAGTACAAGGATGACAATAAAGATTACGATCTTAATAAAAATATAACTACAGTACATTTCCAAATACAATGTGTGTGTTAATATGGGCCCCGCAAACACTACAGTATACTATTTTATATAACAGCAAACAATACTTATAAGGGTATAAAAAGAGCAAAATATAAAAACAGCAGATCCAGTCAGACAATTAAGATTAGACAATTATGATGAGATCCCCACAATTCAAGTTATTGGTGCCTTAAATATTTAAATGTGTGCCAGATTTACACTAAAATGTTTTAAATGTAGTAGTTTGCTTTGTTTTTCTATACCATAGGCAGAGAGACTGCGACTGTTCTCTGTGCGATCCATTGGTTTTGGTGAAATAAAATGTCTGGATGGTCTCTAGACTACACACTAAATTCAAGTCGAGTCGATTTATTTGTATAAAACTTTTCACAATACGAACCGTTTCAAAGCAGAGTATCAAATTCCATGAGCACCAAATAAATGGTCGGGCGACAAGTTCAAAAAGTTTGCTTATCCTATCAGTGAAAATGTTTTGAAATGAGAAAAGAAAACCCAATGACCGCCGAAGTCAGAAAAACTTGGCTTTAGTCATCCCCTAAGGGAATGAGATCTCATAAGCCCATATCTTCTGTCATTGTCGATAACACTCCTGTCACAACCAATTCAGTCAAAATACACACAATAGCATGATCCACGAGGTAAATCGAGCAGCATGGGATGAACATGAATGCTTCTGCTATTTATAAAATCCTTAAAAAGGAGTGTTTTGTTACAGTGACTGAATTAATAACATTGCTAAATAACATCTCAAGAAATCAAGAGATAATAAGTCAATGAGATTCATAGAAAAAGAAGAAAGTCCAGCATTAAAACCCTTGACAGCTGCTGCTGCTGTTGCTAGGGTGAATATATGAAATAAGAGGCAGGAGGAGTGAAGCTGTTGATTGGCTGGTAGAGAGGTCGGGCAGGCGTACCACCAGAGCACAAAAAAAAGAAGACTAAAAAAGAACGAAAAAAACAAAAAAACGAGAGAGAGTCCCTGGTTTCACCCCCCCGAAAAACCCTCCTCTTCTGCCTTTCACAGGGTATTTATTAAAGGCCAGACTCATCTATGTTATTCTTTACGCTCCCAGCTATTACAGAAAATTACAGCCTAATGAATGAAGTTGCTCGAGACCTCTCTTTTGTTGTTTCCTGACATTAACTAAACAATAAGTTATACTTAGAATATGTTCCCCTGACCTAGTGTCCCTCCTCTTCTGTAATACGACAAACATGCAATTAGTTAAATACATTTGGTAACACTTTATTTCACAGCGTCTGTTTTACAAGCAATTACAATACTAGTAACAGTAATCACATACAAGTAACCATAAACCTGTAGTAAGTACGTGTGAAGATTTCTTTACGCACTTCGCATGAATTAATATCACATCTGCACATGTTGCTGTGTTGTCAGACCTCTTTAGCAGGGGTCCAATCGGACCTGCTTTGATAACTAGAGGAATTCAAAAAACAAAGAAAAAATGCTATTGAAATTCAAGATCCAAAGACTTGGCTGAGACACAAACATTTATGAGCGTGTGTATGTGCGGTCGACAAGAAACAAGAAAAGAGATGTAGTAATAAGAACTAATAAAGACTTCAGAGGAGTCGCCTTGACTTCAGGCGGTATTCATTCTTGATAAGCCAAATGAATCCCTCTCAGTCATTAAACTAGAATCCACAGCATGAGGACTTCTAGAATTACAGTGGAAATTTGTGCGGTAACAGTCCCATGTGTGTATTTGTGAGTCACACAAGTCTCTTTTTCTCCATACATCATGGTAATGTGAACTTGTGACACTGCCTGTGATAGACCTGTTGTGTGCCAAGCCTGAGTACACAATTACCACTGATTTGCTCATCTAGAAAAGCAAACTCAATCAAAAATAATGACTCTCTGCTCTGCAGGTATTTGCATAATAATAATATCGCTACCTTAAAGGAGTCGCCAAATAAACTATTTTTCGTCTTCTCCCCGACAATGAAGTAGGAGAAATTGATTTTCACATTTCCGCATCTGTGTGCTGCCGCAGCAAACCTATTTCAGGCTTTGCATTACTGGCAGCGAGCATGAGGCAAAAAAAGGCTAATATAAATAACTGAATAAATAACTCCGTAACAATGCATAATTAAAAAAGGCAATGGTGAAACTATGGATGTTTCACAACGCTGGACCAGACGCTGGGGAGAAAATCGACTCGCCAAGCATCAAACTCTGAGTGAAGAAACAGAGTTAATGCAACGAATTACGGTAAGAAATATTTATGGCAAATACGTTTATAAATTCAGCGGAGGAAAAACTTCATTCCATCCGAAAACCCTTGTTGGATATCTCACTGTAAACGCATGTGTATTCCTGTACTCTGCATTCTTTTCTCTTTTTTTTTTCTACAGTCATGGGACAGCAGGAAACAGGGAAAATGACAGAACGCGGGGCTGGGCATAATACAGGAGCAGGGTAGTGAAAAATGTATTCATGAGTGGCTTGCAGCATGTGTGTGTGTGTCGCATGACCGGGTGCTCTCACGTAGAGGCCCGACCCAGCCCGCAGTAGTGATGGATGAGCTGGCCACAGACTCGGACAGGTAATACAGCACTGTGGGAAACAGATAAATAAATACATAGGGGACCAGCTATATAAACGAAGGGACTCCAGATAAACTCCTGCAATCACCTGAAGAGGAAATGCATGTATTCAAGGGTAGAGGAGCACTTAGTACACATATTAAGAGATCACCTCTGTCATTACTGGTCTCACACAGCGGAAGAGAAAGAGTTAGAATCAAAAGAACTAAAGGGGGAGGGAAAAAAATATATAAATAGGACTGTGTCACAACACTTTCAAAGCACTCTCGTTTGATTTAGACGGCATAATAGAGCAGTGCTGAACATGTCGAGGACATTATTCAGTATTTGAGTGTGACCTGCAAGGCAGCTGTATTATAAATAGCAGAGGAGCAGGGTGGACATCAAAGTGAAAAATCTGTTTTCACAATCTGCTTCAGTGAAATTTGAAATATATATTGCATGAAAAAATATATTATATATTAATATATTAAAGTGCATAAAAAAATGAGTTGATGAACTTTAAGATATAGCATTATATAAATGTAGGGCATGAAATTAACACTTGCCAAGTGACAAAGAGTCAATGTCGTGGGTATAGTTTATAAATCGATACCATGCGCATAGTGCAATTCACAAAGACTATGCTGTAATTATATTATATATATATTTCCCCCCCCAGAACAGTGGCATAAAATATAAATTGAACTGCTATGCATTCGCATACCAAGTGTTTGCAAACAATCTGGGCACTGGTTTCATTGTTATGTACCTCAATTTTTCCTTTTTCAAACCCATCTCAAACTCATGTTGGAGGTGCCTTCTTCCCTGTGGCGAGGGCTGTTGGGTGCGTTCTGCTTTTGAGCACACTGATGTTCCTCTATTGCTTCCTGTCGTCCTGCCTGGTGAGCATGTGGTTTGTGGACAGTGTTGGTTGATGCTTTTTGTCAGCACCTCTTCCCTCTTTCATTTGTGCAGTGAGCGTGTCGTCCGCTCGCCTTCACACACACACACACACACGCACAAACTCTCTCGGAGTGTCTTTCCTTTGTCCTGTGTTTTAATGGAGGTGGTAGCCTAGCTTCATTCTCACACACACACACACACGCACACATATCTTTTTTCAGGTGTGAGTGAGTGCTAAAAGGACACTGAAGTGGGTTCTTTTTTGTAGTGGAAATTATTGATAACCAAACAAATACTTAATTGATTTGGATTTCCTAGCATTAAAAGTCAATCCACAAACAGGTCGAGAAGGACTAGGCCTCGAAAAGTGTCGGACAAGGTCACATTTTCGTCTGGATGGCTTTGCAATTCTTGGAGGGCTACTGGTGAATTTGTACCACATCCGCATTCCCAGTAGTTTCAGGAACCCCAAGCAGAGGGTTTCTCTGTGTCTACCCCTGAGGTATTCAAATGTTAACAAGATAACGACTTGAAAGGAATGGAGAAACATGCTAGCACTGCATGGCTGTGTTTGCGTTTTAGATGTGAAGAGCTGTTGTGGGTATGCATTTCTGGACCATATGAAACGGCACTGTTTGATGAACAGCTTGAAGACTGGACGCAAGTGCTTCGGGTAAGAGCATGCATGACAATGTCCAGCATTTCAAATATAATAGCCTTCATATGCGTGGCGGTTACCACTGCTAATACTACACATTAGGTTGACTTAAAAAAGACCATTGGGGCTTCTCTTTTCTTCAGCCATGTGCTATGATATACTGTAAAAGGATCAGGCCTTCGCTAGAAGACTTATTCTATTTAATCACAACAGCACTGCAACAAGAAATGTTTGCAAGTAATAAGTATTGAGCAATGAACCGTGAATGTACACAATACTCATGTTTTTATTATTATTATTACTACAGTTAATTATATTAATTTAGATAACTTACATGGACACTTGTGGGTCATTGCCTTCTGATACAGGGAAAAATGAGAATTGTGCAAACAATACAATTCAAATAACAATCCGTTCTTAATTAAATGGTTAATTGCCTTTAATTGTATAAAAGCAAACAAGTTGTCAATTTTACTATTTAGTCTTTGATATCATACTAACATATCTGCATATTTTGGGGCCTGCACAAATTATAGCAAAATTAGAAAATTATTATTTTCTATTCCATCTATAAATTTTATAGTAGTAGTAGCAGCAGTGGTAAAAGTAATAGAATTACAGTACATTGATAGGTTTTGTCATTGCATTAAAAGAAGGCATCACATCATAGAAGTTGAAGTTACAACAAACATTAACGATCTGGACCTATAAAGCAAAAAGTTTATGAAAAAGCATTTGTGACACCGCCAGCATTTGCCTGGCAGTTTGCAGGCTATTTCCGACAGCTGGCAGGAGCTGTGCTCTTAGGGAAATTACTCAAAATGTGTTTTTAAAAAGAGTTTCTCAGGAAGGAGAATGAGGACACCATGGGGAGAAAGGCACACCTGCTTTCAGTGCCGCACCATGGGAGTCCAGCGATCGAGAGACTGGGATAATTTAGTTCCTAATGCCAGAGACTGACGTTGAATGTTTGCTTGCATAAACCACACTTACTGCACTTTCAATCCTGTCGCCATTCATCTTATACAATGTCTGAGAAAACACAATCTCAACTCTCTCGCAAAGACAAGAGACAGTTTTTGCTGTTTTGCTTTCTGCATGACAACTATTAGATGGTTTGTCACGTCGGTTTGGCGCTCTTTCTGATTGCACTGGAAGGTTTTACAGGTCACATCTTATTTTGACTTCCTCACTGCATGCAAATTTCTGTTTTAATACCTTAGAAAAAAAAGAAAAGAAAAGAAAAAAACCCACCAACACCTTCTGTAGAAAATTACGAAGATTGAAAAATCTGTCTTAAGAAGCAGACATTTGTGCTATATCTGAAATCTTAAACGTTCAGAGGTTTACACCATTCAACCAAATCATGTTGCCATGCCATTTTATACTCTTGTTTTTCTTACCTATAACGTACAGTAACCACTAAAAATGCAAATAAATACTTGATAGATTATATCAAGAACAATTTAACTAAGGATGAAAAAAAATAATCAAATTATGGCAATAAACTGTTAAACACTCTTTGCAGGTTTTCCTTATAAGAAATATTTGAGATGGATGATAAAAAAAGCTAAGTATAACTGATCCAGCAACATATTTTGATAGTAACCCTTCTGAAATGCATCATGTGATGACTTCATCTAACATAAAAGGGCACCTTACCAGAATTCATTCAGAATTAACTAGACATTAGTAATTAGATGTAGACACAGATGATTGCATGTCACTTGAAAGCAACGCAAGGCAAAAACACACCAACATCCAGCCACAATTGCAAAAATGGTTGCCACAGTAACGCTCCCATGCTAGGAAGGCACCTGCAAAGCATTACTGTTTTTTTTTTTTTATGTGTGTGTGTTTTTTTCTTTCACTTATCTGAGAGAATATTCTGACAAATAGCAAATGAAAATGTGCTACTCTATGCATCTATTATCTTGCCCGGTGCTTAAAATGTACAACAAAATTCAAACTTTAATGAACTACAGGGTTGATGCAATGTCTGCAATTTAAAAACATCATACCACTTACTAATGTAGAGCTGCTGTAGCTGCTGGAAGTCATTCCATAGTACTAACCAGATGTAATCTTGAGGTGTGTGGAACACCTTCCTGTGACAAATAACCCTTAAAACACCACTCACTCCCAGAACGCTTTTGATTGAACGGCTGTAGTAACTGTAGGCTTACATTATTTATTCTGTTTGTGGCCCTACGCATTTAATATGGCTGACAAATTGCTGGAACTCTTTGTGGTGTGTTTAAATAAGAGTCCGCTGGAGGGTTTGGGCACACTTGTGAATGGGACGGGCATGTTTCATAGTAAGCCGAAATAAAAATAGGTCATGCCTCGACATGCTTGTTGCCATGCTACACACAAAAACCGTGGCATCGCGTCATCGTGACAGAAGAATCCTATTGGTCGGAAATTTCAGAAGGGCCCTAACCATGGGTAGCATACCTTATTTGGCAAAAGCTTAGTGGATGAGACAAGGAGGGAATTCCTTTAAAGCAAAAAGAGGGCCTTAGGAAAGAGGGAGAAAGGAAGAGGGATGCTGGGATGGAGGAGCGGAAGGGAGGGAGCTGACCAGGCTAATCCTAACCTGAAGCAAACCGGTGCAAACTGTTGGGAAGCTCAGCTATTCATTAATGGAAGACACAGTGGGGAGGAGGAACGAATGTGTGTGTGTCTGTATTGGTGTTTGAGTTACTGCCAGGGAGGCCTGTTCATTTGTCTTCAGAGCTGAACATACAGTAGGGGTGTGAATTCCATTGGAGAGACGCTTAAATGCCTTAGTGTCAGGGTTTTCGACAAAGGATTTGGGGCCAGAAGGAAAAAGATTAGTGTGGAAATACCCCTCTCCATCATCTCCCGTCCCAAAGAGTATGGGTTTAGAATAAAAAAACCATGCCGTAATCGTATAAGACAATCCAACTGTCATTTCGTAGCACTGAGAAGCAAAGCACCGAGTTGGTTTTGGAACAGAGTAAGTGGTAAGTCTAAAAGTGATGTGGCAAATCACTCAACATCACTGTGGAAAAGACAACACTTCACAACTGCCATCAACTATGGAACTACGTAGAAAAGCAGAACAAATTGGTGATGAATCTCCAGAGACATGTCTTAAAACAAACAGATACTTACATATGTATATAGTACTACATAAATATAAAAAAGTAGAATTTATGTTTAGCCTTAAGATAACAAAGCCAACGATAAATACAGGTCCTTCTCAAAAAATTAGCATATTGAGATAAAGTTATTTTCTGTAATGTACTGATAAACATTAGACTTTCATATATTTTAGATTCATTACACACAACTATAAGTAGTTCAAGCCTTTTATTGTTTTAATATTGATGATTTTTTTTTTTAAATCTCCAAAAATTAGCATATGTCATCCGACCAATAAAAGAAAAGTTATTTAATACAAAAAAAGTCAACCTTCAAATAATTATGTTCAGTTATGCACTCAATACTTGGTCGGGAATCCTTTTGTAGAAATGACTGCTTCAATGCGGCTTGGCATGGAGGCAATCAGCCTGTGGCACTGCTGAGGTGTTATGGAGGCCCAGG
>JAUMHQ010000044.1:7785990-7831304 GCA_032361165.1 Enteromius paludinosus | reverse complement strand
AGTCTAATGTTTATCAGTACATTACAGAAAATAATGAACTTTATCACAATATGCTAATTTTTTGAAAAGGACCTGTACATGAAGGGTACCCATACAGTGGTAAAAACTGTCCTGTCTTTAACATTGTGACATTTCATTTTAAATTATTGTAGTTATAGTTATAAGAATGTTGAGGATGGATGAATGCTAAATAACTATACAATAAAAATATATATACACATGAATAAATATATAAATATACACAAACACTATTTGTGCCGTCAATAAACTGCATTAATTAATTTCGATTAAATGCATCCAAACTAAGTTTTTGTTTGCATAATATATGTGTGTGTTCACACACGTTCTATATTTCTATTCATGTAATTAATGTTATAATCTACATATTTAATATGTACAACTATATAAAATTGATTAAAAAAAACCTTACATGCATTTCAGTTTTGGGAGTAAGATATAACCTTTTTTGTATTCAAGGGATTACATAGCACAGAAGGACACTCAAAAGAAGAGTACATAGCAATACAAAGAAGGATGTTTGACTGCGAGTGAAGCTGATCTTCAAACTAACTCTTTCTGTGTAGTCCACTCAGCAGGCCACAAAAACCCATGCAGCTTCGCTAATCAAACTTTCCAATTAGTGCTTATGAGCCCAAAAACAGCTAACATTAAAGGCAAGGAGCATAGCTTCACCATAAAATGAACAACAGATTTTCCCCTCTTCATCTGCAGACAGTGTGAGACAAAGAAAAGAAGAGGCAGGGAGGGACAGAAGCAGCTTCAATGTGCCATTTTCACAGTGCAAGCGAGTGTGAAAAAAAAGTTCCACTTTAGTGACAGGAGAGGAACTACTTTTTCCTGATTCTTTGTTTCTTCGTTGTCGTCTTTTCTGAGCGACCTGCCGGAGCTCGGGCTGCTTGGGAAACGGCTCTCCGTTGAGACGACTAGCACAGTGTCACACATTTTTTTGTGTGTGCTTAAGTGTCAGCGTGTCCCTGTGGATGGAGACAGTGTGGGTATGGAGCAAAAAAAGGAGGGGTGTGCGGGGAGCAAGAGCAGAGAGTAAGGAAAACTGAGAGAGGGAGGATGACATTCCTAGTGATAAATGGGTAGGAGTGACAGTGCTGAGTGAAGCTGCCAAGCGAAACACCGGTGCTTGATCTGAGGCCTGTCCACTCTCCTCTTCAACACGCCCATGACCCCTTTATTTGTGAAGTGTGTATGTGCTGGAGGGGGCAATCAAAATGAAAATGCTCACCATTTTCTCTTCTTTCCTCCCTCATACACACACAGACACACACACACACACACACACACACTCACACACACACCTCATACAGCAGCTCTGCCTGGTCATGCTGGCTGTTGTGGCTGTGCAAAGCTCCCACTGTGTTCTTAATTAGCTTCATTGATTGAATGTATTAATTAATCCCTGTCCTGAATAAATCATGCACAGACAGTTGTGTAGCATAAATTATTAGTGACACAAATTTGTTGCCACAGATGTCCCCAACCAAGTAAGATATAAGTCTAGAAGTCACCTTGGGAAGCCTCGGCTAACTACTTTCTTTTGCGCGTTTAATATTTAGCTGCGAAATCTGACTGCATCAGCAAACATTCTGACAAATAGCAATACATACAGTGAAACATTCTGTAATATTAACTTTAGTTTCTGGTGGGATGTTTTTTTTATTGCTACAACAGTCTCGGTTAAACAGAAACCAGAAAATACACTCAAATCCCTTTAGATATTTCTTATTGTTAGACAAAAGCCCTCTAAGGTCACAATTTCATTAGCAAACAGTATGCCTCCATCTCATGTCTAAGAAACCATATGAGAACAAAGAAAAATTATGGTTCCTACTTCATGTCAAAGGATATTGTGATTAATGCTGTATTAGAACTCCCTAAAAAAAGATCTTCAATCTGAAACGTTTCCAAATGTGCCTGTTTCTACAAAAAAAACAAAAACAAAAAAAAACTTTAGATTAATGGCACAGTCCTGCTGCTTCATCATCAGTTTTTGACTTCAGGGACATTAAGAGCCTCATTGACAATAAAGAACCTAATAGCTGCTCAGTGAAAAGGTTAACCAGCAGAGAGAAAGAAAAAAAAAAAAGCTGAAACAGAAAAACTTAGAGATTTCTCATTTACTGTAAACACAGTACAGCCCTCCGAGCGCTATTGATGAAAGCATCATGTAGCCAAAACGGCAAGGCCGAATACATGTGGCTAAATACGGTCGCGGAGCTACAAGCACATCATCAATACAATTGATTCAGCGCTGTCTGCCTGCTTGTTTTTGCTCTTGTCTTTCATTTCCGCCGTTTTCCATCTTAAGGATTATTTTCAAATGCATCGTAGTTCAATTCAGTAATGAAGAGTAGCACTCGAAAAATGGACCAAGATACTAAATTAAATATGGTCCAAACTACAACTACAAATAGCTTTAATACATCCCTAGCTGTAGGAGCTGTGGGATGCTGAAAGTTTTGGTCATTAATGAGAAACTCGAGCTTAAAAAGGGAGGTCAGACGGAGAAGAAATAGCAAGAGACGCCATACTCCCAGTGTTGTGCTCTTGATTCATTCTCACATTTAGTTGATACGCTGATGCTCGTTAGAAGAAAAAACACTGGGATCTGTGTGGGTGTTCATGTTGCTTTGTGCACTTGTGAGGATTCAGTGTTTTGAAAGTCACACCGAGGGATATTGTCAGAAAGCTCGGACGGCCGTTTGAAGTGATCCGCTGTTTAGTGGATGAGGATAATGACCAGCGGTAACCCTCTCGCGCCGGCTCAGAAAAGAAGAGATTTCTTCACCTTTAAACTTCAATGATCATAATAGTGGCAGTCGTAGAGCACGGAGGGTGGATCACGTAAAAAATTAGAAGAGGAAAGAAACGTTAATGTAAAAAAGCATCATGCACGTGCCCTAAATCTCTGCGTTCGTTAGCACTCGTCATTTACAAGGCCATACGTGCGCTGCTTGTTTAAAGTGATGCAGTGAGCAAGCTTGCATCAAACTGAGCAAGGTTTTAGAATCGGCAATTTATCGTTTGCATGTTTGAACACAAATAAGCCATGCAGGGGTTCGCCGTGAAGCTTGGATGAGGGGAAATCCCGCTGTGAGTATGGCATGAAGCAGCTTGACCCCCTGCATTCCAGCAGCCTGATCTGCAACCAGCCGCCCACTCGCTAATGATCCTGAATGAGCAAGATGCAGGAACCAGGGGCAGCACGTAGCCTTCCACCTCCCTACTATGCTATGTAGGCCAAATCACCTTTGATTTAATTGGCCCTTTGACCTATCATAATACATGTATAAATAACATGTAGATCAGCTCATCGTGACCCCAGAGGGTCTTTGACTTGAGATCTGACCTAATTAAACTTTTCAACTGTGTCGGGTAATCATAAAACACATGCTTACAGTACAGAAAAGGAGGAACAGAAAAGCAAGCTTATAGGACTTTACCTGTCCAGCTGTTGGATCTAAGTTAATTACTTTAAAAAGGATGTTATGCTGATGAGCAGGAGAGATAGCAGGAGGAATGGATGATGGGAGCAGCCCTTCAGAGCATTCAAAGAAGAGCTTAATGGAGCAGGAGGTCGGGATCAAGGCCCTGGAGATGAGAAAGGAAGACAAGACGGCGGAGCCTGGGTCCTCAGAGACGATGATGAGAGTCGGTTTGAACACAGCACTTCCTTAAGACTGAGCCTATTATGTGTGTCTAAATACCAAGTCCATTAACCAGTGTCCACACCCATGGGATCCACTGCAGGAACTACCTCAGCCCTGGATCCACAGCTCAGACAGCCCGTAGCGGCCAAGGTTTCTCCAGGGATAGAGAACCCAATGCTCAAGTCAACTCTTTTGCAGCAAAATTTGGCCTAAAAGTGGAGATTTAACCATCTGACATTAAAGAAAATGAATACGAACAGCAAATATACTTGGGGAGGAAGAGGAACCATCCCTTTAGGTGATGAAAAGATATTGACATAGCTGCAAGACGGATGGGTAGTGTCTTGAGGAAGCGTTCTCCTCAATCGCTCTGGAGATATGAATAAACGACGCAAATGCAGATAGATAGAGCAAATAGGCTGACTGAAACTGTGCTTCACAGAATATGCCACTTGAACGCGGGATTTACTTTGAGTGTCTGTACAGATTCACCACAAAGGAATGATGCTGTTCTGACACTATAAATTGTTTCTGAGTTTTGACTCAAGAATGTATCCAACTTTCAGTGCACACCGCAGGCTACTACATCACAGTACTGCACCCAAAATAGAGTCTTTTCATGTATTTAGAGGAGAATACAGAGGTACTTACATAATATCACATGCTGAGAAACATCTCAGTTGATAGAAAACAATAGGTAAGCGATGACTGGCTGTCATGTGAACAAACTTAAGGGTGATGTAACCTGCTGTACATGTCAAGTACGCGCTCTTTGGCATTAGAAAACAAACAATTACACTTATGAGAGGAATAGGCTGCACTCCCCTTGGTGATGATTTTTTTTTTTTCTGAGATGGATAGTAAAGTGTTCCCTGACAATCACTGAGCAGACATGAGGACAAACAATCATAATGCAGTTGGATGCACTAAATAGGCTTGTTTTTGAGTCAACAAAACAAATTGATATATTTTGACATTTAAAAATGTTTTGAGATCCGCAACATACACTAGTTTTGGCATTCTCTTAGAGGCCACGGCATCAGATTTTCTGTCACAGAACAGTGTTTCACTTTTCATGTATTTAGGGGAGATGCCGAAGGCACAGGTATCACATCACACACAGAGAAACATCTCTAGGTGATACAAACCAACCAATAAATACTGACTTGCTGTCATGTGAACAAAGTTAAGGGGAAATAACCACCTCTACACGTCAAGTAATACAGAAAGAAGAAGAAAAAACAGGGCACACAAAATTCAAGGCAAGACAACAACTCCAACTAGCAAATGTTGCTCGCCAAAACGGCTGTCCGTATTATGGATTTGTGCCACACAGCATGTGAAGCAGGTAGCCACACAGCTGCTGTTATGGGGCCGATTGTTGGAGGTAATTGTGGTCCTTTAAGTGGTGCGTTAGTTAGATGGCAGATCAAGCAGAGGATGCTGTTGTTTTGGCGCAGCAGCGCACTGGGGCTGATTACGCGCTGCACTCCGACACACGGCGCATTATTTATTGATGCCAAGCACGCTTTAAAATGCACTGTCACAGCGGTAGGTGGCATTGTGCTGTCACATTCAAAAAAAAGCCATGGAGCGAGAGGGAAAAAAGTGGTTTCTCTCCCTGCACCTCACCATGAATTCAAGCTCAGTTTCAGTGTTCTTTTTGTCTTCCTTGTACCTGGTGATTCAAACTTTCATTCTATTCCTGTCAACTTTAAAACGCTATTTTTCAATCATTATTTATTAGTATTAGACAACTCAATTGTGTAACAATTAGAATCAATGAACATTTAATAAAATATGTCTAATAATAATTTTAATTCCTACTGTAGGCCCCACAAAAATGGAAAAACTAATAAAGTAATTTATATCTCTCACTCCTTAAAATGATTCAGTATCTTTTCTTCTTGCTTAATTTCCTTTACTTACATTTAACACATTAACAATTTTAATGTTAATATATTGCAATGATTTCACCTTAAAACATGCTAAATAAATAAACGTTCCACACTTATATAACTTTAATGAGAGAGAAAGTTAAATGTATTTTAGTTCATGTCATATTGGGTTCATTCATAATAATAAGAATAACTACGAAGTGTTTTTTAGCACATTAACTAATGTAGTTAAATAATGTTAACAAAGAACCGAATTGTAAAGTATTACTAATGTTGACTTCAACGCGTTCCTTCAGAAGCTTCATTGTGCTAAACTGAAATAAACTGATACACATACTCCAAGGTTGGCACTTTGCAGCATCTATTTCCCTGAAGTGACACATCAGCAAACCGTTTATCTGATATGGTAAAGGAGCATTCTTCCATATCTGCCTTTCTATTTACTGGCTGCCGAATATCAGCAACTATTCAGCTGCGACAAGTGACTACACAATAAACCGCAGTGTTGCAAAGGCAGCAGGCCTGTATTATTCAGATGCAGCGAGACTGTGGGCTGTTTGATATTAGAGATGCATTTGAAAGCCACAGGTAAGCTCGGGGGTTTGCCTTAATCCTCTGCTTGGGATGGAAGGCATGCTACGTTCTTATCCGTCCCCTGACTGCCCGTCACATATGAGAGCAAAATGGCAGTCTAAGAGTGGTGAAATGAGATGATTACCACTGTTCCAAAAAAAAACCCACTTCATAGCCACTAATGTATAGACATCTGGGAAGGACTGACTGTCACACAGGCCATATACTGTATATGAAGCCGATATGAGAGGGTAAATTTAATTATGGAGGTATGATTTTCCCCTGGAGTAGGGCAAGGGAAATGTTTTGTACAGCTTCAGAGGTGGAAAAAATGGCTGGTGGTGAGAGGTATTGTGTAGGCTGCTGAGAAAAGTGCTGTATGAAAGCTGTTGGATGGAGAATGGAGGATAATGAAATCCTCTCTCGCTTTCTTTGCTCCTCACGGTTAGTAGAGTGACCGGAATATCTTCTGGTCGTGAAACATACGTGTTATGCAGTTGGGCAACGCAGTAATTTGCTATGCGTTACGAAGCTGGTGAAGAGCGCTAAAGGCTGGAGAGGGGAGATAGAGCGTGTAGCCGGAGAGAACATTAAAAGCATGTTTTGTTAGCGGCCCCCTGCTGGCACAGTGCAGATCAAAGCTAATGCTGGAAATTGGGGATGTGTTGCTTTGGGTAGTCTCAGGACCTCAGCAACTGGGCAGGGCGGTCAAGTCACCGATGCACCTCAGCCAACACCGAGCGGGGCTATTCCATCTCCTCCTCACGTACATCAATTCCGGTTTTCCTCTTCCTTTTTGCCTCCAGTCACTAAGGAGACTGCCTGACTGTCCATCTCTATGGTTGCACACATTCCCCTCACGCAGATTTGGTTCAGTCCTAATTAAGGCTTCTCCTTTCATTTGTGAAGATAATTGGACTTTCATCTCACCAGGATGCTGCAGCCAAATCTATTCTCTATTCTTTACTTTTTAATGGGAAGGGGAGAGGAGGGGCCCCCCAGAAAAGACAGAGAAGGAAGGAGAGAAGAGGAAAAATATCTTTCTTTCGAAGATATCCTGGGTCACAAATATCTGTGTCACAATTAAGTACCTTCCACTTTTCCTGTTTTGGAGTGATAACAAACCATGATCGTGTTTGTTAGAATCATAGGAAAGGGATTTAATGAGGGTAGACCTGTGAGACAGATGCTTGTGGGAGATCAGAGGAGGCCCCATGGAGATTAAGTTCATCCATAGCTCAGCCACGGCATTCCCTGTACACATGCAAACAAGCCCATGAATTCATCCAAATGCTTCCCATTTAGTAGACTTACCTACTTCTGTTAGACGGAAAGCTCAAGGGAAGCTCTTCACCCAGAAATGAGCCACAGAGGCAGATTTCACCGAACTGGATTGATTTTGATTTGATTAGCAGACCTTAACATATGTTTTCCTACTGGCTGATGTGCAGTCGTTTTCATCATAGTGCTTAATCAAATAAATATCTGTGAAGTCTGATGAGATAATTAGATCAATTTCTTACCCATGCATCCCCAGTGCACTCTTCACCACTCTGTACAGCATTTACCCAACTGGTGAAACATCTTATGTAATATGTGAAGAAAATTCAAAAGGGTTCAGGAAAGATGTATTCAGGGGATTGTTTTTCCCTAGATTTAGAAGGCTAAAAACTTTCAGACCATGGCATCCTCCTCATCTAAATGGCCGGCTGCAATTATTCTCTCTTAACCTTGAGGTCATGCAAGTTGTAAAGATGAATAATCAAGAAAATCGTAAGAAATTTTCTATCATTATAAAACTATTTTCCAGCGTTGGTTATTTTTAAAAACCACTTACACTATCTGAACAGCTGCCTGCAGGACTTGTTTTTCAGGTAAAAAGGAAAAGTAATCGAGGACCTAATCTGTTTGTTCACTAGAAAACCATAAACTTAAACCATAAATTGTCACTAAATGCAGTCCCCAGGATGAAAAAAGTCCAACAATCCACAGACCTGAGCAGTCACATTTAGCCGCATTCAATGCATGGCCTATAGATACTGTAGACACCAGTGATGCCCACAGCTGGTCACAGGAGACATAAGGTAATGTCTAGAATGTTTCAGACATCCCCCTGCCCCTTAATTATTTAATTGAGGCAGTTATGTACATTGGAAAGAGAGTAACAGGGTTATTGCTGGCCTAAATCAGCTCTTAATTGAAAGGCAGCCATAAAAGCTGCAGGTGTCCAGCCCTCGGTGTCTGTAATTGGTGGCCCATGGAGTGCTGGGATGAGCAGCTGCTTAACACAGCGAGTCTGAGAGAATGACATGCTTCTAACCAACCCTGCTTACCCTGCATAACGTTTATGTAGATCCTTTAACATAAGAATTAGATTCTTCCATTACCAAGGAAATAACTGCATTAATTACTACAGTATGTCTTAAAATTGCCACCTAAATGTTTGGACATGCAAAAATAAAAGAAGTTTTACAACCCTAACCCTAATCTAATAATTTTCCACATTTTCAAATAATATTACAGTTTTTAAAACTATTAAAAATTGGATTGTGATTATTTAAAGAAGAAAAAAATCAGAACAACCTTTCAGCTTTTATCAAAGTACTTCTTTGCCTAGATTCTGGCTCAGCACAATCTGGGCATTCTATCAAACTAACTTCAAGAGGAGCACCATGGGATGCTTTGTTAATAGTATTGAAGTAGCTCCCATAAACACTATGCTGAGCACTTGTTGGATGCTTTTTCTTCACTATCTGTTCCAACTTAATTACATTTAAATGCTAGTTTTGTAACCTTTAAATGAAAAGAAACATGCATTCAGTCAAGTTTGCCCAAACATTGGTCTGGTATTGTAAGTGAACAAAAGAAAACCAGTGATTGTTTTCAGTGAAATCGCACTCTTCTCTCCTCATCCATACTATTTCTTCATCTCTCTACAGCCCTAATCCAAAGGCTTGGACAAACAACACTGCAACAGAAAGTGAGAGAGAGGAAGAGAGATGGAATGAGAAAGCACTCTTTTTCTTCCTGGATGAGCTGTGGCTTCAGAGGACAAAGAGTCGATCGATTCACATACTCAATTAGAGCTGTAATGTTTTAATCAATGCCCTGTAAAAGTATGACAGGAGGCCATCATTAACTAGCTGCAAATTTATGACAAACGGCAGTGTAATTGGGTATGTGTAAACAGCCCATATGATAAAGAAAGATTCCTGCTCAGATCAATAAAATTGATTGGGCTTGGGCATTAAATAAGCCACAAGCTGAAGAAACTCACTCGGGTGATATTGGCCCCTGTCAGAGCTTGTGGCGTACATCTTTGTCAAGGATTGGAGTGGCACTGTTTTCCTGTTCTTGTCTGTTAAGGTAATTACAACTATATTGAGAACAAAATGAAACAAAATGCAAATCCAGGCCATCAATAGACGTTGACTACTGGAACTTTTTTTCTCATTTGTTCTTGTCAGAAAAGGCTGTATTCGCAAAGTAACAAATCAGATCACAACATATGCTGCGCTTTAAACATGCCATTTTGTGTCATGGTTTACTGTATACTCAACGGCTGGACACTTTGAATAAAAGCACCTGACACTTCTGCAGAAGAAGTGTCAGGTGCTTTAGTGATTCTCTGAGGTCAACACATGCTCTTTCTCCACTAGGGGACATGGACCAGGTCAGGTGTCTCATCTAAAAGGAGAAAGAAGGGGAGAGTGTGAACAGAGGGTCTGCCTACTGGGCCTGCTACGAGGCAAAGCCACAAGTACAAAAGTCTCTGATGAAGGGAGAGCAACGATGGGTCAGAGGGTCAAGGAAGAATTCAACAGTACAAATAGAGCTGTGGAGAATGAAAAAATACATGGTATATATATATATATATTTATATATATATATGTGTGTGTGTGTGTGTGGAACTGGATGGGGAAAAAAGTTAAATTGCAAAGCTAATCTTAAAAAAATATATAAATATTGTATTACATACCTTGTTGATACATAGATTTTTAATAATATAGAAATTAAATATTGACTAATCTGCTATCTGCTAAAACATGGAAATAATTAAGTGTCAATATTAACAGTATTTAATCAACAGTTTTCAATCAGTATAATCAAAAATTCTGTATACAAAGTATAATGTTTGTAAAATGTATATATATTAGGGATGTAATGGTATTGTAAATACCGTCGTACTGCAATATCAAATTTTTGGTCGTGGTCGCATGACTTGATAAAACGATAGGTCTTCTGAGAAAAGTTTGCTCAGGTGAATGGAGCGAACGGCAGGTAGCGGGAACTACAATTCCCATCAGCCCAGGTGTGCCCATCATTCTTTGCGGTCTGTTGTCAATAAAGATCAGTGTTGCCAACTTAGCGACTTTGTCTTTATATTTGGCGACTTTTCAGATCCCCTTGGTGACATATTTCCCTAAAAGCGACTAGCGACAAATCTAGAGTCTCCGGTACTGCTGCGCACGCGCGAGCCCTTGTTTTCTCGGCGCGCACACACCTCTCTCTGTGTCTGTTCTGTTCAGCGAGAGGCTGAGAGGAGCAGGGCTTTCAGTTAGAATAGATATTATGTTGCTTCTAACTAGGGCTGCACGATTAATCATATCGCAATTGCAATCGCAATGTCAGCCTACGCGATTACATTACAGCAAATGTTGAGATTATATTAAATAAACAAATGCATTCGTGGATGTAACAAGACATTCATTCTTGCGTTCACTCCAGACGCGAATGAGGCGTTAAAGCGCGAGTTATTTCAAGTCAATGCAAGTCAGCAAGTCGCAGCGCGATTCGCGGGAATTAAGCTGTGAGTTAAACAAGCTGGTTTTACTGCACGCATAAACAGCGCGGAAGCGGCGCATACGCAGAGCAGGAGAGCGCACGCCAATTGTGCTCTTATACTGGCAGCTTGTACTGCACTAGGCTATAGATAAGCGCCAGACCTGCTGAATGTCCTGCTAAAATGTTTTGGGACATGTACAAATATAAAAATGTATTTGTTTTATTTATCTGTACTTTTGACTTTTTCATTTTATTTTAAAGTTAATTTAATGTAATTTATTACCGTACCGTGAAATTTTGATACCGTTACATCCCTAATATATACTGTATATATATATTTATACACAAATATTTAATGTTACAAGAGATTTTTATTTCAAATGAATGATATTCCTTTAAACTTTGAGCTTTGCCTTAGGAATAAATGACATTCAAATACATTAAAATATAAAAGTCATTTATTAATTTTACTGAATCATAATCAAATTAATGCACGCTCAATGACCATAAAATAGCTTTAAAAACTTTAAAAATCAAAATTTCAGGATTTTAATGTATATCTGAAGTTCTTTAAATTCGTATGACAGACAAATCAAAATGTACAGTAGGTCATTACTGACTGAAAATGATGCCTTAAATATAAGCAAGCATGTAAAGCAAAACTGGACAGGTTTTAATTCAGCGTTACCACATAAAAATCGTATTTATTCCATCCAGCAATCTAGCTCAAAAACATAAACATTTCATTAGCTCAATAAAATTGATAAACAATTTTTAAGAACTAATCTTTAAAGTTTCAAATCTGTCAGCACAGACAAAAAGCAAACTGCAAACTGCGAAATCCCTATCTGACTTGTTTCTTTGCTTGTACTGTTTGTCATACGGCCATTGAGAAGAAGCGTAAAACAGACTCAAGACGCGGAGTGGCATCACGTCGTGTTTTCACTATGAATACTCATGAGCACTCACTAGCCTGACTGTCATTAGTGCTTTCTTTTACGCAGAGGACATTTTCTCTTTCTTCTGTCATTTGCTCTCTCCCTTTCTCTTATTCCTGAAACCTAAAAGTTTGGTCTGGACAAAACAGTCTTTGAGAAGTGTTTATCAGTTCTCACTGGCTGTGAGCTCAGAGACCGCCTCCTGCTGGTTAACCCAGCATGGGCCTCGCATCACTCCCACTTTGAAAATCTCTCTCGCACCCTCTTTCTCTCCCTTTCTCTCTGTAAGAGAAGAAAGAAATGGACCTTACGAAAGAAGTGGAAAACGAACGCTCACTATCTATAATGAGTCTGAATCCTCATCATCGCCATTCCCCGTTAGTGAGACGTGCCGCTATAATGTGTCCGGCTTTCTTGAATCGTCCATGACACCAAAGGAAACAATCAAATGCTGAAAAAAGAAATATCATCGCCGCCCAAAGCAGATGGGAGGAAACCCAGCTCACGTGAAAAGATACAGCGCGTGGAGCGCTTGACAGAGAAGTCAGGGCATCACCGCCCAACCAGCTATTGATTTCTTCTTTCAGCACAGACACAGCTCGCTTTCCCAAAACAGCCCATCAAACAGCAGGCCTCCTTTATTTCATTATGGCTGGCGCAAACGAGCGTGAGGCTTCTCTCTGTTCATTTCAATGATTAATTTGTGTTGGGAAAACACCCAAACTCCCATGCATTTTGCCCTTAATTAACAAATTGCAATATATTATTAACTTGTCGAGCAAAGAAGGCTCTTCTGAATCATTTTCGCAGTGGGAGGTTTTGAGGGAGCTAACTACATTCGTGAAGTCGAATGGTTTTCCTTGTTTGTGTTTTATTTGGCAATCTGATTAAATTATGCATCCGTTAATGTGTTAATTTTACTACAGGTGGAAGTAAATCAGGTCCCAACGATTAATTCCTTTGTTCCTTTCTAAAGCAAGAAGCTCAACACTTTGCACGCTAAATATACGGCTCCTTGCGTGCAACGAAAGGTTGAGGCTCCAACACCCAGCTGCACCACGTGCATGCCCGGGCAATACCATCTGCTCTTGGAGCCCTACATTCAAATTTGTGTGATATTTATTGATCCAAATTTCATTGAACTAATTACCCACAATTACTGCCGTTTTTGTCAGAGATAATGCAGATTCCCATTAAAGTGCCTCACCATTTGCTCCTAATTGCTAACCTTCTCTTCAAGCAGCTGCATCTCTGCATATGCTAGTGGAGGTGCCGGGCTGACATGTGACAACATGGGTACTTATACAGAATGCCAAAGTTCTCCAAAGAGCATTTCAGGTCAGATGTGTGGTTTGGGTGGTAGAGGAAGGTGAAAAAAGTGGTTAGGGTGACTGGGAACCAGAGGTGAAGATGTCTTCTGGTAATATGCAGCAAGAAAGAGTTGTGAAGTTGAAGGCTCATTAATACATGTTGATTTTCTTTCTGTTTTCAAATGAGAAAACACATAGAAAATGGTCTGTGTCCAGGCACTGAAGGCTGTAGGAGAGGTAACATAAAGGGAAAAAATTTTATAATAATAATAGAAAACGAAAGAGAATTCCCCAACCTGAGAAACATGAAATGTGAGCCATCTCCAGGAAAATGTCAAGTGCTACCAACGAAGAGTCATTGCCCCATACCGAGCCTCATTCTCAATTAATTGACTCAAATGTCAAAAAAAAAGAATGTACATCAGAGACAAAAATTGAGTGGCCTTCAATGACGTTCACGTGGGCAGTACATCATAGAATAAAGATAGACATTTGAATGATGAGGGTTGGACCCCATGCAGACCCAGATTGAGCTAAACCTTGGGCTGAAGATCAAAGGATCCCATAATAACTAAGGGCCTGTCATGTGCAGCATTTCTATCAGCTGGAAGTAAAATAAAATTACTCCTATGGGTGTACTAAAGGCTTGATTCACAAGCTTTTACAGGAAATGTATCTTTAAATTCTCTGTATGTTTTTCAGGTTGACAAATATACAGTAGCTTAATCCTTTAAACATCTGCTAACAGATTATTATTATTTTTTTTCATGTGTCATATTGCACTTTGTCTCCTAAGAAGTGGCGGTGACTAAAGCGGGGGTGGCGAGTATTTGGGCTGGTGGTGCATATTGTATATTAATCACAATAACATGATTAATTTACACAAAAGTAGGATTTTAATCCTGTGTAGACTGCAATCAATGCAACAAAATTCACATCATTTTGCCATTATTTGGAAAATCCAGCTTTATATTTTCTCTGATCATTTACTGGTAACATTTTTAAATAACTAAGAAATACAACTGCTGTTTATTCATAGTAAATAACCCCTTTTTTTTCTTTTTACATTTGTTTAACTTTTTAATAAACACATTGCAATTGCGATCGTGCATATGAAATCAGTTTTATTGCCATGCACATTACTAACGCCCCCCCTGATGCCCGCTATTTATATATGTTTCGCAGTAGAGTCTCTACAAGTGTTGACGCAATTAGTTTAACTACATTTCTCAGTCTTGTTATATTAAATTACAATCCAATTGCATATTTTTCACTATTGACTTGCTTGCTAATACTACCACTACTACTACTTTGCGCACATTTCAACGTGGTGACGACACGAGCAGCCTCTTAAAACACCAAGGAAGAAGTAGAACAACGTACTGACGAAACGCGCTCTGTAGAAGTTTGTCCATTTAGGGCTACTATAGAAACATGGCGGCTCTAAATGGCGACTTCCATGTAAGGGGACCCGAGGTGTATGTAGATATAAATTGCTTGTTCTAAGGTTATAAAATCATAATGGCTTATTATGTACCGTCTTTGCACACCTCTGAAAACATGGTTTTGTATGTTATATTGCATTTCTGCCAATAAACACACTGCACCTTTAGGCTACTATTAGATACTAGATTAATTTGACCATACAAATGATAAAACATGCCAAAATAAATAAAAAATAAATGAAACAAAGCACCACAGATGTACACTGAAAGATCATCCTGAATCATACTGTGTGATGAGAATATCATATAAATTATGATAACCACAAAATAACCACAAGTAACCACCCAGACCACAATGGCCATTCTCTTGCAATGACCCTGAACACCCAAGCAACCGCATACCAATACGCTAACAACCACTCAAGCACTGCAGTGACGCTTTTTACATAGGCAAGCAGCTCTCACATTTTCTTTAGAAAAACCTAAATGTTTTATTGTGATTTTTTATACTTTCGGAAAGCACCTTGCATTCGAAAGTTAATTACCATGGGCATAGGGCCGAATATCAGTCGGAAAACTTCACATTATCCATAAAGCAAACCCAAAAAAAACGACTGCGCTGCTCACAGTGACTCAGGTTAGAGGTTAAATTCTCTTTTCTGACCCAACGGCTCACTGTGGATCAATCAGAACGGTTCATTCAGAAGCGATAGGGTATAACGTAGATATTTCAAAAAGGCAGGATTCAAAGAATCGCTTTAACAGAGAATTCAAAACTCAATTCCTATTTCTCTTGCTCTTTGACACAAGGGCTTATTTTGCATAAAGTAAGAGAAGGAATCACTGATAATGAGCTGAAAAATGTCGAAGCGAGGTTCTGTTGTTAAGAGCACAGGCAGCAGCAAAGCTGATCATCATTGCCCCCTTTTAATGGGTTTAACAGAGCACCACATACAACCCAGACACTGTGGGAGTTCAAGTGCCCAATGCCCACCTACCGTCCTATTATGCCTGCTCTCAATGCATGCCCGCAACATGCAGAATGCTCACAAACCGCCGCTCCGTTTGCCTGTCTACTGGTGGCAGTGCCTAGACGTCCCACCAAGCCCTGCTTTTTATTCCGGCCAAAAAAAGCTCTGCTCCATGACAGAAAGATGACAAGCTGTTGCTTCATCTCGGTCACAGGAGTACAGCGGGTATGCAAACAAACAGACGTGCAAACACTAGGCACACACTCGCACACACAGCCCTGCAAGGCACAGCTCTCCACTATTAGATTTTCACACCCGTCCAAGATGGCAGCTCCTGAGGAGCTGTTATAGTCTCTGGAGTTCTGTCATTGTTCGTACTCTGAGAGACTAGAGGGCATCGGGGGTTCAGTGTCTAACCGAACTTCCCAGTCCGAGCACATCTGAGCTGTTCTTAACTCAAAATGGCATTTCTACAAAAAGCAATATAAATATGACATGAGAAAACATGTACTCGCAACTTAGAGCACAAGCCTTTCACCCTGCAAATGAAGGGGGAAAAGAAAGAGGAAATTGTGCACTCGTGAACTTCTTGTGAACCTTCCTCTAAAGTGAGGGTGGATATGTAGATTAAATCTCGGTGATGGTGAATCCTCAAGGTGATGCAGACTGCCAGATGCACACCTACACAGAAACTTTAGCTGGAAACTGGCAACGACGGGCTTTCACTGCTTATAATACAGACCACACATATGCATTCACTGCACTCACGATCACAATAGAGGGTTCAACAGATCCCATTAGGGAAGAAAAATGCTCAGTTCTTAAGGCATTTTAAAGATTATGTTTGTTTTGCCTTGGTGAACAGAGAATATGAAAAACAGAAAAGAAAATACAGTGCTTAGATATTTGTCAGTTCCATGAAGAAAAATAAAAAATTATATTTGAAAAGCCTCTCTCCATGGTGATGATTTAAAAAAGAATCCAACAGCTTGTTAGGTCTTAAAGGGACAGTGCACCCAAAAATGAACATTTTGTTATGATTTACACACCAGCATGAAAATTCAAATCTGCATGACTTTCTCTTTTGTGATTCATACAAGTTCAAAATAGAATGAAAGTGAATAATGTAATTACAAGATTTAAATTTTGGGGTGAACTATCCCTTTAAATAAAGAGCAACAACGTAATCTTTATATGCACCATGTTTGCAAAACTAATATGCATCATGAAAATTGGTTAAAAATGAATGAATTGCATAATATTCCAGTCAAATTAATCAACTGCACATAATCCAACAATAATTAAAAAAAATAACGATTTAAGAAAGAACATTATTATAGCAATGCATTAAAATCAGTTTTTTTTTTAAATATATACTGTAGGTCTGTCCATATATGACATATTTATATATGTTTGTATCTATGACAGACCTATAGTACATTAAAATATAAATAGGATAGAGAATGTGTTGTTGTTGTGTGTTTTCTCTGTGCATTATTTTAATTGTACAAAATAAGCATAAATTTGACAGCCCTAATAGTTATATAACATGGCAGTTATAGTTACATTCTGATAGAGACACACAAAGCACACAGTGAAGACACAGGAGAGAACAATACAAGTGGAGTCAGAGCTCTGAATACGTGTGACGTAAATGCCATCTTTGAAGGACAGGTTTGGGGCATTGTCTTTGGGGAATGTGCAAATCACATGCCCAGAGTTAGGAAGGTCAGTCCATGCATATCAATGATGGCTGGAGAGGAAACCTCGTTTTAATGCTTGCATAAAGAAAAAAAGAGAGAGTACAAGTCATGTCTCTGAGGTACAGGAAAAAATGAATGTGTTATGAAAATCTTCAGGTAAGACTGTGTTTAAAAATCTGTGGAGTGTGTGCTTGAACAGATACATTCTCAATGGGGAATGCCATATGAGGATGAGAGCATTATACAGGTCCTTCCACCTGTTTTTTTTTTTTTTTGGGATACAAAAAAAAAAAAATCTATACAGTGGACCTAAGCCTTTGGTTTAATGCCACAGCACGGTGCCGTCCACTGAGGAAAAGTCAATTTGAGCCATCAGAGATTGCAAAATGTCCTCCATCTGGAATAATTGAATTTGGAGCTTAGGTGATTAGCCTCACAGAGTTTTCCAACACCTTCAATACGATAATCTGGCGGTTTTTCTCCGACAGCCATCTTTCAGACATATCCGATCGGGAACAGAGGCCACATCTGTCACGAGCACGCCTCAGCCTGCACGCATCCAGATGACTGCGAACGAATCCAGCCTATATGCGGCAGTAGCTGCTATGCCTAATCAAATGTTTAACAAAGCTGCAATCTGATAACAACATCCCCACCCTGGTACACGATTCATCACGCGCGATGGTGAATTAAACGTGACATATCTCACGCAGTTTGTTATTGGTAACTGTGGTGGTCGGCGCGTCTGTGCGCCTTCGAAAGAGAATGGAGACATTTACAAACTAAAGGTCAACAATAAATCAGTATCTCAAACAGTGCCTGAGGTGTGATTTGTGTCAGCTGAGCCACAGAGTGAAATGGCCTGACCATGCAGAATGGAAAGGAGCTGGATGGGCTTATCTGAACCACCACACCTCCCCGCTGATTGAAGCCGAGTATGTTAGACCTCTCAGAGTAGCTCATTGCGATCAAAAGATGTGGCGGAACATAGGATGGGAGACACGTAGTGGAGCTGATAAATTATTTATCACCGCTTATTGTACCAAAAGTAACACCAGACCAAATTCCACAAATGTACTAGCGAGACAGATAATAGAAAAGGACAAAATGACAAAAATGTCAGCGATTTTTGTTTTACTGCTGTTTGGGGATTCTGGACACTAAAACTGCAACTTAAGCTATACATGTAATGTAAGGTTTACAATATAAACCCTAGCTTTTCTATAAAGCCAACGGTCTAACAATCCCCTTCAACATGAACAAAGGAGGGCTGTACCATGTAAAATATGCCGTTTCGACATACTGTACCACCAAAAATAACAACTGCTGAGCATCTGCCCAAGACCGAGAAACAGAGCTTAGTATAGCCATTTTTTTTTTCTTCTCCTAAACAAGAGGTCATTTCACACATTCGGGGAGAGAATCTGTATTAAACAGACATTGCCTGCTGCTACACTGAAATTGAAACTGCTTCAGAGCAGGGTTGAAAGTCTTGTCAATTCTCGAAAGCACTGATGTTTTTTCTCGGCTCCTCTCCCCCTCCCAGTGCATATAATCACATTTTTTTGACATTTTTTAATAAACTCTCTAAAACATATCCAATTCATATCTAGTGAAAGCCTTTCAGCTTTGACCTTTCAAAACTTTAACGCAAAGTGATCTGTTAAATCCGGTTATGTTATATACTCTATCTTTGATTTTACTACTGCACTGCATGGGTGAGAGGGGGTTCATTTTTATTTTTTGAAGGTTACACAAGGTTTGGGCACGCTGTGTAGGTAGTGAAGAAAATATGGCTAGAATTTAAAAAGGTAACACTTGTTTTAGAAGCGATAAATTTTACAACTACTACTACTACTAATAATGTAAAACATGAATATGTAAACATCCAGTATATCCAATATTTATTACAAACTATATTAGATTACTATTGTAAACAATACTGTATGTTTACAAATCTTTATTGACACATTTACATGTATTACTGTCTCGATAATTCCTTGTATTAATTCATCTGATTTACTTTATACTGTACATATTGAGAATATAAGAATAATTGCTATTTACACATTGCATATAACCAATAGAAGCTAACACTTTATTTTAAGATGTTCTTGTTATATGTGCTACATGTACTTACCTTAATTACGCATAATTAAAACCTTAGCCAAACCTTAATTCTAACCCTAACCGTATACAGTAGTAAGTACATGCAGTCATAGTAATATATTTTAGCCAGTACTTAACTAGTATTTAAATGTATAAATAAACTCTAACAAAGACACTGTGCAACCCAATTTAAATGTAAGGTCTATTACAGTTCTTAAACTAACTAAATAAAAAACAACTAATTAAAAAAAGCATTAATTGTATTCATATGAGTAATTCTGACCCAGTATTTTTATATTTCATGTGTATTCCAATACTGCAATCGGAAAGCACTTTCATACTAGTTGGGGCTTTATGAATTACCATGGCAACAGGCAGCTTGTGATTTACACAGCACAAACACAAACCCACAGTGGCTGTTTCTTCATTACTTTGTGGCTTTGAACTGAATTGTGATGATGACATTAAATGGGACTCATTCACAGGTTTGTATGTGTGTTTAGTAATTGTGAACCTGTCCTCGTCTTCTTGTTCCAGTGCGCTATCTATATGACAGGCATGGTTAAGGCCCTTAGCCCCATTTGCGTTACATTTGGTCCATCTCGCTAAATCTTTGTGTTGCATGACAGTCCTTTTGTCTGCACTGGCGCACAAAGCAAACCGCCAAAAGGGGGGGTGGGGGGTGATGCGGGTCCCCAAAGGGGTGGGTGGGGGCTGAGATTAGGACAAATTAATTTCTTCAGTGGAACACCTTCAATGAAACCTACCTCAGAGACAAAAGAAAGATCATGGTCAAGTGGCACTTTTTGCTGGGTCATAATGAAAGGATAGACTGTTTGGAGAGAGGGAAAAAACTGCAACACATGAAGCATGCTCTATGTATCATGTGGTTTCTCAAAGGACTGCACCATCTTGCACTGATTGTGCTTATAACCAGACAAAGTCTAATGTTGTGTTGTGGCAACTTATTTTACATGCATGTTTATTTCACCTTTTCCTTTTTTTAGTTTACGGAGCAGATTTTTTGCTAGTTCTTAATATTAAATTAGAATCAGATTTCCCCATCTTACCTTCATCCTCACTTGAATATCTGCAGTTCTTTAAGTATGTCACCAAAACTGCAGCCAGATTTGCACTCACAGCACTTTCTGAATTTAGAGATGAATTTCTGATAGATGGGCAAAAAGGGGAAGAAAAATATAGAGCCAATTAGGGCCGGGCGATTTAATTGTCGATTAATCCATGCGCATTTCGTCCGGTTTTTGATTAGCAGTAAATCTCAATCAGCTGTTTTTAAAATGTGCGGCGGTTGATACACAGAGCCGTAGATCACTGACCAGCTACGCAATAACGTCTTCAGAATCATAAGCGATTCATTTCTGATTTCGAATGCAAGATTGTGTCGCTAAATAGATACAACAACAAAAAATCGGAACAGGAGGCTGCAGCCCCTGCAATAGGAAACAGAGAAAAGCTCTTGGAAGCCAAAATGTGTGGGAGGATTTATGTAACTATATAATATGGGGACAAATTTGTCTCCACAAATTTAGGACAGATGATAGATGACAGATAAAATAAATACAGGAGAAAGTTTAGATCAATCAGAGGTTATTACAGTTTTATATTAACACTAGTGCTGTCAAAATGAGCACTTTCATGCAGTTTAACTAAATTAAAATTATTTATAGCAAGGTCTGGCCACCTCACTCATTAGACAAGAATTTCTTGACAAGAATCGCATTTTGTTTAATTGCTTATTGTCTTTAAGATTACATCAAATCAGAGACTTCTAAGACACTACTTAATGAAGGGCACAGGTAGTACGACATTTATTATAATGGATTTATGTGAAGTTTAAGTTCATTAAACAAGTAATTGTAATTTTTTACAATTGTAATAAAATGTCATACTGTCATACGTTTCAACATTAAATGTGATTAACGTAAAAAAATAAATAAATAAATTGTGATTTATTTCTGAAAAATTGTGTTTTATTAATAATTTTATATTTTCGTCAATTGACAGAACTAATTAAAATGAACCACTGTGTAAGAAACAGTATTCCTTATTTTGGAAAGAAAAAGGCCGAAAATTTCATTACATCTAGGGATACTTCCACTACAATCCTTACTTCAGAACACCTACTGTATAAAAAATTCAGTGTCATATTAACAGGCTATATTTTTCACTGAATTTTCTTTGAGTGGAAAAGTACGTTGCATGTGCACAATAAAATGGCAATCGATATTTTCAACTAATCTTAGGATTCTAACTGGCAACTAAAGAAACCAGTATGATAATCACTGGGAACATTTCACACAATTCCACCAGCACAATGTAGAATAGTCAATAAACTCATTTCATTTATCAGGCCTTCCACTACAACCAGAGGAAATCTAGGGTTGAGTTGGACAGCAACATTTCCTATTATTATCAGCACGAGTTTTCGTGTTGAACTATAGCTTAGACTTTGATGCATGTAGAGAAGTATTTTACAAAATTTTGGAAAGGTGGCTATGACGCTGTGAGTCAAAAGTCTCTTGCTCCTCTTTTTTTTTTTTCCCCAACTCTATGCAGTGAAAAAGAATGCATTATGTTCCCAAGGACGTGAAAGAGGGAAAATGACATTGTCTTGATCTTCTGGAGAAAGCGGCTTGAGTAATTTGGTAAATTACCTGAAAGATAGAGAAAGAGTAACCCTGGCTGCTCATCTGCGCCGATTCAATTTACAAAAGTATAAGGGAGTCCTTTCCCTCATCTCCAAAAATGAAAGCAATTACAAGAACCTTCCTTGTTTCCAAGGAGATGGAGCCAGGGATATTTCCTGAATATAGGGATGATTTTGTGGGGAGCTCTTTTACACTCATTTAGCTGATATGTCAAATAGGAACATAGATCTACAGTAGGACATAATAATCGGAACTGTATCTGTCTTGGTGAGGAACGTCAATAAACATTAAGCAATATGTATAAATTCATCTAATATTATTTCAGCACTGCCATTTGCCATTATCAAATAGGTAATTGTATATTTTTGCAGTTTTTTTTTTTTAATATATATATACATTTAGTTAATTTGTATTTTTTAGATATTAGCAATATGCTGAGAATTGGCCACTCTATATTAGTATGAGCAATAAGCATGAAAAACAAATCCATATTAGTTGATCACTAATACAAATGAAAGCAATCGAAAACTAGTACTTCTATTTAATGGATGTTACCAAAAACATCCTAACCCCTCGTAGGATTTGAAATGCCTTTTCATCATGTTGTGAAGGGTGCAGCATTCAGGGAAGCACTTGTATCAAAAGTGTGTCCAGTGATGACAGGCAAGATGACAAACATGCCATTTGAAAGCAGTCATTTTCCCTCACTCATGCAAATCTACTCGCCCGTACACGAACAAACGCCCATCGCCATCAGTCTGGCTTAATGTGACAAACTAATGAAGTGGGGTGATTGACATTTCTTCACTAGTGATGCGCCGCTGCTCTAAAACACACTCCACTCATCACCTGAGACGCACAATCATTTATCTGACCGACGACAACAGAAAATGAATCCCCAACATGTAGGCTAATCGTTCTTCTAACACTGTCCCCTGAGTCATCCACCCTTCAACAAATCTAGGGCAAACACCCATCCATCAACGGTGTTTCTTGGCTTAGTTCGGATAAGAAATGCCACAATACAGAGCTAGAATTAGCATTGTTGATTAAGCAATTCCAAAAAGCCTATTAGTTTTTCCCTCAGTTTTTTTGTTTCCCTAATAGATTAATAGATAGTAAGGTAGATGTTAAGTGTAGGTACTGGTAGGATTAGGGATATAGAATACGGTCATGCAGAATAAGACATAATATGTGCTTATTTATGCATGCTAAAAGGCAACTAATAGGTGTAACTCAAAAAAAATAAAAGTCTTACCAAAGTAGTTTTAGTACATTACAGTATTTATTTTGTATAACCAAACTTTTTGCATGCACTACTCTATAGTTTATTACAATAAATAAATAAATATAGAATGAGTAGCAATTTGGAATGCATTACATCTTAGCAAAAATTTTATTGTTTAGGGGTCAGATTTGATTAATTTATTTTAATAAACTGTTTAATGCTACATAATACGCTAACATGCTAAATGTGAAAGGCGAGAGAGATTTTGTATTAGCTAATTTTACAGAAATAAAAAAAACAAAGAAATAAACAACAACAAAAAAAATGCCAGCTCTAGTAGTCGAAACTGAACGGCATATTTCTAATCCAAAAACGATATATATGCAGTCATAAAATAAATTAAAAAGAATAATATGGGTGAATGAGGAAATCCAAAATTCTAAGCCAAAGATCATTTTGACAAATTTATATAATACAAGTAAGACGAACAGTATATGGTAAAAAGACACTGTCCTAAAAACAAGTCTAGGCGTAATCCTCCATTCTCATCTTATCGAGTGAGTAGATCAATGTTGCTGTGGGAAGAGCTGAGGTGTTTGATTTATCCAGTAAGGTGTTGTCTTTGTGTTTGCCGTTTCTTGTCAGCACCTCCATTGACCCGTTGAGGACTGGCCTATGTAGGTTTCATCAAATGACCAGACACAAGATGGATAAGTGAGAAACAGAGAGAGGAAAAACTGACGAGAGTGTTTGGGTGTGTGCATTTTCCCTGCGTTATGTAGCACCCAGTCTCCAGACTTCCAAATTACTGTGAAATGCTGCCACCTTAATAGCCCTTTTGGCCTCTGGGTGTGTAAGCACATACCCTTAAGTATACTTTACCAGGCCTAACAGCATGACTAGGTTCCCTATAAAGTCTGAGACCTTTGATCTCTGATGTATTTTATTGGTGAGCAAAAGCAAAAATTGTACTCCCTTGCCTGCTGTAACAAAGGCCTGCGTATCAGCTTTACTACTGCCAATATATCACACATCCCAACAGCTTCACTGCTCTAAATCATAACAGAGAATTGGCCATGAACTGAGACAGATTAATTGGTACTCTGTTTTCCTTTACAGAAAACACTTCAAAATATTATTTTAAAACCATTAAAAGGAGATCTACCAGAGGCCTGGTGGCTGTATATTGAAAGATTTATTATTATAGAAATCTTGATTATAGTTATTATTAGTACAGTGTGTGTATTCAATAAATTCATTTTTCATTAAAATGCATCAAACCCTTGGTTATTTTAGGATCACTGCAATGCAATTACAGTTTCTGTTTAGAATTCATTACTTAATTCATAATTACATTATATTTGTATATTTTCTGCTAGTGCTAAACTGTTATTAATGTTATTTTTGGCATGGTTTATTAATTGCTGTTGTTGTTTTGAATGTCTATATAGTTTACATTCATTTTTATGCATTAGGTTTTATTTCCATTAACTTATTACAATTATCGGAGAAAAATAATTTGTTAATAGCTTTGAATCTATCAAATAATAAATACTACTACTATAATCATCATCATCATCATCATCATCAATTAATTTATGGGAGTGAATAATCATGTATTTCAATAAATAATCATGTATTTTCAATTACATATTTATGTATAATAATTATAATAAATTGTTATATCATAGTTAATTGAACAGTTAAATAATAATAAATTATTATTATTATTCGCAACTAAGACGTGACTATAGATAAATGCATTATATGTACTATATTTATTAAATGTACTATTAGTAACTTTAAAATGTGCTTGTATATAAAAATGCATTTTTATTAATAATATTAATATTATTATTTTTTTTAAACCCTGAAAAATATTTGCACAAATAAAACGTGTGACCAGTTCTGGACTCCCCTATAAATACACATGCATGCTGCACAGACACTTTTTAGCACGTTTTGACAAAGTTGAGCTCACTTGAGGAGTGTCAAGTGGAGAGTCAAAAGATCTCAGAGTGGCAGAGAGAGGCCAGTTGGCTAAAGTCTATCTCCGCCGGACGGAAGGGCAGGCTCTCTGCTTGCAGCTGGCAGCTGAGAAAGCGCTACATATGCCGGAATGAAGAAAAATCAGCAGACCACTTCTCCTCAAACTATTCTGGCACGTAGTGGCTAGAGAGATGGTAGGGGGCAGATGACCCTGCCACAGGCTGCCATTGCTCCACCTTATCAGCCAGACAGGCCCTCTCTTCTTTTCAGCTGCTGATGTAAATCAGTATACCGTTCCACATTCATATGAGGATCCGGCTAGACACCTTCTGTTGTACCTAGTGCGCACACAGCTCCCAGAACTGCTCAAGCGCATCACAGTGAGAAACAGACACATGAAGAGAGAACAAATATCATCAAAACAGAAAGCAAACACACACATTACTCTATATCCAGTCTGAGATTATTGGATAACGGAGGCAATTTGTTCCTGACCCAAAGTCAGGCAAAGCACAACAGTCTAAATCTACAGTATGACTTGCTGCATATTATCATGCAAATGATACCTCCTCACATGTACAGCGCAGCTCAACATGGCGTTTAGGGTTTTTTTATTTTTCATTTTCTTTTCTTTTTATGAACACTTTACCTAAAGCTGACACGCGTCCAACCGTTGCATAAATTGATAATGCAGCAAGTCATTAAAGTTTATTATTCTAGCAAATCCAGGTCCCTTTTGCCATAAATATGTGATTTGAACATGATGGCATGGTACAAATAAAGTACTGTATTATAATGCACATAAATAGATGTGTGTAGGTCTGTAATGTGTAAAGGTTTGTATGTATAAATACAGTCTATAGCGAATGTAAACAAGGGAAATCTAGCCACCACAGAACAGACAAAATGATACTGTACATTATACATAAAGTGCATACCAAAAGGCAGTATGCATTTGTTACTGTTAGTTACAGCTAAATCTTCATTCTCAAATCTACGGACAGGTTTTTTACTTTCACCAAGGTTCCATTTATTACTGTAGATCAAAGATACAGTAAAACAGGGTAACACTTTAGCTGGGACTAGTTGTCACTAACAACTGGTTGCTTATAAACATCCACATAACTAGTATATCGGCTATCTAAAAAGTGCATATTAATGCATTATCTTGATTACCATATTTTAGATCCTTTAATCCAATTCCTGTACCTAAACTTCACAACTACCCTTCTTATTATTATTATTAAGCAGCAAATTTGGAGTGGTGACAAAAACCAGTAATATTAAATATTACAGTTTAAAATAACTGTTTTCTATTTGAATATTTAGTATAAAACCCATGTCTTTATTGCTTAAACAAGTAATACTTTATTAACCAATTACTTTATTAGCTTCATTTTGTATATTTTTATGTTAGGGTTAGTTGGTTTAAGTTGATGTATTTAAAAATAAATAATCATTTAAATTAAGCTTGGGTTAAGTTGTTAGGCCTAGTTGTAGCCATATTACGTAAAAGGGCTCCCTGTAGTTTTAAAGATAAGCTGGGGTACATTTTTACCAAAATTGTATTGAACCATGCTGCTAAAATTAAGGTAAGAAGCAAACCTTCATGTGTGCCCCGTTATACCCCTATTTTTTATTTAATATATACATTTATATTATGTATAAATATATTAAATACATAAACATAAAACAATTTTTCCTAAATGTAAAAATGCATGTGTTTTTATTTTTATATACTTAATAAATATACACAGTACACACTCATATATTATGTAAACAAAAACTAATTTTGGATGCGATTAATCACAATTTTATATATACATATATACACGCATGCACACACACTGTACTGATGTCTGGCATTATCAAGGAGCGGATTGTTTTCTCCTTAAAATGTGCGTCACAACATTTAGAACCAAATTCAGAACAGTTCCATCTGTGTATCATTTCACATCAAAATTTCCAAGAGAAAGAGAACCCTTTTAGTCCATGAACCGTATGGCTGATTCTGGGAAACATGCTACATGTCCACCACATGTCTGGCACAAACATACTTCATTTCTTGGAACAGCAGTAAAATGATTGGCCCAACCTAACGGAAGGATTCTTAATCATAAACAACTTACTTTCTGCCTGATGTTCTCTGTGTCCATCTTAATTTGAACATATGTCAGCTGAGAAAAGGAGCTAAAAAGCAAAGGAAATGAGAAACTTCATGTTCACACTGCCAGCTGGATGCTGCAGTCTAAAAAAATTTATATAAATTAAAGGGGCTTGAAATGCTGCAATACCACTGTAATGAGGCAAAAGTAAAAAGATTTAATGCATCGCATATCTCGGCTTCAAGTCTTGCCAAACAGCCTTATTTGTGGATTTGACCTTCTGTAAGTGTAAGAATGACTTTCCATTTTGTATACGAGCGGCAGCAAACTGACAACTGTCTTCTAATAGCACTGATATCCTTATTTTACAAATAAGGCAATATTGCGATGTAGCAGAGGACTGTTTGATGCAAACAGAGGGGCAGGAATGGGACAGCATTAGTAAATGAGTAAGCGCAAGATTGCCGCCATTGATGGCTTGCCCTTTGGGCAGAAGTAAGAAACTCCTTTAATCGAAGGGCTCACGCAGAGAGATGAACTTGTTAAAGGGCCAGCGCGATTACTGGAAGGAGAGCCAGTGCGCTTTTGTTTTGCCCGCCTGCCGCCACAGCTCGTCTTTTAATGTGTCAGATGTCCCAAAGCCCTAAGGCAAGAAACTCAAGCACAAAGCAAGAATGACAAAGGTGGGTGGGGGCGGGGAATACTGCAGGTGCTTTACAACAACGCTAAAGGACGAGCTCTGAAATAGTAACAGCCTTTTAATGTTTATGAGTTTGGATGGAAGTTCTTTAATGAGGAGCACAAGAATCCGAGCGGCCGGCGTGCAGTTTTGTAAGGCAAAGCAGATGATTATATCTAGCGGTATTACAGCCCTGGCAGTTTAAGACTAATAAGAGTCTCTGAAGAGCACAGCGAGGTTTTTTCATGCATACTGACTGCTCAACACTAATCTATGGGATTAATAATGTTATGAGATTTATGAGTATAATTCCACCTTAATACAAACTCTTGCATCAACTATTAGAACGCTGGCCCAGTCATTTCCTCGGTTGCTCAAATATGGTGTTAATCTCGCTTCATGAGCGGCGACTTATATATAACATCATTAGCAGTAGTGTCAAGTAAAAAGAAGTAAATTGGTTCGAGCCATGACAAAGGAGTGGGAGGCTGTCTAGGTTTGATAACACACAACACTGCTGGATGCCTGTGTGTTTATAAGCACATGCAGGATGACTCACAAATTGACTGATGTGTGAAGAAACTCAGAACATGGTATGGTCTGGCACTTCACCTATGATTTTACTGAATGGAAATAAACGAATATTAATAAATCAAATACATATATTTCGTTCAATGACAAAAGGAATACAAGTGAAGTGATGGGTCATAACCTGTACAGCACTTCACCTATGTGTTGTTTTAATAATAATAATAATAATAATAATAATATAGACTATAATTCACTACTTCAAAAAAATCCTGATAATATCATGCCAAACAAATAACCCTAAACATACCATCTTCAATCTAAATAAATCATGATTGTGACTTGGAGTGTAAAAATCTATACGTGTTTGGCGCTGAATGAATATTACTAACAAATTTAGATAGCAACCACCACAGAGCGTGTAAATAACTCAATGAGTCAATACTTTCCGTCCAGATGCAACAAGGACAATCCATCACACTCAACATTCATTGACTGTACACTTGATATCGACAGAAACAACTCGCTCTTTTTGGAGGTTCTGCTGCTTGTTTGTTTGTGTGCTGAAAGAAGCAACTTTGAGTGTTATCACTGCATTATTCATACAGTGTTTGATATGTCTCATTGAAAAAATATCTATGAAGACTATGACTGTATACAACATACAGCAGTGGTTCTCAACTAGGGAAGCGTGACCCAGATATCAACTGTGTGACCCAAATATAAATTATGACCCACACAACAGGGGGGAAAATACTTTGCGAAATGCAAACAATATACTACAGCCCATAAAACAGTTGAGACTGCAAAATAAATAGGCTCATCAAATTTTAAAAGGGAGATGCTCCTCATATCTTCTGTTGTTGATGCAACACCGTGCGTCCTGCTCAACAGTACAGTGCTGTGGCGCTCGGACGAAGCTAGCCAAAAACTGTAAACTTGGTTATGACTTAATATCTTCATATGTAGGCTAAGTAAATTAAGGTTCAGGAGAAAAAAAAATTAAAATTAAAACCTCTGTTTTATTTACTAAAACCAACTAGCCCTCAGCAAAGTCAATGAACACTTGTAAACGGGTGGACAGGATTGCATGTAAAATTACTAAGTGAGCTCTGTCTGTAATTATATTGTGTGGAATTAAAGAAAGCTAAAAAAGCACACCAATCTATCTTTACTCTTTCCCTCTTTCTATGCCTGTGATTACCCTTTCATGCATTATCGCAAAGCCTTCTGATATATTCAGATATAACCATGATGAATAAATAAAAGGGTCTAGAAGTTCTTTCACCAGGATGCTTTTACCTCGAAGGGAATATTATCCTTGGCTTTTGATAGGAGCTCGACTGTGGGGAGAGATTTTCAAAGCCTGCAGTGCTGGAGACATTGCCAAGCTCTCAAAGACCCCCTGCTGCGCATGTCAAACTAAAAAATCTCTCTGAACTTGCAGAATTAAATTCATCACCCAATCTCCTCAGCCTCTCCTTGTGGTGGGAAGGTTTTTTTTTTTAAGCACCCATGTTGATAATACAATGAGGTGCAATAAGAAAAAAAAAGTGCTGTAGATTGAGGATGCCTACAGCGTCTTTATTATCTAATACAATCTAATTGGAATTCGTTTGGCTCTTTATTTTGGGGAGACAGAGGGAGAAGGGGAGAATCAAAGAAGATTAACAAAATATTGTGACAAACGGGACTTGAAAGTGTGCAGCCTGAGTATAAAGTAAAAAAAATAAATAAAAATTACCACATTTTCTAGCCTGACAGTGTGGGTTTCACTTTCATCCCTACTCTATTCCTCTATTACTGCCTTCCCCTCCTGGGGTTTATAATACCCATTAATTACAATCGGGTTCGTATGCCTCAGGACTGTACACATATCCACACAAATGTGATGCATTTAAAAGACAAGAGATTATTCATCGAGCTCACAAAATAACGGAATAACTATGCGCGACTAGCGCCCGTAACCGCACAGCGCAAGATTTAACGGCTCTCAATTCACACCGTGTTTTTGCAGAGGTAATGTTTTCCTGTTACACTGACCTCTTACCTCTCTGTTATTACATTTTGTAAGCGCAGAGGGACATATTTGTTTAAAAAACTCTCACAGACCAAAGCTGCTTTGTTATGCAAACAACAATTTCATCTTCCTGGTATACATTTGATGGGGTGTCTCATGGCTTGGCAAATTGGCTGCTATCGAATGGGAATATATTCACCTATTGCTTCCTGCAGCGACACATTACCATATGAAAGCCAGCGCTATTGATTGGGCCCTTCTCTTCTGGGTGGATCTTATCTGGCCGCGCACCCTCTCCCTCCAATCAAATACTGTAATGTGTAATTTCACTGCCTCAGCGGACGAATCAAAGCTTGAGGAGAGGAGGGGTAGCATCGTGTTATTAAATAACCCCAAACACTCTCTCCCTGCCTGTACTTTCGCATGCATTCTGTTTATTTTCCCACTATTTAAGATAGCCCTTTTCACTTTTATATTAATATTTGCATATATTTACATATCAGTGATTTTGCACAGTAAGCAATGAGATTTCCATCAGTAAGCTCAAGAGACTGGCTTCTCAAAGATTGTGGCTCGAGCTTTGCTAGGTAAAAAGGGCTTTTTGACATCGCTTTACTGCGGGACTGGTTTGTTTTAAAGAAATGGATTAACTTTAAGTGCTCTCTCTACAACAAGAGACAGTCAGTTTCAGACACAAATCTCTCTCCTTTTCAAAAATAGCAAATTATGCTGTTTCAGCTATATGCAATCAGGTTTATAGCTCTTACAGAGTTATACTATAGCTGTAACGTGCAACTTTAAAAACACCTATGTATTTATTAACACATTTCTGCACATACATGTTAATACTAAAAATATAATATAATAATTAAGTAATTAATGAAACGAAATGAATGATGGAATGGCAGCATGCATGTTGTGTAGCAGCCTGATCATTTATATAATAAATAATTTATTATAAATATGTCTATAAATAAGAAATAGCGAAACATCATGCACTTAAAAATCTGTGTAATTTGCAGCAAAATCTAAAAAAAATATATAGAGAATTTTAATGTTCTTTTTTCTATAAAGGAAACATTACAGTGCCACTCTAATCAAACTACAGTATCAAACCACCCAAGATACTGTACACAGTATAACACACTCTTACATTTTTCATCACACTCACGAAACATCAAGAACAGAAGTGCCAATGTATAGAAAAATTAAGCAAGCTCACATTAAGCATGAAATTCTTTTGTGCCTGTAACTTATTTGTTACTTTTATTAAAATGCAAATGGGAAACTAGCAGTACTAGAGTAGAAAAAGCTTGAATGATGCACATACCATGCAAGCCGTAGAAAATAAGCCATGTTTAGATGCCTTGCATGTCTTTCATGCCTTGATAAGGTCTAATTAAATATTCCCCCACTCATAATGCTGGTCAGACTCCAGGAAACTACGCAGGGGGATTACATGGACAAATGAACTCAATCAGGTCTCCATCACACAACCCCCTCAACAGCGGCGCAAGGTTTTTTTGCGAGGCGTCATGGCACCTTTAGCTGGGCATCTTTGTGTATGTGCAGCCAAAGCCAAACACGCTGATTTTGACGCACCTGCATTCTGCAGCTCGAAAACCCCCGGACAACACTCTGCACTCTCAGAACAAATTCCCTGCTCCTCAAATTAAGCTGATATCTTGACAGCTTAGTCTTATTAAGTTGGTTTCGGCTCTGATTGATTGTAATAATAGCCAGATTTCCAGCCAAGGAGTTTTTACTGAAAAATATTCAGCGCTTCAAATATTTTACCGATATAGCTGATGGAAATGCTAATTAACGATAACATTTTGTAAATAGCCTGGTTTCTATCCAGCTTTTACGCTGTTTTGTTATCGACAAAGAGAATTTGCGTAAAAAAGTATTTGTGAAATTTGTGGTCTCCAACCTGTTTCCATCTAACTGGCCTTTTACCGATAAAATAATGTGCATGATGAAGTCATCTTAAAAAAAAAAAAAGAATTGTCGCATATTTTTGGTGTATATAGTCTGTTCTTAATCCACTTGATCAAAAAAAACCAAACTTGGCTATATTTAAATTATATAGGCCTACCTAAAAATAACAAGTTTAATGAGTTTTCATGTATTTGAAAAAGGCCCATATGTCAAATACATATTTTTGTTAATAAATAATGAATTAACAAAACGAAAGAAAAAACGGAAACAAGTAGCAGCCTTGATGCAGAAATTCAGTTAATTTTTGTGATGCACTCTTGAAAGCGGGTTCCAATTATTTACAATTTACAACTGTTTTTATAGTGAATGTACACAAGATAAATATTTGGAATAGTTTTGAATAATGTCTTATTCTTGAACGAGTATAGTAAGCCGTTTTCACTTTTATAAGTGATCCTGCTGGTGCCTAACTCAACAACTATAATATCTTGAACAAAAGGCTTAATAAATTTTAACTTTCAAAGCATTAAAAAGAAACATCAAATTAAGATATTTATGTTTGAAAGGTAACTCATCTTTTTACCATATTTAAAATTTAAGATGCAAAAATATTATGATTTAATGCCCTTTTGAACTAGGCTGCTGTGCTTTGACACGAGCAACACCACGAACACGGACGCTGCCAATAGGCTAATTCTGTCATGTGACACTGCATTCATGTGCATTAAACCCCATTTTCTCCACAAAAGGTGTTTCCAAGCTATTTTTTATGACATTTGAAGTATCAATATAGAATTTATGCTCTAAAGTTAAACTGAAAAATACTGTGACGACATTTACAAAATTCTATCGATAATTAGAATTTCCATCAGCTATATCGGTAAAAAAATTAAAGCGCTAAATATTTTTCTGCAAAAACTCCTTGGATGGAAACTTGGCCAATGTCGGTACAGTATTTTTCCGTATAAAATGAATCCCTGGATTGAATAAAATTGAATAAAATGAATAAGCTATTTTAATGGGCCATGTATGAATTAAAATTTAATGTGATTCTAATTTAGCATAATCGATTAGTCGATTAATAATGGCTTAATGACCGTCGGTTACCGGTTGGGAGAAATAAAATATTTCCTATTTCCAATAAAGTATAATAAAAGTTAATCAGAATAAAAAAAATCAATAAATAAATAAAATAAAAATACAACTGCACCTGCTTATGAATAGTCTATTGTTTGATGCTGTCTGTATCTAAATAGTCAATTAAACTTCCATAATAGGCTGTTTTTTGTTTTGTTTTTTTCAAATGGATGAAGAACAGACTATTTGAATATAATTTGCGCAAAAGATGAAATTATGTATGGAAACAGCTTAAGTGCAATTTTTTTTCCCGATACAGCAAAACTTATGCAACATTTCGGTTTTTTTAGGATGACGTCATCACGCACACCATTTTATCGGTAAAAAGCCAGTTGGATGGAAACAGTGGTAAAACATGGAAAATTTTGGAAATACTCTTTGTCAATAACAAAACCCGGCCATGTCATCCATAGCCAGTAAGTGAGATATCTTGTTTGTGTAGAGTAGGGATGGGAAGATTCCCAGATTCGCTCGGTGCATCGGTTTAAAAATCGGCTGCGATGCAGCGGTTTAAAACGTGTGCATCGGATACAAAAATCGAAATTGGATTGCACTGGATCGTAACAGGGGTGTATCGTATTGCATCGCTAGCTGCTTCATGTATCTTCAATGTCTCGTAACGTTGGCTATGCATCGAGATGCGTATCGCATCGGCCTCATTTATGAAGATGCACATCCCTAGTGTAGAGTACTGACATTTACATCTACTGAGACCAGCAGTAATTATGAAATAGTGGACTTGACTATAGAGGCAGCTTGTAATACTTTTTGGAAATTGAATTGAAGACTTCGTTCCGCAGGTCCCGCCATAGAGTTTGTCTCTGGTGACCGCAATAATACAGAACAATAAGATTTAACAAGGTGTCCATTACGTTGTTCATTACCAGACTTAATCTAATAGCCCTACTCAGCTGGGGCTTTTTTTTGTCTTGACGCTCCATAGAAATGTGGGAAAAACGAGAAAACAAGAAACTTTTCATTTAAATCGAAAGTCAATAATACTTGTTCCATGCTCTTAAGACAATAAAAAAGACAAACAATCCTTTAGAAAGCCCATTTAGAGCCCCCTTGTGCTTCTTCCCGTCTTCATTACTAAGGGTTGGGGAGGTGGGGTGTCTAGGTGAGGGGTTTGGGGGGGGTGAAATTGTCTAAAGACTTTTAATTGGATTCTAGAAGCAGTTTCTTAATTGACTTCTCTATCGTGCTAATATAAGTGTACATCTTTATGTGTGTTCACCACATCCTAAATTGAACCCAGGAGGTCATGGTTGGATCTCCCGACGAGACTCATTGGGAACTATTGCCCGCTAAAAAATTCAATTTAGATCTGGAGATTGACTGGCTAATTCCAGTGTACCTATAATGGGTTTCTACTGTTCTCTTAATTAAGTTTTCGCATTAATGTACTAGATACACCCTTTAAAGCCGCACATTTCCCTTGTGGACTACATTTGAGGTGGGAAGACAAAATTAAAAAATTTCTCTCACTAATTGACAAAGTGAAGCATTCCCTCGGAGCTGTACCTGACAACACAAACAAAAAGCTCATCTGATGGCTGCCGAGAGGCTGGGGAGAAAAGCTATCCCAAGTTGCTGCAAGTACGGCGAACTGTTTACAGATCTGGTAGAATCTATTTATCTCATCGCTCAATTCATTAATTCATATTCTTTGTGTATTGCTTGCAGTCCTGGCTGTAATCAATTGTATTTCACACCACGTTCATAATCGCCAGTGTTACAGCTTTCGGTAAAAGTTGTGGGGGACTTACAACCGTATGAGATGTGAGGTTTTGTCACAAGCCTATAGAAAGTTAAGGAGAAGCCATATCTTGTCAACTGCATGGACTGCATAGTCAGGTGGAATCTCCCTTTCCTACAAAAAAGGCAGTCAGTCAGCGTACTGGCATGTAACTTATTAAAGCCGCCTGGCAGAAACACATTCGCAGCCATAAGAAGCATTAAACTTCGCAGCACATCAATCTTGTAAAGCTTGCAGAAGTTTGAGGGTTTTGGTTGAGTCTGATTAATAACTTGCACAGGTAGAAAAGGACAGAATTGAGGAAGCTTCCATTAATTCCCATCCTTTTGTGTATGTAACTAATGGTGTAACCCAAAGGTCACAGCCGGGGAATTGGCTTCTCTGTAGCGCAAGCCCATTTAACCTCTTTTTACCAGCTCAGGCAATGCTTTCACAGGAGCATTGATTTCCTATTGTGGATCTGTTCCTGGATGCATGCCCTTTCTCTTGCCTATCACACGGCCTTGGTCTACAACACACTCTCTGCGGCATTCTTTCTTTAACTTTTTTTTTGTGTGTGTGTGTGTGTCTTTCCGAGGCCTGGTTAACATGATGTTCGGTATACTGCAAAGCTGAAGAGAAGTGAAATATCAATAACACAAGTTTCTCCTTTAACTTTGGAGTGTGAAACTCATTTTGTTGAGAGTCAAAGTACACTTGTGGGGATAGACACATAAAAGAATTCACAGATGTCAGAATTCTAGGGTACTATCAAAGCTCTAGGGATGGTGGCTCTTATAAACCAGAAAAAAAATGTGTAAAGAATTTAAAAGTAACTACCTGAACGTGTATATATTACTTATGGGATGCCTTTTTTTTTTAATTATGTAAATTCTATTTATAATCTAAACAATGCAAAAGACTAATTTGTCTGCAAATTATAAAAAAGGACCGGCCTTGAAGCAGCTTCAAAACTGACCCCAACGTCATCAACATTAATAACATCAGAGTGATAAATAAAATAAATACACCAGCACAAAAAAAAAAAAAACAGGCTTTTTACAATGAAAGGGGCATCAACAAGGTTTTTCAGATGCTTTTTGTATATACATATATATATATTTAAAAATCCTTCCAAATAAATTAACCAAAAATGTCTTTTCTTTAGAGCCTTTTTTTTAATTTATTTTTTTTTTAATCACAGATCATGAAAAAAAGAAAATATAGTTTTTTTTTTTTAAATAAGAGCATCATAATGGATCTAATGAATCTGATGTTAAGTGGCTCTTTGAAGAGGTGGAGTGTCTCTTTAAACGGAGAAGGAAAGAACAGTCCGGTATGATGAGTCTCTCAGCCTAGTTTCAGCAAATGTCAGCTCCTGCCTCTTCATCGATTGACTGAGAAGGGGAAAAATGCTTTCTTATGCCATATCAATCGGGCAAGCCTTTGAATGGGATTTTTATATCGTGTCAGAGGAATTAGAGGGGATATTTCACAAGCTCCTTTTAACACTAAATTAGGGCTAAATCACTGTGACCGACGACCTTGTCCAAATGGGAGCTTTAGCCATGTATAAGCTGAGACCCGAACCCCCTGGTCACCCCTGAATGCTTTAGAATAAGGGTTAATACAGTGCACATTCTGTGAGGCTCAGGCCAGTGATTTACAGTTCTATTGGCAAAGACCAGAGATTTAGAGAGGTAAAATAATCTTATTACCAGACTGTCAAATTGTCTTTCATTTGTTTTATAAGGTTTTGCCATTTTGGAAAATGTCAAATCAGCACATAAAACTGCCTGCGCCTTTGATTACCATGCTCAACTCCTTCACTCTGAGTGTGCGCTCCATTTTGCAGATTTTATAAGTGTAAAAGGGCCAGAAGTATCAGCAGACTGGGAATCATAAAAGGTGATGGAAAGAAGGTGTTGACCTATGTAGTTGTAGATATCATTGCTCTTTTTTCTAACTTGCAGTAAAAAAAAAAAAAAAAGAATGTTACAGATTGCTAATATTAAAAACTTGCTCAAGACTGCTAAAAAAACATAACTGATGAACTGAAAGAAATTTGCATAAAGCAAATGTTGTCCAACTATTTGTAAAAGGAAAAACAAATGTGTAAAAAATGTACAGCATAAAGTGATTTTTTTTTTCTGTAAAAGGAAATAGAAAGTGTAAAAATTTGGCACCACATGAAATGCAGTAGGGAAATATATATTTCTCTCTTTTAAGTTTGAGCAAGTCTATCCTGATTTTCTGGGCAAAGTTTCAACATTTAATGTTATTCGCCTGAGTGGGGCTGAAATGATGGGCTGTCAGATAATACACATCATGCGGCATTTTAAAAACTTAAGGCCTGTCGGTGCAGATGACAAATTGCAGAGAAGGGCAGGGGTAGACGCGCTGGCACATCTCGGATCTGAGACTGAGTTTGGATCAGTCCAGAGTCCCATCATGCAATTCTATGTCAGCATCCTCTTAATTCCATATCTCAGCACCACCATTCTCCCCATACCCATCAGTCAGCAGCAGTTAGCCATTAACATTCTCTTCTCAAACTTTCAACAACACCATGGGAAGAGACAGACAGTCTTTATTGATGATACAGAGTTTTGCAACCAGGTCTACAAAGTTTCTAATGTGTAGCAGTGAAAGCAATCAAATTACCGAGATAAAGGAAGGACAATGGTTTCTAAATTGTTTCATTTATTCTACTTTTATTTAATCCCTTTCTAAATTAATAAAAAAAAAAAAAAAGAAAGTGGTTTATTTTAGAGGCATTCAAATAGCTACACATATTGCAACTTTTAACAACTTTTACATCAGCAGAAATTTTAGATGTTAATAGTTTTTTGGGTTTTTTTTTTTTGGTGACATGCTTGTGACTTTGACTGTGTGTCACCAACCAGCAATACAACACATAATAAAATTAATAAAAGAATAACTATACAAATGAATAAAGAGATAAACTATATATAATAAAAAATATACAATTATAAAAAAGCTAAACTGAGATAAATCTACAAAACGAACGAATGAATGAAAAAATAGTTTCAGGGTTGGTAGAAAATATTTACGGCCACTAAATTTCTCCAATTTACCTACCATTGACCAGTGTGGCGAAAAGTTAATTTTGGACCCTGTCTGCAATACAAAACCATACATGTACCAACAATGGCTACAGGCATGCTCGGGGGCTTAAGACCGGTCTTGAAACCTGTGCAAATTTGTTGTGCGAAAAGTGAAAAAAAAACAAAAAAAAGACAAATCAAAACGCTATTAAATCATGCATTCGATGTTGCACTGACATTACATCAGCTTCTTATTCAGTGTAAATTGTGTGCAAACAATTTTCCAATCCTGTATGTTCTGAAAACACATTAGTAATGGGGAAAATTAGCTAAAGACTCCTAATATACACTCTTAAAGATAGAAATTCTTCACGCTCAGTGTTTTACTCCAACACTGTGTTAGCAAAATAGATTTTGCATCACGCTTTACCTTACAAGATCAGTGAAAGGATGGAGGACAGAGGGTTCTGAATAGTACCCCACTGTAACTCAAAATATTTAATTTTGTTTTCTGCAGTTTAACAAAATGTTTAACCTGTATTCTGTTTCAGAAAAGCAGGAAGGTAAGTAAATGATGAAAAAACTTTTATTTCTGAGTTAGGCAAAAAAATAAATCTTTAAATTAATATTTTTTTTGTAAAGTTACACTGCCGCATTAGTTGGTGAAACTGGCACAGAATATTGTAATTATGAGATCACAGAAAGATTAAGGATATGAGTAATTACAGCGTGTATGAGGCAAATATGGTTAATCAAAGTGAGCCAAGATTGTGATTTTCACACCCTTGCAGGCACCCATTTCGGCTGCAAATGAGGTAATCTTCAAATGATCTGAGTGATTGATAGAGTTTGATTTAAACTTCACAAGCTTAAATACACACACTGATGCTGCCACCCTCACAAGCCACTTCCATAAGTGGGTTTAACCAGCAGACCAGAAAGGTGAGAGCCAAACAGATTTCCTCATTTAGTCCCACAATGCACTGTTTTTAATCAAACAGCAGGAACCCAGAGTTTATCACACAGTATATTCATTTTACCTAGCTGCTTTAAACTTTAGGTTCAAGCTGAACACTAAAAGACTATAATGGCACTTAAAAAATAAGTTAAAACTACTCTTGTTAAATCTGCTCTAAAAACATGTGTAGCACATTAAGCTGCTCTCTCATTCCTTGTGATATTAAGGCATTGGGAGATGTCTTGGTGTTGTGTTGTGTGCACAGCTCTCAAAGTTTGTTTGTTTTCATGAATTTTAATCGGCGCATCTGTAAAGCCCCAACCTGCTTCCACGCATATGCGGATCCGCATCCGCCTCATAAGGCAGACAGCTGCCGACTGCTAACACTGCAAAACAATCTCCCCATCCACAGCCATTATACCACCGCCTGCCTCTTCATCTCCTCTCATCTCGATTGTTTAGCAGCAATAAAGTGATGGAAAACCAAAAACCATCTGCATTTGGCTCTCGTAATTTATGTCTGCTTGAGAATCATTCCATTGTTTCATACATAACCCATTCTGGGACGGATGCGGCAAGCAATCAGCTGCATACAGACTCAGATACATTATATACAGTAGATGCATTGCTCTTCTGACCTACCTGGTTTCATTGCATAAACGTACCCAGGCGCACTTTTTAGTAAGACACAAAATATGTACCAATAAGTACATATCACTGTAGTTTCCAAAATATATGAACACTAGAGGCAGTAAAACTCCCTTTTATTCCTTTTCACGCACATTTACAGAGTTTTGATTAATAAAGCATAATCTTTGCACAATTACTAGAATTATATCATGTTATGACTTCAAAACTATATTAATTTGCTGGAAGATTTAAAAACTGATGCTTTTGATTGTTAGCATTACACATATCCAGCTTCATATCTATGGGAATTCAAAGAGGGTAGGTTTGTTTGGTACCTCACAATATACAGCGTTCTTATGAGTTGGAAAGCTCCGGTTCGAATTCTGTGTAACTACAGTTTATCAAAAGAAAGTTGAAATGGCACGGATGCATCAACAAATGCCTTTTTATTTCAGTTTTGCACGTGTTAACACTATCAGGCAGGTTTAGGGTTGGAATCAGTGTACGGCATATTTCCAACATGATAGAGCATTAACTTTTAGCGACAGTCCCCGGATATTTAAATTCTGAACCGTCGCAATATGTAACTGAAGTAACGTAACAAAAACACAACAATATTTATCTCGAATTTATTAAAGCTGTATTTTAGCACCACTCAGTGGACATTTCTCTTTGAAACTGCTGAGAAATGTGCAGTAAGGTACATAAAAACGGTGTTGCACAAAAAGTGCACCGAGTTACATATTTTCATGAGACCAGGTTGCTTCTGCCAAAATGTCTCACTTGACATCCGTCTCATGCGCCATCTTGCATCACGCATGACCTCACATGATCAGTGGAAGGACCGAGGACAGAGGGTTCTGATTATTCAGCAGCAGTGGGGTTCTGTATACCAAGGGCCGTGTAGCACAGAACGCGAGAGCGCCACACGCTGAGCCACCCAGCTGCGCTCAGATCTGTAATTGGGTTAGAGGGATACAGCGTTCGCTGCCGCCTGGCTGACAGTGGCTTGAAAGGGAATAGAAGAGTTGTAGACACTCTGGGATCTGTGTAGCTTAAATCAACTATGGTCCAACTAGGAGATGGCACTGAAACAGAAAAGTCCGTCGAGCCATATTTGCTCTAGTTTCACACACAAAGACAACAATGCCCGCTCCAGAAGCTAGTACAGTAAGCCACTAATGAGAAGCAGCAGCAGAGTTACGTACAGTAGGTCAGCGTACCAGCACATGACTGGTAGGTGGATGATCGCTTAGCCGTGGTACCCCGATGGGAGCAAAAAGGCCAAGCGCTATCTATGGCATCGGCAGTGTGAAACATCTTTAACAAAATCTCGCAACTGGGCTTGGCAAAAAGTGCTATCATTAAAGCTGCAGCATAGCAGTAAGTGCAGACATGACAAGGTTTGGCCTGAGAGACATTGTGGCGTGCCGTCAGGAGAAGCGCTCACCCACTGAGCATCCGCTCACATTACACAGCCAGAAGTAAATATTCTCTGGACGATAGCATCAGCCGTGGCTGGCCGTAAAGACTGCAGGTTTACTCACTCCACTCTGGCCTTATCTTCGCAGAGCAGAAGGGCAGTTAGAAGGATCGGAGAGTGTCGCAGGCATTAGGCATCGTGCTGCGGCTCACGCCCACACAAAAGCCTTCTCTCTCCATTAGCCTGACGCTAGAGATGGCCGAAACAACTCTGAGTGGATCGACCGGTGCAGCGTCTTTGAACAAGCTGATATTCAAAGGCCTCCTTCTCATGGAAAACAGCATAAAGGAAAAGCAAGATGTAGGTCTGAGAGGACAAAGAAGAGGACAGAAAAGCAGATTTACCTGCTAAAATTGAGAAAGTCATCGATAAGGTATGCGTGGGATATAAATGATGCGGTAATTCTTTGAAACTTTCACTTTCTAACACTGGTGATCAAGGACTTAAAAATACCTTAATACATGCGTAATTTCTCCAAAGGCCTGTAAAAGATGATAAGCAACCGAACAAGCTATTATACTTAATTTAAATCAAAGTAAATCCATTTTAATTAAAAACATTCATAGTAAGCTACTCAACCTTCACGTCCACTCACAACTAGTAATAATCAAGTGGCAATTAATCTGACAGTGAAGGGTATTTTCCTCTTGCGTTGTCTTCTTTGGACTCTCTCAAATGGAGCAACACTAATTGTTGCCTAAAGTTGTTTAAAGGGAATTAAGAGTAATTGGTTTTTCTTTGTCAATTTTTAGATTAGAAAGAACAGCGCTGGTGTAAATTTCATACTCCTTCGGTAACAGGAATGTGGATGGAGCTTCAGAGAATTAAGCAAAGTTAAATGAAATTAATATTTTAGTGTTTCATTTATAGACAATCAAGAATACGTCCATAAGCCTTATATTAGACAGATAATCAAATTAAAGATCTCATTTTAACAAGATTTCAATTCCCCAAATTACATATACAGTGTTTTATTAAAATTGCCTGAAAGACTGCTGAAGAATTTATATTCGGGTAATGACTCCTATATTTCAAACAACTTACATCGACATTGATGATCTATCTGAGACAAAGGGCAAAATCAAAAACCTGGATTTTAAGGTTTTTTGTTTTTTTACAGGATGTACTGTGGTTGTGTTATTATGAATAAATATTGCAGGTGAATAAATATGCCATCAATAATACAGCAGGATAGAAAATTTGACATGAAAAAAAACATTTATACAACACAGTAAAAAAAATTAACAACCTATTTGATATTATTATTATTTTCATTCGACATACCTTCAACTGTTTCCTTATAGCAACGTAATCCTCAATCTTGAAAAAAGTCTATCCTTTCAAAAAAATCTTTGAGTATTACAAAAAAAAGGAAAAAAACAAAAACCACTAAATGTGTTCAAACTATACATTTTGTAGTCCAGTGATTCTCTTACAACTGTATGTGGTTTCTGTCTGAGCAACACAGGCCTTTATGGTTCCTAACTAATACTAACAGCTTAGTGTCAACTGATATAATCAATTACTCTTTTCAAATGTGCAAACAAACTCCTCTGCATTGGCTAAATTTTAATCCATCCACCCTGGGTTAGTTTCTTTGACCCTGACATTCACACACGCACATAAGCATGCATGCATATGCGCCTCCCCACCCTCCTCCTAAAGCCTTATTTTGTGCTTATGTGGTATAATAGCCAGCATTCAGAGTTGGGCCAGTCATAGAGAGTTCTCCTGGGTAAAGTGGAGGCCTCCAGTGTGGAGGAACTGTGGGAAAGCAGCATGGTGCAGATGCACAGTTACACCAAAGCGAACAGTAGGATCCAAGAAAAACGAGAGGGGGGGTGGGAGTGAAATGAGAGGCAGAAAGAGTGTGTTTATGAGTCTGCATGTGCAAGAAACCAAGAAAAAGAGAGGGAGTGTGTGTGTGTGTGTGTGTGTGTGTGTGTGTGAGGGGGCATGACAAAGGGAGAATAGTAAATTCACAGGGCTTTGCTAGAGGGTGGAAGCGTACAATGAGTTGATGTGAGGGGTCATCAGTCAATCGATGGGCGTGCAGGTAGACAGAGAGAGGCCAGACTAGGGTGGTCCCAACACACCTAAAATAGAGAGACAACTCCACACTGTGTGTAGAAGGTGCAAGGATGTGTGGGGGGGGGGTAGATGTGTGTGTGTGCACATCAGGTGGAGATTGACAGTACCATCCAGAAGCTCTTTTGGCAGCTTTCATATCTCTTCTCGCTGTTTAGAAACTGTGTAGCCACTGGCTACCGACTAGCAATGAAATTAAATTTGAAATTTTATTAGGCTGATGCAATTTTCTCAACGTGGGAGATAATCTGTGTCAATATGAAACAATAAATTCTATTTAAAAAAAGAAAAAAATGAAAAAGGAACTAATGTAGCTGCATCAACAGAGCAAGGCCTTTTTTGCGACATAGCGTAACATACATTTCTAAATGCCTCAAATTCTTTTAATAAATGTCACATCTTAATGTGTACCACTGCTATACTTTAAGTAAACAAAAGAAGTCACTTACATGCACGAATAGTCATGCTTCAGGGGGAGGATGCAGAGGCCTACGAACAGAAAGACAGAGAAATGAAACAGATATTCAAAGACTTGTATATCAATGTCCAAATTCAGCTCTGCAACTTCATTTTCATCACACACAGAAACATGAAAACACACACACAAGGCATGCCACTGGAGGACGAGCAGCTCTCACACCAAAGAGTGAGAGAGATGTTTAATGTCTGCATTTGATTCCTCGGAAAGCGTGCTCTGAAGGCTGATGCCTCGTTCCCAACACTGGACCGATTTCTCTTGTATCCGAAGGACACTGAACACAATTCATATTGTATCAATTAAGAATATAAGAAGCTATTTCACGCAAATGTGTAATTTATATGCAAAATTTCAGTTAAAGTGCTGCTTATCATTAGTAGTCTAATTGCACATATCGGGCCTGCTTGAGGATCAAATGGCTGTAAATGGGGCACTTATTTCTGTCAGGAGTGGCTCTTCAGCCCCATCTACTGGGCCTGGACTCCCTCTCACCCTGCCGAAAAGTGGAGAGAACCTCCTCACCTCTGGGCTAAGAGGGAAGCCTGTCAGGTGCCCTCTCTGGAGGTGAGGACAACACAAACACATGAGACTTACAATTACGCTCAGAGCTCATGGAGCTCATGTTGCTAAAGGATGAGTGCCTGGATCATGAAAGCAAGGGAAATTAAGGGTCAAACTATTTGACTTCAAGGTGGAAAGTCAAAAGTGCTGCAGATAATCAAGGTAAATTGCTTGTGCGTATGAAGAAAAGTTTCTTGACCTTATAGAATTTGGGATTTTTGCATATCATACTCACTAAGGTGACAATTAATTACGGGGACAAACCACATTTTTAGAAACTGTGCAGATATAAACAGTAAATAACACTAAAAAAGCCAGATATAAAAAAATTTAAACAAGAATACACATTTTAATTTCAACTGAATAATAATAATAATAATTTCATTTAAACCTTGAAATAAAAAGTAGTAGCATAAAAAAAGGATTTTATATAGCTAATTAATACTATTTTAAGTTCACTAAGAAAGTAATGACACTAAGTGTTTACTGCAAAAAATGTTAATTGTCTTTTAAATAATTTCATGTAAGTAATTTTAATGTACTGATAAAAAAACTGAAATCACAATAGACTTAACTGTAATATTAATTATATATATATA
>JAUMHQ010000044.1:7770764-7785890 GCA_032361165.1 Enteromius paludinosus | reverse complement strand
GGGGTTGAGATCTGGAGACTGGCTAGGCCACTCCAGGACCTTGAAATGCTTCTTACGAAGCCACTCCTTCATTGCCCAGGCGGTGTGTTTGGGATCATTATCATGCTGAAAGACCCAGCCATGACCCATCTTCAATGCCCTTGCTGATAGAAGGAGGTTTTCACTCAAAATCTCACGATACATGGCCCCATTCATTTTTTCGTTTACACGGATCAGTCGTCCTGGTCCCTTTGTAGGAAAACAGCCTCAAAGCATGATGTTTCCACCCCCATGCTCTTTGGATGCAACTCAGCCCTCTTTCTCCTCCAAACACGACAAGTTAAGTTTTTAGCAAAAAGTTCTATTTTATTTTCATCTGACCATATGACATTCTCCCAATCTTCTTCTGGATCATCCAAATGCTCTCTAGCAAACTTCAGACGGCCTGGACATGTGCTGGTTTAAGCAGGGGGACACGTCTGGCACTGCAGGATTTGAGTCCCTGGTGGCGCAGTGTGTTACTGATGGTAGCCTTTGTTACTTTGGTCCCAGCTCTCTGCGGGTCATTCACTACTGTAGGTCCCCCTGTTTAGTTCCAGCATTTTTGCTCACAGTTCTTGTGATCGTTTTGATCCCACGGGGTGAGATCTTGCGTGAAGCCCCAGATCGAGGGAGATTATCAGTGGTCTTGTATGTCTTCCGTTTTCTAATAATTCCCACAGTTGACTTCTTCCCCCCAAGCTGCTTATCTTTTGCAGATTCAGTCTTCCCAGCCTGGTGCAGGCCTTTGACAGCTCTTTGGTCTTGGAGTGTGACTGATTGAGGTTGTGGACAGGTGTCTTTTATACTGATAATGAGCTCAAACAGATGCCATTAATACTGGTTACGAGTGGAGGACAGAGGAGTCTCTTAAAGAAGAAGTTACAGGTCTGTGAGAGGCAGAAATCTCGCTTGTTTGTGGGTGACCAAATACTTATTTTACAGAAGAATTTAACACTTAATTCATTAAAAATCCTACAATGTTATTTTCTGGATTAGTTCCTCATTTTTTCTCTCATAGTTGAGGTTTACCTATGATGAAAATTACAGGCCTCTCTCATCTTTTTTAAGCGGGAGAACTTGCCCAATTGGCGGCTGATTAAATACTTTTTTGCCCCACTGTACAGTATTGGTCACCCCACTCACAACTGCTGCTTCTGTCACTTATTCTCTTGACAAGAAGTGCATGTATTCAGTCACAGAACGTCTTTACTACCACATCAAATCTGAGACATTTCAGACGCGCGTTCCACCTCAATTCAGCGCAAGGCAAACGGTACTATGCTTGCAGCGTGCACTCTTCAAATACTTGCACAAAGATGCCAGAGCACGCTGTACGCTGTATCCTTTAATTTCAAAGCGTGAAATAAGCTACGTGCATGTAACGTTGTGGTCAGCTAAGTCATGAAGCTTCCAAAAAGACGATTAAAGTAAATTTCTACTGAAGTGCACAAGTAAATATGACATTTACTATAATGCGTTGATGAAGATTGTTTGGTTTAATGGTTTTGTTAGATAGCTTTGTAATGTTGAATGGCTATTCAATGATCAAATAGCTATTAGGGGAGAAACTATCCCAGAGGCCTTCAATCACAAAAAATGTACTGTATGTTGTTTGTACATATATGTTTGAATGTGCAATTATTGCAATATAAAATTATATTTAAAAACGTTACTGTTAGTTGAAATTAATCGCGATTAATAAAAAAAAAATATGCTATTAATTAGTTTTGGGTTTTTTTTATCAATTGGTAGCACTAATATATATAGTGTATGTGTGTGTGTATACATTAATAACAATAACATTATACATTGCAATAACAAAGATAAGTGCTAAGAGAGAGAGAGCTCAAGGACCGTACAGATGCAAGAAAGAAATATGATTTTAAATAAACAGTTTTTTCTCTGCTCTTGATGTTAAAACCTAAATAGGCATTTGCATAACGGTTTAAGGAGTCCACATGACCTTCCCCACTGTTGGCTTATTATGCATAATAGGAGTAACACTGTGCATTTAAAAGATTCATTGACCATGTTAACTCATTTGACCAAAAGGTCAGATTTCTGTGTTTCCACTGAAGAATACAACGTTCCTTGGAATACTAAAATTAACGCACATTATTCCATTCAGTGTTTAACTCAAAATATAATGCTCTGAATACATAGGGTAATGTGAAATCACTGTTCAAACGCTTTTACAAAATGCAACAGCAATATGAAAACGCTGTGAAGCATTAAAAATGGACTGAAGATAGATAAAACAATAAGCGTGCCAGAGCAAATTCAAAATACTTATCAGCAAGTTCCTGCCTGCAGAACAACTAAAAGAAGGAGGAGGAGTGTCATCTGTTCTCTTGCGTACAGGGCCTCCATGATCACTGCAAAAAGTTCTCTAATAGCAAATCTTCTTTTTATTGGAGTTTAAACTGCACCTTTGTGACAGAAAACAGTGAGACAAAAATGAATTAGGCCTCGGTGGGGGACGCAGCAGGGAGGCAAGAAGCCAGCCAGCCGTGAGAACCTCAGGTGAAGGTTAAGCAATGTCTCAGACACAGTGGAGCAGGTGAGCGAAAGAGAAAAAGAGCGCTGATGAGGAGAGAGGTGACAGGAATGGCGGGGAGGGGGAGTTCTTTGGCGAGGTGAAGGACTATCTCCAGAGATCTCCAGCACAGGGAGCGGGTTGACAGCTCGAGCTGGACTGCTAAGGGACCGACAAGGCGCCAGGAACTCCACTCTGAATTCTGCAGAGACCAAAGCTGCCCTAACTCAAACAGACCCCTTCCCGAAGCTTCTTCATGCCTTGCTTGGCACATAACCCGCACTGGAGGCTTCCTTAGCTTGAGGACCCACCAGGGGGAAGAGTGAATCACCCCTCCCGCCAGAACTCTCACTCAAACTTTGGGTTAACAATGAGGACTCGCCCCATCCACCTCATCCGTGGATCAGGCTGCAGGGAGCTGGCTCAGCCGGGGCTCAGAGCTGTAGGTGAACGACTGTAGGCCCAGAGGAGGCAGAGCTCTGTTCCAAACCAATGGGTAGATAACAAACAGAGGAAACACTGCGGGGAAAAAAAAAGTAGCAGGGCTACTCTTAACTTTCAAGATAGAAACGTAATGTTGGGGACAGTCAGTGGTCTGCCAATTACAGAGCAGTACAAAGGGCGACCAATTCTGAAAAGGGCCGAAAACTATAATATCGGAGGTAGGTCCTCCACGAGAATCTATACTCAGTAATGGTTAACAATACACTGACAGCTTGAACTTCACATTCTGGTGAGAGCGGTCGTAAACCGGATCAAACTGCGCACAAGGGACTTGAGAGCTGCCAAAGACAGAGGCCTGAAACGCTTAAAACAACACTCAGTTTTAAAAGTTGTAAAGTGCATCCGTGTCTTTACAGCATCTGCAGCATTACTGCGAATGGTCTGACCTCATGTTGAGAATATATCAAAAAGGATTATATATCAATAAGGCTGTATAATAATAATAATAATAATAATAATAATAAAAAATTTAAAGTAAAAAGACAAAATGTATGGCTGTCAATTTCATCAAGCTTTTTTTTTTTAAGATTAAACTCTAGGAAATATGAAACTCTAGGAAATTCTTAAAGCTCTTTGTTTCTTATTAAAAGAATGGAAAGCAATGCAAATTCGGAGCAGATGCAAAGATGAAGTTTGTATGAGCAGAATTGACTGTGTATTGAGTTGCTCTGAGGCAATGCAAACACTGACGGATAATAAGATGTTCACGTAGGAAAACACACGAGTCACGCTTTACTCGGGAACACACAGCACATATATTTATTTAATTAAATTGCAAAGAAAATCCAGAAAATCACATTGTAGGATTTTTAATGAATTAAGTGATGAATTCTTCTGTAAAATAAGTATTTGGCGAGATTTCTGCCTCTCACAGACCTGTAACTTCTTCTTTATGAGACTCCTCTGTCCTTCACTCGTAACCAGTATTAATGGCATCTGTTTGAGCTCATTATCAGTATAAAAGACACATGTCTACAACCTCCAACAGTCTCACTCCAAGACCAAAGAGCTGTCAAAGGACACCAGAAACAAAATTGTAGACCTGCACCAGGCTGGGAAGACTGAATCTGCAAAAGATAAGCAGCTTGGGGTGAAGAAGTCAACTGTGGGAGTAATTATTAGAAAACGGAAGACATACAAGACCACTGATAATCTCCCTCGATCTGGGGCTCCAGGCAAGATATCATCTTGTGGGGTCAAAAATCCCAGAACCACACGGGGGGACCTAGTGAATGACCTGCAGATTGCTGGGACCAAAGTAACAAAGTCTACTATTAGTGCATCAGTAACACACTGCACCGCCATAATTTGGACCACCATAATTTGCAAATAAATTGTTAAAAAATCCTACAATGAGATTTTCTGTTTTTTTTTTTTCTTGTTTTGTCTCTCATAGTTGAAGTATACCTATGATGAAAATTAAAGGCCTCTCTCATCTTTTTAAGTGGGAGAACCTGCACAATTGGTGGCTGACTAAATCCGTTTTGCCCCACTGCATATATATATATATGCATATATATTAGAGTTGGGTCGATAGATGATGCTCAATCTTCTTACGCTCGATCTTCTCTCACCTGCTCGCGCGAACACTGTTATTTTTGTCAGTTGTGGGGTGGGGCTTGGTGTTTTAGTTACAACTAAACAACCCCCAAAGAGACCCCCAAACGATGTCATCGTCCATCACGATGTTTAACAGTAGACATCGTACGATGCCAAATTGGTCGTATATATAGTGAAATAAATATATAAATTCAAAATTTGATGACAAAAATTCATATAAGATTGAGATTTAATGTGATTCCAGATCAACAAAAACATTACTTGTACTGTGATACAACATTTTGGTTATACAACCTACCCCTAAAACAGCAGAAGTATAATTAGAATCTCCAGAATGGGTCTCTGAACTCCCTCATGCTGACGGGAAGCCTTCCGTTTAGTTTCAGAACAACAAATTTGGCTGAAGAGCTTGTGGGTGTGTGATTCAGCTGCAGAATTATTGCACACCTGCCCATGATTGACACCCCCCGCATCGCCCCAGATTGGCAGAGTAATTAATGTCAGATTGCAGACTCTTTTGTGCCACTTTTCTCATCCAGAATCAAATACCCCCACAAAGTTTAACCTTTTCTTTGCCCCTATGAAAGAGAGGTTTAGGAATTTGGATGCCCTTTTCTCTAATTACAGCCAGTAACACAGTTACAAAGAACCACACAAAGAAACAAGGAGCGAGAGGCCAGTGCAAAGCGTTTTCTTTTCGCCAAAATCTATAGGATCATGTACTCGCTAGGCTGATAACATCAGTAAAACGATTTCAGTGCAGGGTAATAAAATGGGCTGTCACAACGCTGTGCTGTAATGATGGCTAGACCCTAGCCGTGTTCTGTCTGACAATGCACCAGATGAGAGGGATGATGTGCGGACACACGTTCTTTCTTGTTCTTGATTACCCTTGAGATAACTGGCCGCTGTGTAAGGATGTGATGAGCCCATCCTGTGGGAGTCGTGTTTGTTCTAGGCTCTATCTGCTCAGTGTAATCAGTGTTTAAGGGACTTCTGCTGTCTGTGTCCACAGAGTAGCAGGATACCGTGAACCTGACTCGAATTGTGATGCTTCAAACTTAACTCAATTTATTGCTCGTTGCTTGATTGAATTAGCATTATACTTTATTTGACGGAACAAGGGAAACGGCCAGTAATCAACTACCTGCTTAAAAACCGCAGAGCTGCAAACTGTGCTATAAAATCAACCAGTATTTAGCCGGCAGTCAAATGAGCAGAAAAGGTAAAGCTTTACGGTAAGACTTACACTTAGTAAACTAACAATGGAACATACGTCTAAAGGATTTATGCATTTGGATTAAAATACAAAAGGATTAAAATCAACAATAGAACATGATCGAATATGAATAGAATATGAAAAAGAAGCCAGTCTAAGGCAGTACTCGTAGCAAGGCTTTTGAATGCTTGTTTTTTGTTATTTAGAATAAATACAAAGAAAATCAGTACAGAATTCTGTTCTGTTCTGATTTTCTTTGTATTTATTCTAAGAGAACAGAGAACGCTAGTCTTTTTCTAGAAAAAGAAAACAAGCCGAAAGAACGTTTATTGAATAGAAAATATACTATAGAGTTATTTTTTTAACAAATAAAAAGAAAACAGGGAAAAGGGTAGAAAATGTGAGAACGCTAGTGTTAGAGGGTCATTTTTTATATAAATAAAAAGAAAACAAATATAGTAGAGTGCATTAAAAATCAGTCCTTATTAAAGCATTACAAAATGTCTAAACCATCTGCACACACTTCAGGCTAAAGTTATCCAGAGAACAAGCTCGGGTCTGTACTTATAAAACAGCAGAGGCTGGTTTAGGGTTAAGTGTTTAGAACAACCATAAATCGGAATGTGTGAAGAATATCAATACAGTGCCAGCTTGCAAGAGCTGTAATTAGTTCACAGATCAATTCGACATGAACGTGTAGCTGCATTTGACTTGAATAAAACATTCCTGAAACGTATTGCAGGGAAACACCTGAAGTGGCTGAATTAAACTGAATCTTTTAGTTGTGCCTCCAAATGAAGAACAATCTGTTTAGACCAGATGCCAGTCTGGATGCCATCCACAGAGCGTCAGGGGCACAAAGGTCCACATATTGCACGCGTCTGCAGATTACGAATGTTTTCTGAATCATTCTCTAAACAGCCAGCATGCTAACTCAACAAAAACTTCAGACTCATAAGCCATACACCAAAGCAAAAGGAACGTTTTCTTCCGAAAGCTTAAATCTGTGCGTAACAAACACAATCGCTAATCCTCCGGCACTTACGACTCCACACCGCATTCTTCCACGCTGATTTATAGAAAAGGCTTCATACATTATTAATATACAGAGAAGTGTGTACTAATAACCTGGGCTCCACAGATGACGGAATTAAGCGGCACTGAAAAGCGTGTTTCTGCTAAACTGGACGATGAATATTTCATCGCCGAGGACTGGGCGGAGAGAAGAGGTTGTGATTTATGACACAGATGTGGATAACACAAACACGCTACATCGCTTTACACTTGGACCTCGGTGCTGTCAAAAAAGCAAACAGCTCGAGGGTGGTTTGTTTACTCTCACATCTGAATGTGTTTTACATGAAGATCAGAGCCATCATATGCTACATCTGGATGATGAAGGAGCATTATCTTTTCTTTGCTGCTGTCTGGCTCAATATCTGGCCCGTGATTCTTCCTCCACATCAAACTGCTCTAATGGCAGCCGTGATGCTGGCAGTAAGATAAGAGAGATAAACACACCTCAGCGAGACCGCAAAGGGTGCTCCCATGCAGACACACATTATATCTTGTATCTCCTACCTTTCTCTCTGCCCCACTCCTTCTCTTCCCAACAAACACACACACACACTTTCACACACAGGAAATGAGGAGGAAGGTAAAGAATGGCCCTGGCTACCTGCGAGACAAAGGGGGTTTCTCCTGCAATTTGGCTGGTAATCAGAAAGCATCAGCTGGGTCAGGAGGCTGCATTTCTTCACCTAATGCAGAAAGCCATTCTCTCCCTTCCCTCCTGGACATAAAAGAGTCATTTACTAAACATTTATCTTTTTTAAAAAGCCATTATGCCGTGTTACCGTGCTTGATTGTTTCTTTATTGAATTTGGGCAGCCTCGAGCTTGCGTTGCGCTTCAGGTCTGGCAAAATGATCTTTTCTCTCTTTCTCGCTCTCTTTATCCAGCTCACGAGTCCATTATCAGCGATGAAATAATAAAAAAAAAAAAAGCTAGTGGCTGGCGTGTGTGGCTATATGTACCGCGTGATAGAATGGGCCATACAACGGGTTTGATCATCGGGAGAGCGGTGGAAAATACGAACATCATAGCTACGCTTGCCCATTTCTGTTTTATGATGGATTGGGAATAGAGTAAATACTGCTGTTAGCCACAGGCATCAGTGTCAAGCCTGGCCGTCTAATGGAGAACTATCGCCAATAGATGGCTACATTGGTGTTCTACTGAGGGTGAAGATGTACAGGGAGATACTTGAGTGTTAAACGTACATATTTGGACAGAGAAGATAACCTGTTCAACTTTATCGCATGGGAACAGCCATTCCTGTGCGGGGGAAGAAGGTCTCAAACACCATCTATCAGCTACTAAGGAAGCTGTCATAACATCTTTGCAGAAAAAGCTGCATTTTCTGTAGCCAAGTCACCTTTATTTATATAGCACTTTTATCAATACATATTGTGTAAATAGCATATAATAATACAAAAGGTCAACAGTAAAGACCTTATATATATGTATATATATATATATATAACCATATAATCTTCAGAAATCATTCTTATATGCTGGCTTGGTGCTTTAGTTTTTTTTTTATCAATGTGAAAAACAGACATATTCAGGATTATGCTGAATAACAAGTTGAAAGGAACTGTATTTATCTGAAATATAATTTCAAATAGTTAGAAATATAAAAGGCTCCCAATAACATGAGTGCCGGTGCTGAGATTGCCAAACTTTAAAATGTCTCAGTATGTTAATCTGCACTAACTGACCCCACATCCATTATGCATGTTTTCAATCTCTCTCAATCATTCAAGTCATTTTTGAGTGTCCTGCATTTGATGATCACTGAACGCCACTTTGACTGGTCTACAATTACTCTGTGATTGGGGCAAAAAGAAACACACACACACACACACACATAGACAGAGAGAGAGGCAATCATCACAAATGCTATGGTCACATTAAGGGCTATTGAAATGCTGATTCATTCCCTTGTCTTTGGTGTTACGCAGAGCATTTACACCGCACGAGGAATGTCTGTGCAGAGCCACGCTCAAACAATGACCGTGATGCTTCCTCAATATACAGTAGTCGGATAGCAGCTATATCTGCAGATGCCAGTCTCTCCGTGAGTACAGAAGCTCATTAGCAGCCTGCAATGAGGCTAAATGCAAGCCTGTAGCTAGAGAGTGACCTCTGACTACACACACACTGAGCACATCAGGTGGCAGAAAGAGTGTGTGTCAGGTAGGAGCTAAAAAGACAAAGGAGAGAAAAAGAGAGGGTATTTATACTCTGTCCCCATACCCACCTGTTTTTGCACATAACATGAGAATGGTAGGACACTTTCATATGGCCAAACGTCAATAGGCCATGCAATTCTAAACTATATCTGTATGAGTTTGTGCATTTGAGAGACTGCTAAAACACTCACACACATTGTTCTCAGCCCCTGAGATTAGTGCAGTGTTCCCGACCTCACACACTACTGTCAGGCTGGCTGACACTGAGGGGTAATGAAGCATCTGAGAATGAATGCCTTAAGTATAATTCATAGGAAGTCTTGTGTGAGTCATGTTTCACAGGGGTCCGAGCTCAGGTGTCAGGTAGATACCGGTCACTTGCTTTATGGTCTCCCCCAAAGGAGAGCCGGGACACTCCAAGCCAACCCTGTCAAAACTCGAGCTGCATCTGTGGACACCATTATCCGTGCCTTCCCCTATCCCAGGGGCACAAGCAGAAAGGGCCTTACTTGTGTATGTGTGTGTGAGAAAGAGCGGGAGAATTTCAAGAAAGAGGGCGATGGAGAAGAATGCAGCAGGCATTCTTTAAAAAAAAAAAAAAGACAAGGTCCATTTGCTCCCCCCCCCCCCACACAAAATTCATTAGGAAAAAACACTGCCTTGGTGAAAAACACTTTAAAAACCAACCTACATCTACAGTATGCTATGTCTAATTATCTTAAAGCATAAAATTTTATGTTCTGATAGTCACTGGAAACTTAAGAGCCTATTTTACTAATGAATTTAACATAAAATTGATTAATGAAGCAGAAAAGCTAAATGCATTCCACTGGTTATTTGATCTAATTGATTTAACTAAGGAATAACATTTAAGAGAAAATCTACCTTTTAATACTCAATATAATTGTAAAATCTATTTTATAAATCTAATTCATTTGGCATTATAGTAGCTAGTTAAAACTGAAATTAGAATTGAACAATTATTGAAATAATGTAAAAATGATACTTTAACAGTCATCCTTTTAAAAGAAATAGAAAAATAATAGGATCAAGAGTTTTTTTTCAACAAAGTGTTAACTTATCTGATTCTCAGTATCAATAATATACTGACATATACATTTACTACTAATAAATAAATTTAAAAAAAAAGTTTAAGTTCTCAAAATCTTCTCGTTATTCAAGGTGCTTTGAGTTTGAGAAAGTTTTGCACCCATATAAACAGCTTACGGAGTCCCTGCAATGTCCATTTTAATAGCATTGTGTGTTATGATCATTCTAAATGACATCCATTATACAATATGAATTAATTAAAAGAACACATTGTCGGTTTGCTCTCAATAATAGTGTACTTTAGCCTTACTGATGAGGCTGAGGATATATAAGACGAAAAGGTTGGAAAACACTGGTTTAAACAATAAAAGCCAATAAGAGAGCCATGTAATAGACATTTTTCTAATAGACATTGAACCCCATCAACCTCCACACAGTGCAGAGGCTGCAACCGTGGTGTGATAAAATAACATGGCCTGATTACAAAGTTAATGATCTGTGCAGAATGAATATCCTCCCAGACAGCATGAGTTTGAGGTCAAAAAGCTCCAGTAACGACAAACATTAGCACGGGTGAAAATTCAAGAAATGTTTCGAGTCCGTTTATACTCACTGAGCAATGCGTGAGTCAAAAGGACACACGCAGGATGAAGCACACCTTCAAATTCAGAGTGATTTTGTAAGGGGTCGGGGTCAAAGTCAATAACACAAAATTACTTTGTATTGTTATTCACTTTTATACTGCATTAAATTTCCATCAATACAGCATATTCAAGAATATAATGGACTGCACCACAAAGAATATAATTAGAGTGACAAAACAATTTGGACTCACTGCCACATTTAACACATGCACAACAAAAGAACTTGGCGAGGATAACTGGCATACTCTGTTCACTATTTGGTTTTCTCAACGCTGTAGGAACTGTATGATGAGGCTACTGAAACGGTCCTAGATCTGACCAGGCCCTGTGGCATCTGCACTGTGCCCCTCTGACCACTAGAGGGGGTAACTGACTCTAAAGTGCTTCTTCTACACTCGGCTGTGCAAATTGTGTGGTTCAAATACAACTGACGAACACAGACACAACATACTGTGTAAATTTGCATAAAACTGAAACAACACATCCAAAAAGCATTTGCTGGATGAATGGCTCATATTATTATGATTCCACCGCCTCTGCATCATTTAATAAATGTGTAAAGAGACATATCTGAGTCACAAACTTGTCAAACTGCATACTTAACACCTTGTGCTGTCTGCTTGTGCTGAAAGAGAGAGAGAGAGAGAGACGGTGACAGAGAAATGCAGATCAAAGGCTGATTAGAGCATTGTGAGAATGCTGCTTGACAGAGCTGGCTCTGCGATTAATTGAGTCAAAGCGAGACGCTTCACAGATATTTCCTGAACGATTAACCCACTGTAAAGCAGGAGTAATGAATCTCTGGTTTGAGAGCTGGCTGCCCAGGCAGATGGGCTCCTGAGAAAAGTCTTTATGATAATTTGGGCAAGAGTTCAGTGAGAACACACGCTTCTCTTCCCGCTGCCTGATTCATTGTTTTATTACAGTACGGGTGAGAAAACTGGTTGGAACAAAGCAGCGCTCAACAATAAAGACTGCTCAACAGTCCGTTGGCCATGTTAGAGATATTCGGGCCAGCTGACGAAATTATCACTTGGCTGCTACTGCGTTGTCACTACATCTTATGTTCGTTGGTCATGTGTTTTTACTGTATGCTTTAGAAACTTTTGGATTTCTGGGGTCTGTGGAAGAATGTTGTTACAAATTTACATACTAGGTCACCCGTAGCTTGTAATGTTAGAATGCAAGACTGAGTTGTGATAGTCGTAAATCAGTTCAAATGGCCTTAAACATCAGTAATATTTTGTAAATGCTTTCAAAGGTTTGGAATACATTTTTGTAAGGTTAAAAATGTATGGTTTATAGGGAAATAAAGTTATGCATTTATTACTGGATTATAAAATACCACTATTATTACAAATGAAACAACTATTAATTAACTGCTTAAAGTTACAACCAGTAAGTGAAAAATATATTTAAATTAATTTATACTGACACATAAAAATTAATTAAGAGCCAAAGTAATTTCTTTGTTGTTTTTTGGGCCAATGAACATGCTTGCATGTATATATTAGGGCTGTAACGATGCGCGTACTCATAATGAACCGTTCGGTACGAGGCTTTCGGTTCGATACGCATATTGAGTATTGTGTATCGACGATAGTCAGAGCTATCAACGATACCAGATGTCTTTGTCGATAGTCAAGATGATATTGGGCTCATTCTCCTATTAATGTATAAAATTATTATTATTATTTCTTCATCGTTATAATAATTAAAAAAAATGCAGTTAAGAAGTAATCAATCTAAACTAGGGCTCGTCGTGGGACGTGCGGTCCAGAGCGCTGTGACTTCTTTAGCTTTAACTTCGGCTGTCTGAAAATACTTTCATCTTTAACGTGTTCGTTTAAGTCCAATATTTAGTGTAAAACTGTTGCTCTTTAAAATAAATCTACTTTTAATTTTCACTGTGTCTGATTTTTAAACTGATAACTTCTGCGAGAATGCAGAAAACTTGTAGGACACGCGGTCCTATAATAACGATGTATGACTGCTGTTAACATGTCAGTTTTCAATATGTTTAAAGGTATAGTATTTTGGTTACTGGTGCTTCAAATAACCTGTGATAAGTACAGAGATCCTCTCTTTTGCCCCCACCCACACATACATGATAATATTGTTTATCGGCGATCTCACAGGCTGGCGATATGAAAAATGACCATACTTCATACTACAGCAACCCTACTTCCCAGCCCCGAACACAAGAGAACTAGAAACACACAGGTCGGGTTCGGTTACTACTCTGTCGGAAGCGGGCCTGGCTCGGACAGAAAAATGCATCCCGATCCGCACTCTGTGTGTATATCCCTTAACCCTGTAAAGCCCACTGTTGCAGAATTACAACATCACTTTAACAATTCTTAAAAAAGGCCAGCAAATGTTTTTTTTTCCTCAAAACCACGTTAACATATTTAATAGGTCATATTGTTTGTCCTCACAATGCTGTTGGATAGAAAAAGTGTTTATAGGTTTGATCATCTTGTCGTGAACTTACTCTAGCTGCAAACTTTGCATCGAGCTGATCTCCTTATTTTGTACGACTGGATTTGTCAAGATTTAAGTAAGTAAAATTCCTAAAATATTTTTTTGTGTGTTTATTACAATGTCTAGAACATATACATATTTAGTTATTTTAAAAACAATAATCAAATGTGATTTAGAGCTTATTATGTCTATGTTGTAATTCTACAACGTTGGGTCAGAGTGGTAGCCTGTTGCATTGTTTAGGGACAGGTGTGAATGGTCTTGAATGTGAACCTGTTAGTGCTCTGGTGGGATGCATTTGTCCCTTTTAGTATGATAAGTAGAGAGCATAATAGGCCAATTATACAGTATTGTTTGAATGTAGTGGAATTTTTTTGATCAACATTTGCATTAAAATGGTAATACTTTGATGGATAATACTTAGATCTCTACCCTTGATACATGGTCTACTACCCTGTCTATTCTTTGTTTATCTGCTACAATATAAGACCTATATGTGTTATTCACATATTTAATACATTTTTTTCCAAACTTTTTAAGTTTCAGAATGCCACCAGTGCAGAAAGGTAATCTATTCAGTGTGCAGGATGTGATTGCTGCAGTACAAAATGGAGAGAGCAATTTTGAAATGGACTTGGATGACACTGATGCAAGTGACTCAAAGAAAGAAGATGTAGGTGAAATGGACAAAGAAAACCACCAACCCATTGACTGCCCAGCCAATGATGATCTGGACATCAACCAAAAAAAAAACCCACACACCGTGCCCCGTGACAGGTTTTGCTGGTTGAAAAATTAGTTTATCAAAGGACCAAGGGAGTGTAGATGGAATATGACAAGCGAAATCTGAACTTGGACTGTCAGGTGATGTTGTGATGAAGCTCGCCTCCACACTTCGAGAGGGTCAAAACTACAAGATCTATGCAGACAGCTACTTCACCCGTGTCCCACTGGTAGTCAAGCTCTGGTAGTACGTCTACCCAACTTCAACCTTGAAGATGAGAAGAGCTTGAAGAAAACAAGGAGAGGAAGCTTTGATGTCTGAGTAGAGGGGAACCACAACATATGCGCTGTCTAATGGTAGGACCACAGAACAATCACACTTGTGTCATCCTTTGCTGGACCAAAACCAGTCAGTCATCGGACCACCCCCCACAGGATGTACGCAAAAGACATGATTGCACATTTCCCAGCAAAGACAAAGAGAAGATGCTGCAGACACTGCAATACTGGATACACAAACACACTGTGTAGCAAGTGCAATATTCATCTGTGCTTCTCAGATGAAAAATACTGTCTTAGGGACTATCATTGAAAGTAAACGCAGACTTCATGTAAACTACACTGAATGTGAACAAATCATTTCTTCTAAACATTTTTATGAATGAATGCTTATTCATAAAAAAAAAATATGATTGTTGTGTGATTAATACTTATGTATATTACTATGGGGCTAAAACAGTGAACAACCATGCAAATGAATGCTTAAATGTTCTGTATACCTGTTCAGGCAAAGTGAGTACAAATACAGAAATTCTGCTCACAACTAGGCCCAACGTTGCAATATTACAACATTTCCATAAAAATTTACTAAAAAGAAAAAAAAAAAAAAAGTGAGAAAAATCTTTCATTCCTACATCAGAGGCTTCCTAAAACAATATGGAGGAGGTCAAAAAAAAATATTTTTTTTTCTAAATTTGGGTCTTACAGGGTTAAAAGAGATGGTCTTCATCCTTCTAGGGGTGGTGCCACTCTTCTGTCTAGAAATATGGCTAATAGTCTTAGATCTCAAACTTGACTAACTAGTGCCCAGGTCGGGAAGCAGACAGACTGGCTAAACCGACCGTCTGCT
>JAUMHQ010000044.1:7743137-7754467 GCA_032361165.1 Enteromius paludinosus | reverse complement strand
ATATCTATTTTAACTGAAAGCCCTGCTCCTCTCAGCCTCTCGCTGAACAGAACAGACGCAGAGAGAGGTGTGTGCGCCGAGAAAACAAGGGCTCACTCATGCGCAGCAGTACCGGAGACTCGCTGAAGTTTGTCCAAGAAGTCTCTAGATTTGTCGCTAGTCGCTTTTAGGGAAAAATGTCGCCAAGGGGGTCTGAAAAGTCCCTAAATATAGAGACAAAGTCGCTAAGTTGGCAACATTGATCTGTTTTGACAACAGACGGCAAAGAATGATGGGCGCGCTTGGGCTGATGGGAATTGTAGTTCCTGCTACCTCCTGTTCACTCCATTCACCTGAGCAAACTTTTCTCAGAAGACCTATCGTTTTATCGAGTCATGCCACCACGGTATTATCGAAAACATTTGATATTGCGGTACGACGGTATTTACAATACCCTTACATTCCTATAAAGCACGTTTATAAAATTTACTTAAACCTCCTAATTGAACCCATGGCCTAATCCTGACTTAGTCTTAACCCTGTATGTGAAAGCAGACCGTAGTGTCTTAATTGTTAAGATTTTTATAAAGCATTCTTGTCGATCCACCATGTCACATTTTAAAACGTGTAGCAAAAACAGCAGAAGGGCTCATTGAAAATGCTAATCTGTGCAAATGAGTGAAGAGCCAGATCTGAAACTTGCAGAGCTCAGGTTTATTTAATGAATTCGTAGCCTTTTGAAGTTTAGCAAGTCTTGTCATTCTGACCCCAAATTAAAGACCTCTTATAATGACGACTTGTTTTGTACCATTTAAAACCCGAAGAAAATAGCTCAGTGCAAACATGTCTGGCATCCATTTGGAGAAAAAGGTTTCGTTTACTATAAATTTTACCTTTGAAATTTGAGGCAACTCCGGCGTCCACGATGTTTGTGAGAAGTGATGGGGATTTAAATAAAATGCAGATTTCAAAACATATGGATATCCCCTCAAACTAGGTAAAATGATCAGATTTCTACCATCTCGACTTTCATTTATTATCAGCTAATGAATGTTTACGGAGTCCACGTCATACTACGCTGAAATGAATACGAGGAGCAGCTGGAAACTAGCGACCTCACCTGGTTGGAGATAGTATTAACATCATAAACTGGCACCCGCTTCGGATGTTATCACTCGATTGAATGTGCCGTTATCAGCCCATTCATATGGGTCAGCAGGCCCACTGGTAGGCTTAGAAGGCTGTTATCTTCCATAGGACTACTGGGCATGCGCACATCAATCGAACAATTTATTTTTCTAACACTTTACGTCAATAATACTGTTTGTTATCATGGTAAAGGGTAGGTGTTAGGGTTGGGGTAGGTGTAGACATTAAATAAACACAATCGAATCGCTAGAATAATTCATTTCATTTCAACTTTTACCAGTAGGTGCAGCAGGCCCCTCCCGACCCATATGAATGGGCTGATAACGAATGGGCCCATTCAAATCGCCTGATAACATCCGAATCGCCTGAAACTGAAGGCAATCTTTACGTGACTTACTTTTCAAATATTTTACGTCCGAAAATATAATATAATATATAGAAAATATAATAATAAATAAAACATTACTAAAACCTAAAAGTTACATCTATTAATAAATGTGATATTTATGGCCTGCATCAAACTATTAACAATCAATTCTGCTATTTACCAGTATGTAAATTACTCTAGTAATGTAAGGTATATTAAAAAAGATTTGCATCTTTTTTTTCTCTGTCTTTGTAAGCATGTGTGATTAAGGATATGTTTGTAAACATAAAAAACAAGTCACACAAGTATCCCCAGCACAAAAACAGATATTTTATAGTAAACACTGTCTCATTGTTAAAGGTAAATTCACAAAAGAGACATAAACAATGAAAAAAGTAAAGGCTGTTTCAATCAGAGCCCCCTTAGAGGCACATTCACTCACTATATGTTCATACAGCCAAGTTGTGATAGAGCGCGACCCCATCATCCCGTCCCACTCTCATGATGCTGTTTACACTGCGCTGCCATTAACGGCCAGTGGAGAGCACTAACCTGGCTATTATTGCTGCCCTGGGCTGGCCCTGAGTCTCTGGTCCCGGGTCAGCCCTTATGCCCACATACTGGACAGCTCCAAGTCTCCCATCAGCCGAGGAGCAGTGGAGGTCAGAGTCATTTTTTTTTTTTTTTTTTAGAAAAGGCTATTAGAGGGAGAGCTTGTCTTTTCTCATTATTGCCTCACTTGCCTCCCTGGCCGCCTGCAAGCTGCTGGGTTGAGATCAGCGATGCTCACAGAGCAACAGTTACGAGTGCAGTCAGTGAGGGTCCATTGCACAGTTACTGGAGCACTTCTGTGCAGATATTCTTTAAGAAAAACGAATGCAAGTTAGACAGCCTCCCACCAGGATCAAGCCACAAAAATGTGGAAAGCAAATGTAGCGCATATACAGCAATTAATTACTTCAGCCTCCATATTCAGCTGTGATCTTATAATTACGCGGCCCCTGTAATCACACTCCTTAACTTAACTAGCTGGCCATCAGAGAACTGTAAAATAAACAGTGACCTCTGAATTCTGTTTCAGTCATCAAAATGGCAAGCTTTGTTGTTTTCTTTCCAAGTTTTTCCTTTCTCTTTCCCTCGTTCTCAATCACAGGCATGACACTACTTACTTTTAGCCATCAAAGCAGAGCCAGGGGTCATTCAATTATAGCTTTAAATAGACTGATTTAATTGTTGGCCCTATTCTCATTAAAATGCTAATGGAGATTGTAATTAATAGATTAGGTATGAACATTGAGGGGAGCAAATGACAAAATAATAATTAAGCGTATGATAACAAAGGGCCTTAAGCAAAGCTCTCTAAAAATATATATGAACACTTAGCTAATAATAAACATGTCACAATCCTAAGAGGATCATAACATAGTTAAATGTGTTTTGCTAAATGTTGAGATACACAAACATTCACAATGTATTGCTTGGTATTCGGTTCCATTCGAGAATGAAGTGCATACGTTTAAAAAAAAACATAATCAGACACGTATTAACAAGAGATGAGTGCACAGATCAACAACTACATGCATCCCAAAAAATAGGATGAAATCGAATCCCATTACTTAAATCATGCAAGACTGCTTCCTAGTGTGAGGAGCTACTTTTTATTCATTGCACACATTTCGGTCCTAACGGCGAGCCTGTGGATGTGAAATATCTTGATATTGTTCCATTTGTGTTTCTCGCTACAATGAACAGAAATGATGAAATTTCCTGAGTGGACAACCAGTTTGTAATCAATAAAGCTCCTAATGTCTAACTGTTTTACAACCAATATCCACAGGTATTGCAAAATTTAGATATACACTGGAAACCATTTTTTTTCTTTAAATTTCAATGCAAGCAAACAGCATTTATATGTACTGTATGGCTTTGCGGTCTGTGTGTTTGTAATACAAGAATGAAGTAATGATACTTCAGCTATATATCATAAATAGCAGGTGCTCTATAAAGTGCAAATATAATACTGCGCCTCACCTCTCTTTAAAAAATTGTTTTTGAGTTTGTATTGAATTCTGTCCATCCTTGACTGAAACAAGCTGAGTAGAGATGGGTGAGGATGTGGTGGGTCTGCAATTCAGCTCTCGAGTGAACAAACTTTTCAAAGGAGGCTGTGGATGTTGGTGTTCCACATCAGCCACTTGATGCAGACAAAACACAATATGCAATTGTGATTCAAGTAGTAAGCCAGACGTTTATGTAAAGCCTTTTTGAGAAAAATAGCACTTGACAAGATCCGCCCAGGTGTCAGTTATTACTTTCAAATACCACTGCTATTGAAACGACGTGAAATCTTATTAATTGTCAACTGTGGGTCCACCCTCTTCGTGTTTCGAGATAATAACATCTTTATTGGATTAGTTTCTGCTCTCATTCCTTAACAGAAGTAATACTCTGTGTGCTGTATTACTTGTTTTTCCAGGCATGAAGCAGAAACATAATTAATAGCATTCGAGCTGAAATTAAAAAGTATACAGATATATATAAAAAACAAATAATATTAAATTTAGCTAGAAGCCCATTAGTCAAAAAAAGCAGGAGGCTCATTGTCTGTTCTAATGCATTATACATGGCTGGGTTAAATGTTGAGAATGAGAGGCTTGTTAAGCCTGGACCGGAGAATCCCATGAGGGGTTTGCCATAATGAAATCCTCAGCTTGTGTATTATACCAGGCATTAGACATTTATTCCACTGCTGAATTTATCTACTCCTTCTTAAAACAGGCATCTTGAGAACTTAGAGGGAGGAATAGTATTAACCCAAGAATTATGCAATTATGAGAAATGATGGCGAACAATTCATTTGTAGTGTTTGGAGACCAATGTAGTTAATGCTTAGGAAGGTGGTATGACTAACAGATGATTCATAAATGATTTCAGCCTTACACTTCAACTTATTTTCCATTTAGCACATAAAGCATGGAAAAAGTGTGGAAGATAACACCAACAAGTGTATACCATCAGTGCTGAGGAATTGTAGCCTGAGGCAAAAGAGAGATCATAACAGTGCTCAGTGTTTATTCTCAGAGATGTATTTCTGGATTTCGGTGGTTCATGTCACACCGTAGCATTAGCTTAAAGGGAACACCTGTACTTCAACGCATGGTGATCAAAAGCACAACGTGAAAACAGACTCTGAAATAATAAAAAAAAATAAAAAAAGGATTTTATAAATTCCCTGAATTTGACTTGCTATGAGTTCTGCAACCATCTTCCCATAGGACATTCTCCTGTTTAAAAACAGAACAAAACAGAGAAGAGCTCATGGGTCTCAAATGTATTTTGAAAAGTTAAACGGTTTAAATATATTGTGTGTGTGTGTTGATGAAGAAATTTAAAGAGATTCAGTGTGACAGATTGTAAAAGTGTCATGTAATGTGATGTAATGTGACAGTACTGTATATTCAATAGAATAGAAAAGTTCAGGCGTTGTGTAACAGAGCTGAGTGTGACCAAATGCACATTACCTACATTATTTTATAGACCGCACTGAGGAAGTATTTAAACTTGTCACTTCATGCATTTTCTCAAATCAGATAGCTATCTGATTAATTAGAACTGTTCCATTTACACTTCATTTATCTCCACAATAGTATTATAAATGAGACTCTCAAATCCGATGGTATATTAGATTAGATTAGATTCAACTTTATTGTCATTACACATGTACAAGTACAAGACAACGAAATGCAGTTTGGCTCTAACCAGGACTGCAATAAGCAGCAAGTGCAGGATAAAGGTATATAAGTTATAAGTACGCTTATGGTAGATATGTACAAGAAGAAACTGGGTAATATTTACAGATGGATTTACAGTAATATGAAAATATTATACAGTTTGTATTAACTATAATCAGGAATGACAAGTAGGTAAACATAATGTACATGTTGCTATAGTAATTATGGATATGCAATAGATACATTATTTACAGGTTGTTATTTACTATATCAGGGATTGACATGTATAAAAATGTATAATCAGAACTGCATAAACTGCAGCTGTTGAGATGGTGTCATCAGCACTGGTGAAATAATTTAGCATTCATTACCTACGAAGATGACAGTTTTGAACGTGAAGATGTGCAGACTGAAGATGTGATGCCAAACTGTTTGCTGAAGCCAGATGTCTGACAGGCCACATACACGTGGAGACCCATGTGGCACCAGCTTTGTTGCATAGCTATACCACTTTCTCACACTACTTTTTTTTGCCATTTTGGGAGGAGTCAACTTTTCATACGTGGCTATAGAAATGAGTTTCATTTACACTTGACCATTTGCGTCTAGAATTTATCTCAAACCACCTCCTGAAGTGGTTTGTGCGTTCTAATTGCAATCTGTCTTGAATTCCATTTACACCTGGTCTTTTCGTATTCTGATAGTTATCCAAACAAAGAAACACATGAAGTGGCCAAGTGATGGCATTAAAACGTTAATAGTGTCAATTGTCATCGTCTGTTTACTCTTGACCACTCAACTGTGCTCTTAGTACTAAGGCACAGCACATAATGTCCTGCAGAGAGGAAAAAAAGTTTCTCTACTACAAACACACAGACCCTCTGGCATATGTTCTCAACTGAATCACAATTTCATATATATACTGTATAGGTGATGTCGCCATTCATCTGACAAAGTGCACAAGAGCAGTGCTTGCCGAAATTATGATTACATGCACTTCAATCTATGCTGACCAACTGAGGACGGTCTCTGAAATTCAATTAACCCAGTACAGAGTGGCCTTGGGGAAGTGGATACTGCAATCAAATATGAAAAGAGATTATTTGCCATGATGGCCATCTTCACATGTGAAAATAGAGCATGGCAGATTAATTCTAGCTACACCAAGGTCACTGCAGTGAGCCAACAAGGAATGGAAAGATGAGAACTGGAGGTTTAGCTTAAAATGCAAACTCCAGGGTCTTAGTTGGTTAAAAAATAGGCTTATGATATTACAGCCACAACACGCACAAGATTACATTACCATTTTGCCCAACCACTGATAATAAGAAGCCAGTCCAAATCCGCTTTTGGTGATGCATGTCTGCCATTTGACAAATCCAACTCTCTGTACACTCACTATCCTTAGCCACCTGGATAACATCACCAGCTCTTGAACTCCCATTATTTAGAAAATCACTCAGGTTCCATTCACATGACTAGGTGCTGTGGGCTTCATCGTGAATTAGTCCCATTGCAGCGAAAGTAGTCAATTACTGCTGTCTTCTTTTGTGCTACCCATCCACTTTCCTCTTTCCCAGTCAGAGAAAGTCCTTAAATGATGGGTCTCAGATGAGCGTTTGACATTTTTTTTCTCCACCCGCTCCCCAACTGCACTTCAAGGCCTGGGAGCTCCATTAGGGAGGTAACCTGTAAAGCGTGGCTGCAGGCTACGGTTTGCGCTCCTTCTGCCTGTAGTCTTACACTTCTCCATTTAACACTGTGAGACATTAAAGGCAGTGTCTCGCCGAGAGCTTAGAGATACTGAGGCGAGGCAGGGAGGCTCAGACTGCAGCCTGACGCATGGCTTTGATGGTAGAGCTGACTGCAATTTGGAAACAAGGTTTTTAAATAGTTTAAAATATGATCTTCAGGCTGTGACGAGACATTTTAAAATTGGTGTCTTCGATTTTTTTTTATTTTTTTTAACTAAAAGCAGATGTATACCGGTGGTTCTCAACAGGGTCACATTTTGGCAGGTCAAAAATAAATGCCAATAATAAAATGCAACTGATAATATAATTTTGCATAGATAAAAAAATAAAAATAAACTGGCTTCTTAACTTGGATGAAACAGAAAATACTACCTACAGTACATAATTTGCTAAGGTCCACTGCTAAGGCCATAAGTTCAAGGAATTGGTGTCATGTATTAGGTTTTCTCCGATAAATAACATTAATGTTTACACATACAGTTATGTTATTAATTTAGCAAGTTATTGGCCATTGAGGCTCAAAGTAATTTAACCAAAACGAAAAAAAGTGATGCTAAGAACATTTGTCTTTATTCATGAATTTTGGAATGGGATAGTGGATATTGCATTTTTTTCTCTATGTATCATGATTCTTGCAAGCATTTCAGCATTAATGATGTTTGGGACAGTTGATGGAATTTTTTAACTACAGAGATGGGTTCTATGCACTCACATCCAAAGCCAACCTGGTCTCATAAAAATATGTAGGCTACCTTTGTGCATTTTTGTGCAGCACCATTATTATGTGCCTTGCTGAACATTCCACAGTTTCAAAGAGAAATATTCACTGAGTGGCGTTAAAAAAAGTTTCATACATGAACAAAGAATATTGTTTTGAAGTCATAAAATAATATTCCTCAAGTAATTGTGTGAAAATTTCGCTTTATCAATCAAAACTGTAAATTTGTGTAAAAAGGAATAAAAGGTGTCATAGTTTTACTGCCTCTAGTGTTCATTTCTTTTGGAAACTGCAGTGATATGTACTTGCTGGTACATATTTCATGTCTTGCTAAAAACTGCACCGAGGTATGTTTAAGACATGAAACTAGGTAGTCCACAGCAAGTGCACATGAAGCACCAGTCAGTTATGTATTGACCGATAGTTCACCGAAAAACTTTAAAGGAACCGTATGTAAGAAATGTATCGTAATAATCATAAAATGTCTCTGTAATGTTCAACAGGCATTAAGAAAACATGTTAGTTTCAAGTACTCGTATCACTGACAGCAGTAGTAAAGTCTAGATATTCTCGTTGAAAAAGTGCAGTTGCAGCCCTAAAGTGATGTTTATGTTGTCATGTTTTGTTTTGGCCTGAAGCGCCACCCTCCATCTATCTCCCAATCACAAAGTCAGTAGTGTTTCGGGATCACATTTGAAGAACCAGTTTATAGTTTTTGTGAAGTTAAGAAATACAATCAGTGTTTGGTGCTTGTAAATCAGTGTCAGTCATCTATCATTTCCTCAGATTGTAGGCATTACTCATGGGTAGGGTTAGGTTTAAGTGTAGAAATACATGGCCAAAACTAAAATTATGGAATAAAATGTTGTTCAGCAAAACTCAGGACGTGCAGTGTGGCGATTGCCTTCATTAAGACGGATACAATCAGGATAGTATTTAAAAATGCCCTGGCTCTTACAGGTCTTATAACATCAGTGAATAGGGATTGAGATTTTGGAGTCAAAAAAAAGTGCATGCATCCATCATTAAAAAAAACTTGCAAGTATCCTTTCTTTGTGGTAAGAAAAATATCCATATTTAAAACTTTATAAACCATAATCTATAGCTTATGTTAACTGTTGTATGCAGGATTATGTTCCAGAGGTGTTCCAGCCTAAGGATGTAGGCATGTGTGCATATGAATATGTGGCACGTGTCACATGGGCAATCTCTGTGATCCTTTTGTGTTTGTGCGTTTTCGCATTTTCACGTTTTTAAGCTGTATGCTGATCGCAACACACTGTCATTAATAGAAAAAAAGAAAGCCATACAGTATTAGTTTCCTTTTTATTACTGACAGTTTTTTTTCAGCCTTACAAAATGGTAGTGTCAGATCATTGGTGAATGAATGACGCATTTATATAGTGCTTTTACTGTGCATTGCCACACACCCAAAGTGCTTTACAATCATGGCAACCTGGTCACCACTATCCCCTGAATCAAAACAGTTATGAACCACTGTCATGAACTTGCTTATCTTATGACTAACTGTTCAACTGACAAATTAACAAATTGCAATTATAAATTTTTACAATTACACATGTAAACACAGAGATAGTTCAGCACTTCACTTCTGTTCTGTTTACTTTGTTCTGTCACAAAAGGGCAGATGACACATTTTTCACAGGCATGCAAGTAAACTTAATTTGACTACAAGAGGACATTCTAATCAGTAACATAGGCATGATTCAATTAACCAAATAGAAAATAACATCCTACCCTTCAGAGCTTAACAAAAAGTGCAAAGGCCATCTCTGGAAAACAAATGTCTTAATAAAGTCTGATAATTGGAAAGGGGGCAGACTGGCATTGAGAGGGGGCGGTCAAGCTACGTTGAAGGAGGCTGACAATACTGAAAAGGTCCCACTCAATCGCACCCACAAGGCCCCTCAGCTGGAGTTACAATTAGCACTTTGGGGTGTGTTCAGTGCCTGCTGTTTGCTGCATGCATTAATTGTCTCACACTAGCTGTTGCAACAGTCTTGGAGCACTGAACCTTGCCATCTGACTTTTTCCCATTTGGCTCATGGTGTTTTTGTTTTTCTGTTGATTAATTAACGTCTTTTTTAGAAGGAAAATAAGGAATAAAGCAGAAGAAAAGCAGAACAGCAAAACTTTTAATGAAGTGATATTAATAAAAGATAAGTGCTCCTTCTGAAGCATGCAGTCCTGATACAGACTGTTGACCGTTAAGACTTGCCACCCACTCAGCTCACTTATGAAATGCCTGAGGACAATTCATATAAAACTGTCAAGAGTATAAAACTGCTCTTCCGTAACCAAACATGTAATGCATCTCAAATTACAGCTGCTAGAGCAGGGCCTCTGGGAAAGCCAAGGGCATGAGAGGGCAGGACGATGCTAATGCCCTACCATTTAAAATATTTGAAGAAATGTTGAATTCCTGCAAGGACACCTCACACAAATTTGCCAATGACACACCTTGAAAGATCAAAGGCCAACACTAAATAGTTATATTCTATATAACTCCTATATACATGCAATGTTAACACTTTTATTTCCTGTGGCCTAATCACAGTGTGCTGTAATTTGTAACTACAGCATGATTGTGAGTGCAATATTGCAGTATTGTTCAGTGTAGTGAAACACTCCTTATTGGGACTAGTCAAAGGGACTAGGCTAAAGACTGGAATGAACTACAAAACTTATGCAGTTTTTTTCCCTAATCTGCAGGCTAGATGAGGCAATAGATATCAAAATTTAGAGCCAGTCTGCAGTTTTTGAGCAGTCACGGTAGACAGATTTCAGTTTTTAGCTTCCGACTATGATTCCAGACAATCAGTGAACAATTTTAAAACACATCGACTGTGTCCAAATATGGCTACTTCTATACTATATATAGTAGTATGCGAAAAACAGTATGTGAAAAGAGCAGCATGTCAAAATTCATAGTATTCAAAACCAGTAGGTGACAAGCTCCCAGACGACCTACTACTTATGGCGATATTCTAGAGTGCACATTCAGTTTACTATCCCATGAAGCAACGGTAGAAGAGGTCTGCGAATGGCAGTGAAGTGACACAGCTGACACTGGTTGGTCACGTCACAACAAGGTGGATTGAGTATAGCGCTGTCCCCTAACAGTTGACTTATCATTAGTCGACCAGAAGAGACTTAGTCAACCAATATTTAGTTGCAGAAAAAAAATTAAGAAATAAAAATAATCCAAGTCAGGCAAAAGTCAGGCAGTCCGTGACAAAAAGATAATGGCTAGTCTATGGTAATACAGCACATCTGGTGCATCTAAATGCTCACCTATCATTCATCGACCTCAAATATGGCTTACTATCTGAAATATGTGTATTAGCAACTTTACATGGCCGCTGAATTTAATGTTAATCCAAAGAAATGTGCACTTTAGTGTCTGTGTGGAGCTTAACAGCAGCGCTCACTGCAGGACAGATGCTAACCAGCTCTTAATTTTTGGCCATACAGATAAGAGTAATACATATTTATTTGTGTGCACTCACAATATAAAACAATCACACTTTTGTGAAAGTCCACTAAAGGAGGTAGAGCTTTTTCACATTTGGCTCCCAAACTCTGGAACAGCCTTCCTGATAACGTTCGGG
>JAUMHQ010000044.1:7698286-7731792 GCA_032361165.1 Enteromius paludinosus | reverse complement strand
CTTGATTTATATAAGAAGTAGGAAACGATGGTGTTTGAGACTCACAGTATGTTATGTCCATGTACTGAACTGTTATTTAACCATGCCAAGCTAAATTTAGTTTTCCATTCTATGGGACCTTTAAGTGGCTTAATGTTTTCAAACTGTATTGCAAAAACATCAAATACAGGCTATAGGTAGGTTTAAAGGTGGGTCAACAGTGTAATTATAAAATAATATAATGCAGGAATGAAAAAAAAATACATACATACATATATATATATATATGTGTGTGTGTGTGTGTGTGTGTGTGTAAAAGTATGTGTAAGTGCATTGTATCACGATTCATTTAAATGTAAGTACAGTACATAGCAGTTAAGTCCATCTAATATAAAGCAGGAACAAGAAAACTAATACAATTTCAATGTTAAAAAAACTGATTTCCAAATACATTTTGGAGATTTGAAATAAACAGCAAAACAGAAGTGTTTCACATACAGCTTTGAAACCGAGAATGCATTTCTAAAATATAAAGTGCATTTTTATATTGCACAGCGAGACCTTTTCGGATTCCAGGCTCCGCGATATGAATAGCATCTGTCTAGATTCAGGATTGTAAATCCATGAGAGGTACAGACTCCCTGTGCGACTGCTGTAGAGAGAGAGAGAAGTTTAAAAAGTTAGAAGCACCATTTCTTAAAGTGTCAGCCCATGAGGGGTTAAAACCATCCAAAACTGATGTGACTAGATCAGACTGTTTGAATGGCGTACGAAAAAACATTGTATAATTTGATTTACCTTTATTGCTAACAAAAGAAAACAACAAATGCTAGAGTTTCATGCTGGCTATCAATCTTGGGAGGAGTTGCATAATGCATCTTCCTCTAACAGGCTTTCCTGCAGTGAGCTGCGGCCGGACTATTCCATCACTCCAGCTGTGGGGCCTGACAGAGAGGCCATCTCGGACCCCCTGCTCTGATCACAATTAGCATTCACTTGATTAATGACTGCAGCGCTAGGCAAGGAGAGTTTGATCAATCGCCATGATAACATTTCTTCTGCGTTCCGCTGGGAAGCAGTAATGGACAAACACACAGACACACAAAGACTGAGAGTGGATGAAATGAAATGTTAAAAGAAATCAATTCGATGGTAGAGTTAGCAAAAAAATCGGTGTGTATTATGAAGCTGCATATCTGTCAAAGAAATAAAATAAGGTGTAAATAATAAATAATCAAGAAAGGGGATGCTCATTGTAAACAGAATACACTTAACAAACTGACAATATATTGTAGTTATGCAACCTGTCATGTTTTTTTATTATTATTATTATTAGAAAACCAAGCAAAACGTAGCAAAACTGGTGTTGTTACTTCACATGTAAATGGTTTTATCTGACAAGCACTTTCTTGGGAATGCCTGTACACGTTCTGATGAAAAGACTGATAAGTCTTATTGATTTGCATATAAAAATTTGGTTACAGAGTGTCATTCTTGTAAATTATGCACAAATACAAGCAACTGAACCTAAAACCTAACCCTATAGTACAACAGCATGTACAGCTATACATCTTATTATTCACTACTTAATAGTAGTATACTACTCAGTTTGTGTAATTACTCTATAACAGGGAAGCCTTTAAATACTAACATAATAACATAATATTAGTAGTCAAATATGGCATTAGCAAAGATTTCAGACAGCCACATCAAAGTGAGAAATTCCTGATTTATCTGTATAATAATTGGCCAACGTTTTTTGTTTGTTTGTTTTTCCCAAGAGATTCAGAAGGTGGAACGTGCTATAAAAAATATCAAAGTTAATATCTATTAAAAAAATAAATGAATAAATGAACATGCCCTGCATTAGTATTGCTATAAAATTCAACTCATTATTTAAAACCCCATTATGTTGAAACAGACCTTACACCCTAGAGTACAGATCATCAATGAATGTGTAATTTTAACAATCATAATAAAATCCAACATCTCACTAACTTAGCCTTGTTTCATCTCTGACCTCCAGATAAAATTCTGTGAAACAAAATAACAACAAGGAGTCCCACATAATCCTCTCTAGTGCACACAGAAGGAAGTTTTGGATTTTCCTAATTACAGCAGATAAGCATTGGCCTGTGTCTTTCGGGGAGAGCTGAGCGTGTGTGACATGCAGTCACTCTGTCAGCGTGCGTGTCTAAGCCCAAGCTCTTTAGCACGGCCTCAGCGGCCACGTTCGAGGACTCTCTGACTCTCATCAGCACAGCCTGCTTCTGTTTACCCTGCATAACACACAGCCCATCTGGAGCAGAACAACACTGCACAAATCAACCTAATCAGCATTTCTCCTCTATCTGGGGTCAGGACCAATGACTCCAGACTCCATTTTCTCTTTCTTTGGGTGACAGATGGAGAGAGTGGGGGAAAAAAAAAGTTTCCGAATGGCATATTTTACGCATTTAGAGAATCAGTTCAATAGTTTATTGAAATCTGCACTAACAGCACTGGAGGATGAGTGAAATCTTGGATAGGAAAGGTAGTTGACATGCACGCTGCTTCTGGAGGCTGTGAGGGATGTGTGTGTGTGTGTGTGTGTGTGTACATGTGTGAGCATTGATCCAAGTCTGTGATGGCTCGACGCAGGTGGGGTCCCCGGCTGTCTGCACCACTATTGAGCAGTGAGACACAAAGCTGGTGGAAGCAAGAAAATTTATCAATGCAACAGGAACCCCAGAGAGGATTACGGGATAAACAAGAAGAGGATGAACAATCGTGCTCTCTCGCCCCAAACAGCTCTCAGCAGAGTGGCCCGTGTTGATGCAGGCGCCTGTCTCAGGTCCATGTGCGCGGGGGTGAGAGTGTTAGAGCGCTTTCTACCTGTGGTAAAATCAGTCATTAACATGCATGTGTGCATAAACAGAAATGGCCCCAAAGCAATGCAAAGTGCAGCCAAGAATATTATGAACTGTCTTTTATTGTTTTTATAATATTGCCAAGATTGCTGGAGGACCTTATGTGCACTCTTTTGTATATTACTGATAAAAAATGCTTCTTAATATATAATGAGATACAATATAGGCAGCTGAAAACTCATGAGGCACTTGATACTGCTTCTACCTTTTAAATTAGGCAAAAAAAATCAAATGTTGTTCCTGTGCGTAACAAGCAGTGGATGGCTAATCCTTCAGTCTTGCTACAAATCTGTATATTTTTATTTAGTTAAGATTAAGTGTCACGTCATTTGTTTAAATGTGAAAAGAGCAGTTGCTCGTTGAAAAGAAGAGACAGGTGGAGTGGTGGTTCTATTGTGAAGGGTCCATTATAATGTTAGTGTTTTGGTCTATCCCTCAATCTGTAATCTTAAATTGAAGTACGAGGTAATTGCATTACCCTTTATAAAAACAACAAAGCGCTTTCATTCTATAATAAATTAGGCTTCACTTTCATTTAAAGCTGTATTGCACAAACAGCGAGTGCTCGAAGCTTCCTTTCAGTGAAAATAGACTTTTGTAAGATAGGAGAAATCATGTAATATGCTGGTGGGAGATTTGATTTGAACCACTGCAAGAAGTCACTCCTCAAATGTATCCATTCAAATGTCATCGCCGATTGTGTAAAAAAAAAACACTTCACTTGACAAGGACAAAGAGGCTCCGTGTGGATTGTGCATATCATAATGCACACCAATAAAGACTACATATAATGGGTTTGCGCTACCGACAATAGCAGCTTAGGAGGAAGGAAAATAGAAAAGGATTATGAAAATGTATATAGTTGCATTGAAAATAAACTAGTAACAGATCTTTGTAAGTACTGTGATGTGTGATGCGTAAGTGAAGCGGATGACCAAAAAAAAAAGGTTGATGTTGGTTGGAAAGAGACAGATTAACTGTGACCTTGAAGTCAATTTTTTTAATAAAAAAAATTTCACAGTTATAAGTGTAACGTGCATATAGAAAATGCTCATTTTAATGCCAACTTTAAATGTATGAAAAACCTTTCTTGTAATATGCATTAATCTGCAGGATCACTTGGGAGGTCAGAAGTCAGACTTAGCATTCCCACATCTCTGACCCAGTTATGTATGATCATTGAAAAGATACTTTTCGTCCAAGTCATTTAGCCTTACTCTATTACTGGGTGTGGGAGTTATTAACGTTTTTCATCAAAAACAGAAAATACACAGAGCTACAGTAGCAAGCATTCAGAGTCATCTGCACACACACACACACACACACACTGTCTGGAATACTAACCAAGAATGAGATGTTTATAATTGAAAATATATACATTAAAAACAACTGTAAGGCCCACATTTACTTTTACTACATTTTTACACTACTCGTGTCTTACTGCAATGTATAATTTTCAACATTAAAGAAAACAAAAAGATGAACTAAAAGAAAATCAACTATCAATCAATATTTTTCAGTTAGTACCGTTACATTTCTGTGAATTCTGTGTTTTTTGATCAATTGTGGCAACAGTCTGTTAACACTGGCTCCATCAGAAAATAATATGTTAGACCAATGGAAATATTTTGTTTGCCAAACTATCTTGTTGGTCCAGCAATTGTTTATTTCTCCATCCCGAAAGAAAAAAAAAGTAATGCATTGAACAAAATGCAGAACACTGACATCAGAACTGACAGAATCACTATACTTTATTAACAGATAAACTCAACCACAGGGCATTTTGTATAAATGTCTTATTTTAAATTAGGAAAAACACTGAATACATGAATGAAGTATAACAGGACGTCTTGATGTGGTAAAGAAAACATTCAAAAGTGGCATTGTTGAAAACCTGCAAATTAATAATAATAATGACAAAATTACATAACAATCTAACAGTATTTTACACATATATGACATGAGGAAAATAAAAACATAATCTAAAAATTATGAAGTAATAAGTAAAAAATACTATCATTAAACTAATGAATGTGATCTTGCCATTCTGCAAAATGCCATGTATACTGGGTACTGAAGTAAAACCTTTAGAGAATAAAATCACTGCTCATTACTCACCCTAACATCTTGAAATTCATGATGATGAGTATCTGTGTTCTCTTGGGAATGATGTTTGTGTCTTTCTTCGGCATTGGCTGATTCGGCCCCGCTTGCTCTCCAGCGCATACACATTTGAATTAACCGAGTGTTTTTGTTTTGTTTTCAGGAACATGTGCAAACAGTTTTAGATGTAGTTTAAAGTCTTCGTTCTCCGCACATTTTTGTATGGGGACAATTACTTGTAAATCATTTACTGAGACGTGTAATTGTCAATTTTCATTTTTTTTATGATTTTCTTTTTTTTACAGTGTAATAAAAGCCTGGAGAGAAATGAATTGTGCAGATCTGCATCTGATAGCACTGTTGCAGTGTGGTCTCGGCTTCAGATTAAGATTTCTGTTTAGAGACTAGTTCTGATGAAGTTTGCAAGCATGTTCGTGTCAAGACCTCTAGGTGTGTTGTTTATAAATTGTTTTGGGCATTGAGAGAGAGGAACGTAGATTTAGAAGGCCAGTATTCTAAGCATAGCCTTGTGTGAATGAGCATTAGGATTCAACATGAAGCCGATTTTTCATTCGGTGTGCTGGGAGGGGGGTGTAGCACAGTGCTCTGTGAATGGACTCTTCTTCATAGAGAGTAAAACAGCTTCTCTACAGAATATCAATATATCTCACTACTTCAAATACCCTTATATTCTCTCTTCCATTTCTAGTGGGGACCCGCTCTCTTTCCTTCTTTTCTTTCTTTAATAACGATTAATACCCTTGGCTATTTCATATTTTCCCCCTGGTGGAAGTCTCACTTTTTCTTTTTTTTTTTGTTTCTGCTTTAGTTTTGCAAGGATAATGAATTATATTCCTGTAAATTACAGCTAGCATGTCCAATGAATTGCAGAAAAGCTGTGAATATTTAAAATAATTACTTCGGAAGCATGCAAGAATGTTCATTTTAAAACACTTTGGTTACAATGAACAAAAAGTGATTAAAACATTCGTAAATCCCTTTTTTCTGGCTTCACCCTTTGCATTACAGTAAACATACAACTCATATTTTACATGTAAATAGCATTCAACCACTATGTCGAACGGCACACCTAACACTAAATTGCTGATTGCTGCACTCGAAGCAGTGCACATCATTCAGGTGATGAAAATAATCCTCTTTTGTAGAGAATTCATTAGAGGCGATAACCGCTCAACACACGCATGCAGAATGTAGACGCCTGATAAGTTTGGCCTTAAGGCCACTTCAATTTCTTTGCTTTTGTTTGTCTGAGTTTGCAGCCTTGATGCATTTCTCTCTACCTGAGATTTCCCTTCCTTTTCAGCAGACATGGCCTCCATGTGTACCACCTGTCTGTTTGGTTGGCTTATCTCATTTATACACATGCGGTTGCAGATGAACAATCCTCAAACCTACAACAAATCCGATAGACATGATACATCCTCCACAGTCAAACTTCCATTTGACGCGGTTCAATTTGAGTTACATATTTAAGTGGCGATGAATGGGGGACGCAAATGGGTGACATGCTAACCTTGTCAGGCTGTGTGTGTGAATGATAAATGTAAAGGCTTTGTCTGAGCTGTTGTTTATACCTCAGCAGCAGCTACTGTTGTACAGGAGATAAGGCTTTGAGTGGACGTTTCACGTAACACTTCTGCATGCACGAGTTCAGCAGTTATTGGAAAGCTTGATAGATAACTCAAACGTTGTAGGTCAGCTACCCCACACTTGTAAAATTAAATGTTGTCATTTCAAATTCTTAAATTGAAACATATAAAATAAGTTTAAAGTGCAACAATAAATTACAACAGAAATACATAATTCAGCTGTTATCAATCACAATAACTGCTGAAGTGTGAAACTAATTTTGGCAGCATTTTTTAGCCCCAATCCTGCTTCTGATAATCAAATTTTATTAAACAGACTGCAAAGAAACAGCACCTAACCTCATGCTAACCTCTTTCACCCTTTTAACATATATACCATACACAAACATAGTGTTTGATCTATGAAGTGCAGCCATCACACACTACTTTCTCACACTTGCACTGTTGACTGAAAGCATGAAAACAACTTTGATTGGGTGGGATATTTGCAAACAGTCATTTTGTACAAATGTGACTGAAATAGTCACTGTAGAGACCTGGAAAACATCAAAAATGCACCAGTATGTGCATTTTCATAAACTGTACTATCTTTCCTAAGTACTGAAGTAAATATGATTAAATATAGCTCGAGTTGGGTATCGAGAAGCTGGTCCATATTTCCAAGAACCGCTGAGTCAATAAGACATTTCGATTCTGTTTAGCAATTCCTGCATTTGCGATTTCTTTATATTTTAAATCATTTATACACAGCCCGCGCACATGTGAAGCATAATCACAAAGATCCACGATCCCCATGTGGGTACCTGGTTTGTGTCCATCTCAAATCATTCACTTCCACGGCAGAAAAGGTGGTTTTGGGCCGTAATGGACTTGCTAACTTTAGCCTAATAGCACTGAAAATGAACAAGTACGAACAGTAAGAGTACAACAATACCAGAATGTTGATGTCAGAACGAGCATTTTGATTAGATTGAATGTTTCGAAAAAAATAAAAATTCTACTTGAGAGCTATGACGCATAGAGAGAGAGTGTACAATACACATAATCGTTCTCTCTTCTTCATGTGTTTATTCATCACACACATTCTGTATCAAATGTACAATAAATTAATAATGTACCATGAATAGATTACAGTTTATGAAAACTTGCATGCTACCCTAAAAAGTGTATCATGCAACTCTACTGTAGGTCTAAACAATAGTAATCTAAAGTGAAATAATATTTTACAAACATTTATTTTTTTAATAGATTTAATTTTAATCTTTAATTTAACATTAGGTTCTAGCAGGGAAAGATAGCAAGAAAAAAGTAACTCAATTAAAGCCATAAACCAATGCATCATTTTCTATAAGAAATATGGAGTGCCATATGGTGCAATCATAAAAATGATCTGTTTAATGCTTCCCACCATATCTCAAATTTTTCTTTTAGTCAACTTAATATTGTTAAGTGACAGCAACAAACTAAATTTGTTGTGAAACATTAATTGGATTGAATAGCTGTTCAATCAAAAAAATCTACATGACTAGTGGGTGTGAGAAATGTAAAAATTGCATACACATTTAAAAACACATAATGCACCAAAGATGCTTTACTCAAACCAACTGGACACATAATCAGCAAAGCCTACAATCATGTAAAAAAAAAATTTATCAGCTCTCAACACAAACAACACAATTTGCCTACAAATTAAAATGAAACTAAAACATTTAAATTAATGTAAACTGCCCGTAAATGTCCGTAAGTAATTTTAGATTGCTCTAATAGCTGAAGTATGTGAACAGTGTGGAGTAGAACCTGAGCAGGAGACATTTATATTTCCTACCACTCCGTACAGTATACCACTCCTTCACAAGTATTAACAAACTAATATATATTTAGACATATATGGACACAGACATTTGTGATTTATAAAAAATACATAAATACATACATAAAAATAAATAATGACATAGAAAACCTTTATAATGGAGCATAGCTAGGTGAATATTCTGCTACAGGGCATGTTGGGAGTGAGTGAAGAGCGGTAAATGAAAATCCCAAACTGGAACGGATTGATTACAGATTACTTCAAGTGGGTTGGGGAAATTGCTGTCGCTCCACACCATACTACGCTCAGAACTCCCTAAGGACAGTATGAACCTACCTTATCATCCCTGGTCTAATCGTCCACAAATTTACACCTTTTGGGAATGATAAAACAGACATTTATTTAAAAAAATTTACGACTTTTTATGCCACTAAATCTTTTAAGTTTGCGTAAGCTACATTTGAACACTTTTTAAGGTCACTTGGGAACCTTAAAGAGCCCAGCAAAAAGGACCAAAGAGAAGTTACTAAAACTCAAAAAAGCGCATTGCGCATCTCTAATAATATGAGTAGCAAAGACTGCAAAGCTGAGAAGCTACATGTTCCAATTTTTCTGCTAAAATGGAACGAAAAAAAGAAGTGTGAGAGAAGTCGGATTTATCACACAAAATGACTAAGCTTCACATATGAATACTGGAAGTGGAAAGAGACAGGAATCAAATGCTCCGTGAGGAAGAGAAACCACACTGAGAGCAAAGAGAGATGGCACCAAACACGATAATCACAGATTGCCAAACAGATACAGAGAGCCCTGTCTCCAGCCTGAGTGAATGACACAGGAATGTAATTAACAGCATCAAAAGACACACCACAACTCACGCTGTACAGTACTTATGTCCTCGCACACAGCGACATCTTAAATACACTCAGTTTAAGACAACAAACACACAATCAGATTTGTCAGCTCAAGTAAACGGACAAGTGTGTAATTACCACACACCAGTGCTCTCACTCAATGAAAGAGCATGTTTTGGTTGCACATCTATTCATGTCATTGTCTCTCGACCTCTAATTTGTCAGTTTATTCACAACAGAGACAAATGTAATCATTTAATTACATTTACAAGAGACAGTGAGAGCATTAAGCCTGACTCACGGGAATGCATGACAAGTGTGATTGTTTTCTGAATCAAGAGGATTACAGAAAACTCAAAAGCTACGCTCACATATACTCAAAGTACCAACAAGATAAAATAGTCCATGCTGAGAGCAACAAAAACAAGCCAAAAATCACATTACCTGACAATAACCCTGAGCTGTGTTGTTCTTTTTTTTTTTTGGTCAAAAAGCCTTTGACCTTTTCAGGAGAGAAAAAGTTCTAGGAAAATCTTTTTTCTTATGCAAGCTCTTGCAATATCACCACCTGTTGTGTTCTATTCTTCAGAGAGCTGGAATTGATGTTTTATCTATAACCTGATCTGTCCTCTGTCCACGTGTGTCTCCCTATTCAAGATCCCCTTCAGTCCAAAAATAGTAGAGGGGAGGTTAGAGGTGAAGAGCTACAAAAACTACAGCACTGGCTCTGCTTACAGGTTTTGCTAGCAAAGACTACCTATTGAGAGGGCTGATGGGCACACAGGCGCTGTAATGTGTAAAACTAAAAAATATTCATCCTGTTCAGGATAGTTAAACGTTGTTTTACCAGCAGTGGAATGAACATGAATAATCTAAGCAATCGATTAGCCTAAAAAAAGAATGTAACACGATGAAAGACATGCATAGGCGACTGAACGAACTCCAGGATAAAGCAAAAACTAGCCACATTAACCACAATCATCATAAAGCTGACTTTTTAGGCAAGTACAAGTTATTGGTTTCATGTTGGCTAAAACAAATTTTTATTTAACGTGATCACAATTTAATAAAAACCCTCTAACTTGATAATTATAATGTTTTCATTTCATTTCCACGGTTATTTAAACAGCAAATAAATTTACAAACACAAAGCGAACAAAGAACTTTATAACGAACTTCAGTATATCAATTGCTGAGAGGCACAGAAGAGCTTATGTGCATCCCAGGAACACAATAATGCAATATATACATGTAAGCACTATCTCATCTATCTTATTAATCACTTATTTACATTGTACATACATCTGCACTAAATTATGTTTTTACTATGTTTCTGGAACTGCAATCATTTCAGTTTTATTGCTGCCTAAGGAGGGTCAGATGACTCTCTGATATCATCAAAAATATTTTTATTTGTGTTCCGAAGACGAACGAAGGTCTTATGGGTTTGAAATGACATGAGGGTGAGTAATTAATGACATTATTTTAATTCCCCATGGTCACAGCCTTACGCATGCTCCGCCTATAGGCACATATACATTTTTGATAAATTATTTCAAGGTGACGATGGTGTATAAGCAAACAGAGAATGACAAAGAGAAAACAAATCACTATTTGGATTCAATGTTAACATCCAAATCAGTTTTTCCAACGCATTTCTCAAATCCTAGTCAATCTACACATTAATCCTTTATATTGATTAGACAACAGTCATTCTCAGACCTAAGCTCTATTGATTCATAAAAATTCATAATCAGAATTTAAATGAATTATTAAAAATAAATTCCATGAGATGTGCAACCAAAAATAGCATTTCAGAATTTAGACGTGTATCAATGTTCTTAAAATCCTGCGAACAGCAGGTTATATTACTACGCACTATATAAAGAGCACTGCTTTTTAATTGGAAAACAGATATGATAGATAAAACAGAACAAGCAGATAGACTGAATATGTAAGATTTTATTACTGTATATAAGAGGTAATTGCAGAGAGGACCAAAAGAGCTTATGTGAATCCCAGGAGCAGAATCATACATTTCACAGCAAAAGTTAATAATAGTAAGTATAACACAAAGAGATGAGATATGGAGCGTGTGCAACATCTAGTGTAATAAATCGAATAAATCTATCAAATAGTTTACTTTCATCCAAGTGTTAAATTCCAGTTGGTGTGTGAATGACGAGTTTTATTCAAAGCATTTAATTGGCAGCATTAATAAATAATGACCCAATAACTTTATTTTATGCTGAACCTCCACAGAAGAGTTGCATCCTTGCAAATAATTGTCATTTTCCTACAACTAATGCACCATCAACTGTCCAATTTAGCAGCATTTGCAGTTTTGCTACTCTACAGTACCCACAATTAAATGAAACAGACATGCTGCTACAATGTAGTTATATACAAGTATTAGGGTTAGGATTGTTCTGTTTTTAACATTTTGTTATTTTCCTACTTTCTCTGTCGACACACATTTCCTGCATGTAATGTATAACACATTAGATGATTACAAGAGAGCAACAACCACAACGAAATCTTCAATTAACAAATACAAGTGCAAAGACTTACCTTCTTTTTAACAGTACATCTATTTTAATTGAATAAAATATAAACAAATGTAAAAAATATATCTACAACATTAACATATCAGCTGAAAAAAAATAAAATATATATATATCAAAATATAATTAAGTATAAAAGTATAATTAATGTGCACCAGAAATAATATTTAAATAATATTACATAAATATAAAGTAATTATAAAAAGAAATAGACTTATTGCATGACTTTACTACATTTCAATCCAGAGTGCAACACACAATCTAAAAGTAAAGCAAACTAGTGTAAGAGCATCTCGTTTTTCACTAATAATGATTCAAATGTCCTCATAGACTAGGAACATCAACAAGTTAGCTCAGATAACTTTCAATCAGACACCCACAGACATTGATCATGCTGTCTGTCAGTGACCCAAATGAATGCCGTGACCTCTGGTCAATTCTCCACTGATGAGATAAAGGCACAGGTTCTAGACAAAGCCCAGACTCATGACAAATCAATCCAGTTTCCAAAGGCTGCTGTATTACACTGCATGAGCAGCAGTGTCTTGCGTGTTTTCCTACTGACACGGATTGCAACAAGCACTTACTGCCTTTTGTGTTCACTGAACTGACCTGACATCTATACGGCTGGCAGTATCCTAAGGGAATAAGGCATTGCTTTTACAAACAGCTTAAAGTCCCGAATACTACTGATAAGCATCACACATTTGTCAAGGCAAATAAAGACTGTAAATAAGATTAGATTTGTTCTCTTCAATAGATGCTGACGTGATATAGTACGGCTGAGAGTGCTTGCCGTTGAACCTTTTTACTGGTTCTGTCACTTCAGTTACACTTCTAAATTGCCTAGGCAAGACACAATGTCACAAAACAGAGCATTGTACCATCTGTAAATCTCTGTATTAGGTGTTGCACGGAGACAAGTAGGATGTTGTTCCCATGACAAGGGCAACCAATTAAACAGCAGTTTGAATAAGCCACATGTGCATCGTCATTGTGTTGTCACTGTGTATTTCTCGCATAGTAAAAAATGTCTGTTGTGCAAAATGTCTTTTAAACATGCTTTTCTTTAAACTGTCACACATGAATACCGTGGAAACCTTTAAGTACCCTCTTTTAAATAATTTACACAACAAAACTCTTTCATCTGGCACATTTGGGAAAAGCGACCACATAAATCTTGCTGAAATCTGTTTTCTTGCACAACAGCCTCCCAATCATTTAAGTAATGATTTATCTTTTATTTCGAAATTAATCTTTCATTTAAAGCAACTGACATTTTGTGCTTTAATCTGACTAAATTAAATTACTTGGAAAAAAATTGCAAATATCGAGAAAAAAAAAAAAAAAAGTCATAAAATAACAAAATATGTATTCAAATAATTAAATATTTTGTTGATAAAAACATTTTAATTAATTAAAATGCTGGTAAAATTCTACTGCTTAGTGCTTTTCAAAAGGCACAGATCCTTATAGGCACAAATGCCAAAATGTATAAACTACACAATCAACACATCCTGACAAAATGCATATTTTGAAATACAAAACACTGCTTTTGAATCCCGATAAATTAAATCATATCCATTTGCATTTGATGAATATTGTAAATTTCGAATTTTCAGTCATAGTCAGTCAGATTATTGCAAGAATAAAAAAGTAATAGTTATTGCAATTGTGACGGCAATGCAGCCATAACATATTACCCCAACTAACATTTAATCAGTGGGCTCATGCTGTCACATTCAAAGTAAAAATAAATATAAATAAATAAAATAAATACAATAAAAGTCAACTGTAAATAAGCCAATGAAATAAATAACTCATGTAGACCCACTTCAATTACACAGTCATTATTTATTCTTCTTTCAAAACAATCATTTTGTAGTGCACTATAATGTGAACTACTAACTGTGTCCCTTAGTACTGGTTGGCCTAATTCAGGAGACTTAGTTTTTTGCAGATTAGAAATACAGTTGCCTAAATTGAGCCCATTACGATAGCTGAAACCTGCATTCCTACATTTTTAGAACACATTTAACAACTAAACTTTGTTGACAAATTAAAAAATGAAAACCTTTGTGCCTTTGGCATATTTGTTTATAATTTGTCAGCACAAAGGAAGGGCACAACTTGTCTTAGCAGATCATCAGAGCTTAATACTGCAACTAATCAACTGTACTAAATGTGCCTCTTTTTCCCCAGAAATAAAAACACTAATTATGCACTCTTTTATCGGCCTAAATATTTTTGCAACAAAATAAAACATTAATGTCAGATTTTAGCTGACAGAGAAAAGAAGTTAAAAATCAGGTGTGACACATCATACATACATACAGTATGCAATCATACACACAATATAATTGATCATATAAAATAACATTTTCCAAGATATTTGTCCATGACAAAAATTAAGCAAAGAAAAAACAGCCTCTACACTCTCAAACAGATTGAACACAATTGCCTGTTCTATTAATAATACAGACAGTGAGAGACTAACATCTCATGTAAAACAGTGTTAAGCCCTATTCAGACGGGACTAGTTTTACAGGGGGTCGTTAGAGAATTTTTTGTTTCACAGACTTACTTGGTGATTTTAATCCCGTCCGAATCTGCCATGTATGTGTTTTTCTCTCATAACCTCTGTGATAATTCCAGAGCAATTTACCAACTTTTATCAGCAAACTCAGTGATCCTCTGAGAAAACGAATCCCGTCCGAATGCGATGTCGGTGATTGCTGGTGATATTATTTTTCACCCACGTTTGATATATTTTGATTATAGAAAAATAAATTTATAAATACAAATAAAAAGCCAGATCACGTAAACTCATTTTTGCACTCGGTTACACATGTTTTAATGATCAAAATTTAACATGGGTTTACTACAAATAAAAAAACATAATAGTTAAACCACAGTTTTTTTGTACCAGCCATTTAGCGTCACCATGGTATTTGTGATTATACATATTGTAATCAATCCGAATGACTATACGCAATGCACGCATACAGAGTGTGTGATCTCTGTGACGCCCAGATGTGTAGTTTAGAAAACTAGTCCCATTCGAATAGTGCTTTAAACTGATGTGTTGAACATGATGTGTTCTGTGTTTTGCACATAAAATATGTAAAAGTTATTTTCTTTTAATAGAAGTCACTATTACATTCATAAATATGCATACTTGGAGCCTGTTTGTTCTTGTAAAGTGACATTAAATGTCTTAAATATGATTCAATTTTCAATAGCATAAAAAAAACAAATAGAGGCCTTGTCTCCATCAGTAAACCATTATTAATGTTATTCAATTTCTTTCATGGTTTACAGAAATACACAATCTTTAAGAGGAAAATATAGACCTTACCTCGATCTAAAGAAGCCTAGAGTGGTTTACGGTATCAATTTTTGGCTCACATTCTCAGTCATACGCAGTCTCTCTGCATTTATAAGCTATCTAATCTATAAACAACAAACCAGTGCTGTCTGGTCGAGAATGAGGCATATCCTTAATAATACATGAAAAATCATGTACAGTATATCAATATTTTGGACTGTATGCACATGCTTCGCTCACACACACACACACGCTCATATATTTGCTTACATTAGATTTGAATCAAAAGATGACTGGAGGATTCCAAGCAAATGACAACCTGGGAAGTAAGTTGAGCATCTTTTATCTTGGTCTTGGGATGGAAGAACTCATGCCTTTTTGTATTCAGCAATAAATGCAGAAGGTTTAATACTCCCTATCTTACAAGCTGGGCATTTTGGGAGTTTAAATCATTTTGAGTACACCAATCAAAAACAAACCTAGGACGAGCAGTTACGGGGCAGAAGGGGTAGCGGCCTTGAGGCTTTCATTGAAGCCGTGTGGTTTTGAGCAATATAAGCTGTCACAAATTGCAGAAATAGGACGCAGAGGACACCATTGCATTGACACCAATGATGACACTTTTATGAAGCATCGTAAAATAAGTGGGTGAGCAGGGCTTCAGAGGAGTGTTTCTTCAATGCAGTTTCCAAGCCCGGTCTTCTCTTTAACACTCAACTGACATAGCTGACAGCAATGAAGACTAGTGTGCCCACACCAGGAGAAATAAACAAGCAAACAGCCTCTTAAAATTAGAGACAAGGGACATAAGTTGGATCCAAATACATGGGCAAAGGAGCCATATTGACCAGCTTTGGGTCAATACTTGTGAACACAGAAATCCAGCATTCATGACTCTAACAACAAAACTACAGCTGCAAAGCCATATCAACATGGACATGGACACATTTTGTTCAGCTAATATTTCGGTAAAAAGAAAGGTTGTCATGCTTAATAAGGGGAGCATTCATCAATTAAGTGATTATGGTAATGAGGAGGATGTGACAATGTGGAACAACAGACTTGTCATGTCAACAATGTTGATAAAAAGCTAACTTATGGTACTATAAAGAGACTGATTTTTAGCACCATAAACGCCTGTCATGCCATAATAAAAAGTACATTCTGTCACGGTTGCAACGTGACACTGATACAGAAAATTTAAAGATAGGGGAAGTGCTGTATATGACACTCCAGGAAGAGACTGTCTGCTTTTAGCACATACTTCTGAGAGTTTAGAGAAAAAGGAGTCGAGGTAATTATGAATATTTCTGCTACTGTGCTCTACTGACTAAAGAGGAGCCCTGACAGATATCTTAAAAAGCACAGTCTTAGGTTTCTTCCGTGGCAAAACAAACCACCCTGACTCGACAGAGGAGCATGCTAATGTTTGTTACTGCATTAACCTCAGATAGATAATCACAAGTCTAGAGAAAGAGTATCTAAAATCAATAGTCAAAGGCATGTGGACTGATTATGCTGTGTCCGGCAAAGAGTTTTTTAAGCCATGGGAGGATTCAGTTCTAATGTTGATCAATGAAACGAGAAGACAAGTTTGTTAAGTAGAGAATAAATCTCTAGAGGAGGCTGGTAAGACTTCGTCAAGACAAGGGGATTTTGAAGAATAGGGGAAATTGAGTTCAAATTTTTAATTGTAATATATTAATTATAGTACTGCTGGTAGCATATACAGTACTTCCAACAGCAGAAATATATTAATCAGTAGAGATTCTGCTGGACCTTTTAGACTGTGGTATATCTGCAGCATGAAATCGGACACTAAGCTACAAACTATAATGTACTCCACACAGTGCGCAGAGCATGCTTCCAGTACAGACTGCTTTGTTAATTATAAAGGGAGCGTTTTAGTTTTGTCACGTCACGGTTGTTACTCATGTCAGGTTTAAGCACAGCATAAATTAAGATTCTTTACAGTTACTGTTAGACATATCAATATGGAATTTGTTGTGCAGTCACTGCGCATATATCAGCTATTTTACAATGGCATTCACGCAACCCATTGATTTTGAAAATATATACTTGTGCATATATGCTGGAAGACAGCTTCAACACTGCACAAAGCGCTTTATTACTCCCATGCGTGTGATTTTGCAAGCTATCAGCGCCCCACACTCAGGTCTGAAGTTCAGTCTGGAATGGAATTCCTGTCACTGGCTCAAAGTGGACACTAATGATGCTCTGATGGGCCGGGTCCGGTGGCAGGCCCTCCTCCTCCTCCTCCTCATGTCAAAGAGCAGCCCTCTTTACCGCAGAGATTTGACCTAACCGGGTTTCAGCAGAGGATCGCTTTCACATCCATCACCAGGCCCGTGTGACCGCTCCGCAGACCTCATCGTCTAATGCCTCCTTAATGAGCCTCAAAATGCTTTATGTTTTGATGCATTGCCATTCAGCTGAAAAGGAATCCAGAAATGGACGAAGGGATCATTATTAAGCATTAGCATTTTACCAACATTACTTGCCGAGCCGTAGAGAAAAAAAAACACCTAATGACCACTTTAGTTTCGGAGCTAACACAGTTAGAAGCCAAGTTGGGAGGGGCCATGTAAACTGATATTGAGGAATAGATGACTGCTCTCTGAGTTGTGGAAATTTACTGCCAATGAAATTACAAGCAGATTTAAAAACAATTTATCAAAGACGTTAATGCCGCTCATTTAGCACAATAATCTTCCTGGCTGGTTATGACACGTGCAGTGTGTCATGCCTGAATGCATTTGGAACATGATGGACCACAGAAAAAAAAAACGTCAAGGTATTCTTAATACCAGAGGTGCAGAAAAAAAAAGAAAAGAAAAATCAAAAAGGGAGGGGGGATTTGAAGCTCAAATCAAAAACTACATTCATGTTTAGAGAATTGTTCTGAATGCCAAGTTCTAGCTAAATAAGCAAGCTTTGGCATTTCTTGTAATCAATGCCACTACTAATTTTTTATTTTTCATACTATTTTACGTTTTAGTGTTTCTTTGTCAAAGGTGACCATAATTTATAATACATAATTAAATTATCCCTTCAATTATTAACTTATCCAAAACAAACAACAAGTCACAATGCATCCACGCAAGCAAAGCACTTCATATTGCTCATTATGCGAACAGTATATTAACCTAATAAATTCCCAATGGTCCATTTAATAAAATGTGCTCTAATTTTACCAGGCGCATACTGGGTCCTTCACAACAAAACGAATGCAAAATGTCTGGTGATTGATTATGTGATTACTTCCTTGGTTTATAACAAATCGAGTAAAATTACTGGAAGGAAAAAAGAAGAAAACATATATTCGAAAGCGAGGGTAAGGCAACAAACCGCAGCAAGCCATAAACCTTAAGCACACATGCTACTGTCAAAATGGAGAGGTAATGAACAGAACATAAAGTGATTGTTTAAAATCTATAATAGTACAAATGTTTTGAATATTTTAGAACATCTCATTGTCACACAGTTGGTGGTGGTGTAGTTTGTGCCTTTCAGTATAATACTGTGTATAGATCAAAATATGTTACTGTGAGCAATGTTTAAAATGAGGATCTACAAAGAATCAGACAACAGTGGGATAACATTCTTTGCACAAAACAGTGTCAAGAACACAATGTGAAGAAAGGAAACGCACAAGTTATCAGTAGAACTCAAGGGGGAAAAAATTAATTATTCAAAACATCTCGAACAATGTCAAAAAGCTCTGTGATGATGCTGATTCATTTTGCGTAGTACTGTGTTGCTTCTTTCAGCATACTTAGACAAAAAAAATAGATCAATGTATTCAAGCATCTATTTATGGAGAGCATAATTGAGGGCTCCGTTAGATGGCCACTTCATTTATCCTGCTCCAATTTCAGCTGTTTGTAGGTCACTATTAGCTAGGCAAGTCCAGCTATAATTACTCATGTCTGAATTAGAAAAACGACATGCCGTCAAGAGGAACCACATATATAACAATGGGACAGTCATTGTCTGCCCATACTATACAGTAGGCTCTCATTTCAGCTATTTCAGCTGCATCGTTATGAATTTCCTTTTGTTTCAATGCCAATACATTGGAACATTTTTCATTTTATTGATGCATTCTACCAAGGTCAAGATCAGCAAGCAATGTGTTTAACATGTAAAACAGGAAAAGGAGAAGTGGCACAACATATTCAGCAAGCAAGCAGCTCTATAAACATTAGCCTCATTGGCTAATATGAATGAGACAGCCTCTTACTTAACAGACAGTCAGAGGGCAATGAGAATTCAACTTGATAATGAATGACACTTTCACAAGAGAGCTGCAGGGCACCACTCTAGCCAATTGGAATTAGCACCCTGATGCAAATGCTTGGTCATGACTAATGGGTTTTTTCCTAATTTCTATAATAACGATTACTGTCACGATCAGACCTCTTTTCCTCATCCATATAAAATCTGTCATAGTTAGGGGCTGACACCCATTTGATGTTGATCTACCTGCCAATTTCTATTTAGAAACAGCCAAATGTCAATCTGCCTAAAGAAACACAATTGTAACTCTGAAGCAACGGGGCCTGTGGTTGACACCAAAAGTGAAGAGATATTTTGACAGTCTTTGCTAAACAGTGTGAGAAACAGGCTTCAGCTCTTAACCGTGGCATGATGAGTCCTGCCTTGTCGTAAGAACACTTTGCTGATGTGCCGCTGGGGAGCAAAGTGAGAGATGCTGTAATTACAAGTGGCTGTGGGCTGGAGAGAGAAATGAAGGGAAAAGGAAAGCACAGCGGAAAGATGAGAGGACACAATTAAAGGGGTCAGAGTGCCAATGGCTGCTTGCTCCTCAGTTCCCTGATCTTAATGCAGTGCTATCTCCACCTTGCCGATGTCTGTGTAAAATCACACCAGGAATGCTTTAATGTACTGCTAAAAACTACAAGACACGGTAAGCATGTAAGCTAATGCCTTTTCAATGAAAACGTTTCATTAAAATTTGGTCTTTAAAGGCACATCAGATCTTTGTGTCCTCAGGTTAATGAAAGAAAGGTGTTTAAATATTTATGGCAGATCAATTTCAAGGTCTGTGGGCAACTTGGAAAAAAAAACAACTAAGTATAAATTTGAGATGGGTTCTTTTTGTGCATCATACTGTATGAATGCACACCTATCAGTGAGACTAAACATTCAATTCAGTCAAACAATATAAAGTGCTTCATGACACCTCAGTTTCAACATTAAGTTAGGTTTATAGACAAACCTGGGTATACTGACGTCTACCGACAAAGACAAGAAATTGCCATTAAGAAAAGCATATTTCCACTCAAGAACTGCCATTCAGATCATAAATACAGTACACAAAGTACAGTCAATTCAGTAATCCAAGACAGCAAAGCTTTCAAACACAGCATACATCCAAGTGCTTGTCTCATCAAATAGAGAAGTTCAAGGATGAAATAAAGTGTGTTTTGATCAAACTTTGTCTGCTATTTCACAAATGAACTGATGTGAGAGCTGAACCGCTCTCGACTGCATGTAAATCAAGCTGCTATAGTTAGAGATATTTGACTGAAATCCCAAACTTAATTACAATTCTAGTCCACAAGGAAGCCTTCAGAGTGAATTGAAACTGTTAGGCAGAAAAGCTTCCAGCTATATACGTTTTTCATTTTAGCGCCCACTCATCAAATATCCTGATGTCATCACGCCTTTCAAAGAAGGTTAATATATTTCTCCAGAGTCTGTATCTATATACAACGCACCTATATTGTTTCTGAATTCAGAATTTCAAATACTCTGTTGACCTCAATACTGTTAGAGTGGTGAAGCCTGACTGCACAATTTCCTGCCTGACATGTCAGATTAAAACCTATTACATTTCAAATCACTTCATTCCAAAGAATAATATACAAAACGGGTCTTGAAATTTTTCATTGTTTAAAAGCAAGCTTGGCATCCCCTCATCTTAATAAGAAATCTCTCTATTCTCCAGTTCTGATTATTGAGGCATACAAGTGTAAGCCAATCAAAGCCTCTAGAAGAAGTACCTCTGCATCCATATGACTGAAAGCGAGCAAGGAAGACAGTTCCGATCCATACACATACAATGGTTCCTGTGCTGCTTCCCATTAAAAGGTGCCAAAAACATTTTGAATGTCACATGGCACACAACTGGGAGAGGCTGAGGTTTTATAGAAAGGCAGATGGTGACAGACAGCTGGTTTTCACCTCTCTCAAAAACCATTGTGTCTAGGGGGGAGAAAGCATCACCCTTCACTGCCGCCACAGGTCAGGAGACAAATACGAGGCCCAAAGAGCCAGTGCTGACTTCATATCCACCTATAATGTCAAATGGAGAGGCTTTCAGCAAATTATCACCCAGAGAAAGGGCAATTTTCACCCCTACTAACTCCGTAGTCCCCACAGAATGGGCAACAGATTGCTGTTGGGAAGTTTAATGCAGTTATAAGAGCATGACGAAACTTGCAAAGAGATGCAACACACTTTGAATGTCATTTAAACAACAACCTAAAGGCCACTTCTTTAACATATATGGCGTTTGAAAAATATTGAGAAATTCTGGGCTGAAGCGAAATCCAAAGATTCTTGGGAGAAAACAGAAATAGCATTTGTTTACAAAATAAAAATGTCAAATTTTATCATATTTGTCACATTGTTATTACAACACAGTTATTTTAATAAGGAGCAAAAGCATAGCATCTAGACTCTAGCATACTGTAAAGAACTAAATCAATTAAATTATACACTACACATCAGTTTCAAGCAAATCTACTATAGATTGCTATAGATGCGATATATGTTATTTTAGATTTAATTTAACCTACAAATGATCGTAATCTTATTCTCTCATACCAGTTAAAATGTTGCGATACCATGCATAATACATAAAACATTCATGCATAAACACTGCCGCATGAACCCTGGTAGCAGAATGTAATGCCAGCAGACTCAAGAAATTCTAAATTAATGATGACTATTACATAAATTCATTGGCAATAACCACTTGCTGTCATGCTGCCAAACCATACATATCAAGAGTATAAGATGACCAAGTGTATCAAACCCACTTTTCTAGCATGTCTTTTCATAAATTTCAACATATTACAGAAAAAAATTAAACATATATAAAACATCTGATTACTGTAAAATTAAGCCATTTGATATAATTCAATCTTAACTTAAAACCGTGAAAGACAGATGTGTGATTCTATTTCTTTATACAAATTAGCAAGATGATAATTGGAAAGCTACCACACACAGATATGTTCTTCAGCACCAACAGAGACCATTTCAAATCAGCACTCCTGTCTTTGAGCAGTCTAGTCAATCCCAGTTCACTCTGCCGTTCATTTCTCACATCCCAGTTCCATCACAGATGCCACTCTTCGGCTATCCGGCTTTTATCTTTAATTTTAAGTGAAGGGGATGAGGGGGGAATCGTCAATTTAGACATCAATCAATGTGTCATCTCTTCTTCGTTCTAAAAAGCTACCGTGTAACAATAAAAGGATGTTTTCTGCAGCTGTTAAAAATAAAGTCATGGCCAGAAAATTCACCATTAGAAATTCTGGGGAGAGTAGAGGATGAGCAATACATTGCAGTATTGATTTTGGTTTGCAGGCATGCCAGTCACACACAGAGAAATCGGGATGTTCTCGGTCTCTTTTGGATTTGTACAACCAACTAGTAATTACAAAGGAAGTTGAGCAATTACAAATCAACAGAACCCTTGCTGAGAGAGAAAAACCAAAAGCAATAAATGAACGATAAGAACACTTGTTACAGCTCCATTGTTTCTACTCAACGCTTAGAGGTTAGGTAGCAAAACACAGCGATATATTACCTTTTATCATGAAAATTCATTCAAAGTGACCATATTAAAATCCCAGTTTACTGCAAAAATCAACAAAATTTGCATTAAAACATTTTCATATGCTCAAACTACAAAAAATACAAGTTTAACAATATAATGGCTATGCAAAAATCCAATAACCATATATGTATGTGAATAGCGACAATATTTATTGTGTATATTAAATGTTTAGACAAATATAACATTAGATATGGCAATGGCAGAGAACCAAGATGTTCAGATATTCCAGCTGTTTGATTATTAATAATAAATTACATTGTTTAACTGCAATATTTAAATGTATGTAGTCGGGGACAGAGTGCAAGCATATGTCCTAAATATAATTCAGTATTTTTAGCTAACCAGAATCATAAATATGTTAAATTTTTAAGTATGCTTATATTATATATATAAAATTTATAATTTTAGAAATATATTTTTTTTATATGTATTATTTATTATTATTATTATTATTATTATTATTTTTAGCACAAAGCAGCACCATCTATTGTGTCATTTACTGCATACAATATGAGAACGTTTCTGTTCTTGTAAAATTGCATCTGTCACAAAAACTGCAGATACAGAAAAGCACTCATACTGTATTTCCATTTTCTTTGACAGATGGTCTGAATGACTTTCATTTAAACTGAATGATGACCTGACCCTTGCTGATGTTAGTAATGTTCATGATTTAAATGAAACAATGTATTCGGTTGCAGCCTCCAATAAAGTTACTGACAAAGACCATTATTACTCGCACCCTTTTTTTTTTACTCCTTCCCCTCCAAAACTGGCCACAGCCACCTTTTGAGGACCTAGAGCGGTGTCACTTTGGAGACACAAGCAGCATTCAAAATATTGGCCACTTCATTGCACTTATATTAAAGCTGAGGTGACCTCCGGCACACAAGAATCTCATGTGACATTTCACTGAATTACGGTTCATATCTATGTTTGACTCTTGGAATAAGGGCTTCTCCGTATTATCTCACCTAAATTTTCATTTCACAATCCACCTTCGCTATCATTTTATCGAGGTTATCCGAGCAAGGTTTAACAATTGTGAACTTGACAATATGAAGCCTCTGTTGAGAAGAAATTAAAAATATTTTTCAGTCATAAAGATTCCAAGAAATTTAATTTCCAAGATCAATTAATTTAAATAAATGCTGTGTGTACATGGGATCCATACTTGTCTGTTGGCAAGTCTGGCCTTGCACAGAGTGCAGTGTCTTGCAATTGCTTTGGTTTTTAAAAAGAAAAGAAAAAAAGCTTCATAATGCAGACAGCCACCTATGAACTCCTGCACCATATCTCAGACTCCTCACCTCAACTACAGAAAATTAAACCGCAATGTTTTCTTTTTTTCCCAGTGCCATGCTTTGCTTGGCTCTTCTTCTTGACTTGAATTTAGGTAAATGCATAGTATATAAAAAACATCCAAGAATTAGTATTGATAATAATTCTGTGGCTTAATGATGTTTGATACACACAATGCAAATGAAAAATATCACTGCAAACCTTTACAACAGAAACCATTCAACTGGACCTCTGTACTTTCATTAACTGAAATATTCAAGTTGGAATGTTTGACTGTGACTTTCAGAACTAAGAAAACTAGAATTTAAAAAAAATTTAAATTTAAATTTAAATTATGGATTAAAAAGAACCACTAATATTTACATGATATTTAACACCATAGCTGTTGTTCTGATAAGTTTAGGCCTGATTTAGCTTTTTCAGTTTCTTTAGTTAAGCGCAAAAACATGTTTATACACTTATTTTGTCCAGCTTTGGTGCTGATTATACTTAATACATGGAAAAAAGAAAAGAACATACTTTAAAAGTTTAAACTAAATGCTAGACTACAGAAAAGGATTCCATCAATACATCTCAGTTTGGTATTAAAAAACTGTCACACGCATACCCAGGAAAAAACATGAAAGGGCTGCAAAATAACACGAGGTCACCAAAGTCAAAAACATCTGGCAGATTTACTTTGTCAAAACTAACCTCCCAGTTACAGTTCACATAGAGACCTGCCATTTTCAACCAGACAGCTTGATTGTGGAAAACTAATGCATTGTTTAATCCTAAATTGTCTATAGTATCATTACATTAGAAGGAAAAGCAATTTAATGTCAAATTTGGCCAAAGAAAGAAAAAAAAATCAGGCACCATCCTGCGGTATTGAGTTATATTTTGAATGAAAAGACTTACAGAGAATTAAGTCGAACAATGCAATAACCTCCTTCCGTGCCTTAATTAAAGAAGTGTAATTAGGAAATTACACCCCTAAATCAGCACACTGCTGGTGCGAATACGTGATACACCGTCGCTGCCTTATAGGTATCTCCAGCTGCAATTAAACATTTCAGAGGTCCTCCTGCAGGCTGGCACACGTGAGCAGATGATAAAGCTTCAGTCTTGAGCAACACTCAAGAGATTTGAGAGACTGTCTGTAACTTCAGAGGAAGGGATCAGACCACTATCTCTTGTGAACTTATATGGCTACTGCAAGGGTCATGAAAGGGTCTCTTCTCACACACGCTCAGAATACAAACACTACTATACAAACACATTCAGTAGTAACATGCAGCAAGCTGCATGGCTCTAGTGTTTGACAGGTACAATCCAAAATAGTGTATTTAAACCTGACTTTAAATATACTTGGTGCCTTCATGAGATACAGCAGTTATTGACTGCAGTGTTTCACGAGCAATGAATTATTTTTTTCCAACTTGCTATAATGCCTTTTAGCAGCAGTTGAGCAATCACACTGATGAGCTCTACTTGAAAAGTAAAGCGCAACTGATTCTAAACAAACATTAAAATAAAACAATAATAAAACTGAATTTCCAGTGGTAATTATTTGTAAGCTGTAATATATCCCAGAACTCATAGTGAGTGACTGATGTTATTAAATTCTTGAGTTTCTTTCTAAATGAGGAAAGGTGCAATAAAGAAAACAAATGATGCATATTGGTAATCAATTTCAATGAGTGTGGTGCGGCCATGATCCATCAACTACCCCTGCGCTCGGAAAATGCCCTCATGAGCACAACAGCTGCTCGCTGCTACGTTGAATCATCAGATTTATGTATGCGGCCAGCCCAGGCTAAAGTTACTTTCCTGTTTCCAAAATAAAAAAGTCATTTAATGTTGATAAATATATTCAATAAAAAACAAATTACCGCTTGGATGCATTCTCTGGTGTCTCTTCACCCCCATTTAGCCTTAATTACAACATCTCTTTTGGTTTCTCTGCCCTCTCTACCACCTGATCCCCCCACCCTATCTTTCTTTCTTCCTTTCTCTCTCCAGCTGTCTCACCACCCTATTGATCCCTTAATTGTGTTGTTTGGCACCTGTTCCTGGGCCCATTTCCAGGTATTTCAACTAGTGCAAAGACTATCATCTGCAATAAAACTCCTCTGTAAGGACACCAGACGCATCTGAATGCGGGAACAGCGCTCATGATTACCCATTACTGAGAAATAACACATTTACAAGTGTGAAGTATAGCAATTTCAATAACGCGTTTCTTGGATCAACTCAATTTAAACACAGTCTCTGAGTAGTGCTATTAAATTTCTGAGGTGCATGTGCGGGGAACATTTCAATTCTTGCCTGCCAGGAATGGCAGATTCAAGATGGAGTCATACTGCACTTTATTATGAACGAAATACTATGGTTTGTGATAGACATAATACATATTGATCTTATCATTGTCTCAAGGCTACTGTAAATCTCCAACATCGCTAAGAATGTATAATTTCAAAATGTCACACTGAAGCGCAGCAGGAAATTCATTCGTAACATGGAAATGTTACACAGCTACAACCGATCCTATATACAATATATAAATGGCACAGGTAAAATGTTTCTTTATTGTTAAGCGCAATTTACATTTCTAAGAGGTTGACAGACTTTTGCCAGTAGAGAGAATGCTGGATTGAAAACTACTGTATGGCTATAGTGGGCTATACTGTAATAAAAACATTATCAATATATAGCTCAACAAACTATTTGGAAACAATGATAATCGGTTTAACCGATATTTCAAATTTTGTACTGCATTGTTTATAAGCTTTTATTCAATATTGGGTGAAAATCGTTTTCTTGACTAAGGAAAAACAGTGTATTGTTTGCATATATTACTAAACATTTTGCGTCGCAGCTAATTGTTTGCAAGCAAGAAATGCAGAGCGTTCCAGTTTCAGCACAAAATCAAAATAATTAGTATCTACAGGCATTTAAATTTCAACATTTATAGACACTATTATTAAATTGTGAATATATTGTGAATATCCAATGTAATGTTTTATTGTGCAGTCTATTTTAATCACTATAAACGTAGAAAGAATTTATAATCCGCATTTGTTATCAGCCAATTATCTTGTTGAAAAATAAGTAGGTTGCATGCTTACCAAAAACCAATTAGGCTATTGTATTACTCTGTGATCAACATATTTATACGTCATGTCTTAAATGCAAAACGAAACATCCTAATGGCCAACTAGACCGCAAGCAAAACTCTGAACTTCCTTCCACAGTTTCTCCTGGCAAAGTCTTTGTACTTGTGGATATCCGAAGGATAACATTAGCCTAAAGTATATGCTAGGTGATCAATTATAAAAACATAAATGACAATTTAATTATTTTGCTTGCTTTTATTCCATTATTCTTGCATTGGATTCTAATTTTTTTTTATCAGGAATGTTCAAAGTTTTTTTGTTTTGTTTCTTTCTTTCTTTCTTTCTTTCTTTCAAGGGAGGTAATTATAAGACCTGTAGCTACAGATACTTTAATGAGTGTTATGTGAGGCATCAACAGGTATCAGCCGATTAATTGAGCTCCTGCTGAGCAATCCGTATGAGACTGATAAATAATGTCTATTCATATTCACTTACAATTTATCCAAAAATAACAGTATGTTCTGCACATAAATACAAATTTCATGTTTGTGTTCATGAACAGCCACTGAAAACATGAATTACACACACTCGCCACCCGTTTTTATGAGTTTCTCACTTCGCATAAAGGTATGTCTTAACGTAAACAAATAAAAAAGAAAGAAGAACAAACAGGCATAACCTACAAAGACATCATATTGAAGAGGTGTGAGGTAACTTTTACCTTTCAGAGGACGGTTCCCAATCGGTCCCACGCAGGTCTGCGCTTTTCACCACACAGCGGATGATACACGCTTGACAGAGAAAATAAGCAGCTCGGTAAGGAGAAATTCTCTCTTTCTCTTTCTTTTTCGCTTTCTCTCTCTCTCTCTCTCCCTCTTTTTACTTCTTCTCCTCAGAGACAGTCAGTCAACAGAGGTTTTCTTGCGTGAGCTTACCGTCGATGAATGTGACAGAATGTGAGTGTGCGCGCTCGGTGTCTCGAGCGCACGTGAAGTGAAGTTGGGGAATTGTTCTCGCGCCGGGTGCTGAAGAGCAGCCTCCGCGGGGAGAAGATGCAAAGTGTGTGTGCGTATGTGTGTACACTGACCACTGACTGAGGTCCTACGAGGATGAGCGAGCGCACTGTGTGGAAGAGCGCATCGGGTCTGTGGAGGGAAACAGCGACTCTCTCGTGCGCATCTTTGTTTTAACCCCTGAACATCACACACGGGTCTCGTGACAGGTTAACCCTGGATTATCAGATGTCCATGCATCTTTAACTCTCAGAGAGCCCGGCATTGACACTTATTATACATTTTCATTTTATATCCACTTTAAAATTGCTTTTATGATGCTATGACAAATAGTGATGTCGAGCCTGTTTTAAAGAATGTAATTTTATTATTATTTATTTATTTATTTTTTTGACGAAATGGCAACTTTTACATTTAGGCTAAGTATACACTTTGACTTTTCTGACTTTGATTGCCCCAAGAATCTTTAGGCTCGGAACCTAAAATCAAGAGCACGATAATGATGCATCCCTTTTAAGCTTTTAATTCTTGAGATATTTTACTCACCACTGACCCAATGTAAAGGGCCAGAACATTTGGAGGCCGATTATGTAGATGCATTTGAAACTGTAAAAATCTTCTTTTTTTAATTTTTTTTATTAAATGTAGATATTTTTTGTGCATTCAATTTTTTTTTCTATCACATCATTGGAAATAAGCTCCATTATAATTTTTCCCCCTCCTGGCAAAATTGTTGCGTTGATGCACTTCAGAGTGTTACTGCAATATATTCTACAGAGTTTACACACATTTAGTAAAATAAAAAAATTACTGCTGCAATTGTGCCTTAGTGTGTGTTTGAGAATTATAAGACAATTCTGCACTCCACCTGATGCAAAACACAGTATACCGGCGCAGATATAGGTCTTTTGGACAATCTTTGTAAAATCAACAAGTTTTATTTGTTAGTTGTTATTATTATTAATTTGGAACCATTTTTGTCTGCTTATTGTTTTACAAAACTCAGAGAAGAATCTTAATATCTTGATATCTTAATATGAAATGCACTGTTTTCATAGTGGAAAGTGCATTAAACAGCTGCTAAATGCTAAAACAAATAAATGCCTACTAAAATGTAAAAATATTTTAGTAGAGAAGATTTGAAACTTCTGGGAAATATGCATTTCTCTGTAGCACAGCTTTAAACCTGGCCTATAAGCTGAGTCCAGATAACAGGTAAGAAGTTGTTTTTCTAGTCTACTGAAGTAATCAGAAAATCTCACACTCTCATGCATTTTCTGCATTTTAATCATTTGGCTGTGGCTAAGGACAAAACTGTTGTTGAGTATTTTAATCAGCTTTCATTCATTTTCCTGCTCATCTGAGGGGTAAACTGCAGGGCAGTTAGATTATACTTTGCGTGCGGTACCATTGCTTATGAGCAAACAATAAAATGAAAGAGACTAACCCACACCAGCTCTCCCAGTAATATCCATTTAACTGTCCCGTATGAAACATAGTCATTACCGTGACAGTACGTGTTTAAGAGCATCCCGATGTTCGAGTCATGCTGCGCTTATTAAAAATCAAATTGTTTATTACACCAGGGTGAGTTTTATTTTCCCTTCTGCATAGCATTTTGGGAATATATGGGCACCATCCTCATAAACTTACAGTAACAAGGAAAACAGAAGAAGAAATAATAACTCGAAAGATTGCTTGCATGCCTGTGAAAACACCCACAAGGGACTGGCAAGTCAACACAATTCAAACAGAGAAAATAAAGTAGGGCTTAAGCTTTATTGAAATTCCCAATTCTTTCTGTGCTCGAATCAAGGTTATTCATCACAGAGAAATGAACTTTATGTCTGGTTGGGCTTCTGCCAAATCATATGTAAGAATTACAGTTCAGCAGACTTAGGAATCTATATGTCTTCACCCCTTCCTCGTTTCTCATGTTCAGGAGTCGGCATCGTCCACAGGCCCTTCATTAGATCTGCTTGGCAAACCACCTCTGTTCTCTTTGAAATTCTCGGCTGGCCACATGACAGTGGTGTACAGTGAGGCAACTCACATTTTTTTTTTATCATTAAGACAACCCTGTTTTCAGCTGGCTCAATTTGACCCAATGACATTTGTGGCTATATAAAACACCACATAATGAGATTTAAAAAAATGTTTATTTAGAAAATAAAAAAAAAGAATGAAAAATAGATCAACTTCTGGGAAAATTGCTGGAGTCAGAATTAAATGGAACAATATAAACACTTCTGTAATATCTTAGAACTAGTATTACTGTCTATATGAGTAAAGGTAAATAGCTAAAAGAAACTTTTTAGTTTAGATTATTATGCATAAGAATTTGTGATTGGGTGTTAAGAATATCACAGCATTTGCATGCATCTTGTTTTCCTCTGTATTAAGCACATGTGAACTGTTTCTAAAATTCAGTGAGAGCTTGCTCTCCTTCACAGATTGTACAATTCAGCGGCTGTTGACAACTTGGGCTGAGGGTAAACACTTCAGCAGATTTACATCATTCAAATGAAACCCACTGGACTGCAAATAAATGTCAGATTAAACATTTATATTCAACACGCTGGATGGTTTTTTGATGGCATTAGTTTTTTTTTTTTTTCTAAAATTGAAGAAATGTAGAAAACCAAACTAAAAAGTTACAACTAAAAATCTTGCAAATAAATGCCCATACCACTTTGTGCCCATCACAAACAGTGAAGACTTAACATCTAAATAGTTGGAAAATTGCACTCAGATATTTAAAACCTAATTTCACAAATGTTGTAAAATGTGTTTTAGTGGCCATTGTAGTGCTAATTTAATTTCATATCCCACTGTTAAAATGTTATATGTCTCTGCTTTTCTATGCCAGAATTTAAAAGGTAAAAATTACACCGTTAGAAATTAGTATCATACATCCACTCATGCAACTAATAGAAGAGTTTTTTAAGACAATTACCTCTTGGTATTTGAAGCACAAGGCTTACAGAGTGTGTTTAACAGCCACTGCCCCAGTGCATTGTGGGTAAATATGTTACAGCATTAGAGGAATACTTTACGTATGAAGAGTCAAGTACTGTAAGCCTCAGCCATAGGCAGTTCTCAAACAAACTTTTGCTCTCCCCTGCAGCTGAAAACAGCATCATCCATCCTGGATCTCTCTTTTGTCCGTTGAGTCCAACACCAGAGCAAAGTATGTTGTTGGATCATGCTGAGCCCCCCACAACTTGCACAAAGTACAAGTATCTACTTCTACTCAAATGCGTTCCACCCAACTCACTGGTGACAACATTAAAGGAATAAAGCATCAATGTGAAACCATGAGCAATATCAGAAAAATCAACACTTTTTTTTAAGCAACAAAGAACTACCTCAAAACAAAAAAGTTAAAATGCGTATTTAGTAGTACAATCCTTTTGTTGATAAACTTTTGGGATTTTCAAGCAATAAAGGTGAGTATATAATCTCTAGGTTAATATGCAAGGGAATTATCAAATATGATTATTAGCCATAATTTTAAAAAGTTGTCAAATCCATATTTGATCTGTTCATCAATGCACATCAGTCTGAGACCCTGGACATGTTGCACCACCAGACTTCAAATATATATAATGAGAAGAAACACATGCATGCACTATATCTATATCTAGACCAAACCTAGAATGTTTCTTTGAGTGAAGATTTTTTTGTGAGGAAAAACAAAGTTCATTCTTGAGGATTCTTGAGGATTCAGCACTCCCTAGGACATTTCTTGAAACTTCTTTAAAGGTTTATGAAGTATTCAATTCGTCCTGTTTAAATGTGTTTTGGTATACAGTAGAACTCGAAGAGCGGGTGGGAGAACATCTGAAGGCTCTGTTGCGGGTTAACTGCGGGATGAGAACACCTGCCATGACATAGTTGGTGTTTTTGTGGAAGGGGGTTTAAGAGCACTGTCTGCATTTGGATTCTCTGTGGTTGACATAGTGCTGTCAGCTGGTGTCTTACACCAATAATTCATAGAAAGCCTGTGGTAGCATTCAATAATTCACCACACACATACACGTAAAGCTTACCACCCCACTTTGACAATCCTTTTGTTATCACCGAGCAATCCCGCATGAAACTTTTAACACTTCAACATATTCAGGGATGACCAAGCCATGTGTCAGCTTGCCAACAAACAATCATCGTATTATTGAAATTTCATATTTTCTGGTAGCAGTTGCCCATATGAAGCTTTTTGGTCATTTTTAAGAGCTTCCTTTCATGTGACATGAATGTAAAATGCTGGGCTCTTTTGGGCTCTCCTGTTTCCCATGTGCATGAGAGCTACAGGACATTAGCGAACCTGTCTAATTAATTATTTTGCCTACATTAAGACTCTACACTGAGAGAGAGTCGAATAAAGTCAGGGCAGGCTATGAAAGTGACACACAGCAGAGGCACGGATATACACTATTTAAAGCCTGAATATCTAATACAGGTAATGGAATAACCAATAAACCACGTAACTTTTAGGGCAGAGGTTTCACTTCTGCTAATTTAGGGTGTGAACCCGAGTGCAGGAAATTAATTCTAATCAACAATTTTGCGTTCTGGAAATTTACTGAATTGAATTGAATTTTACCTGATTTTAAATTTAAATCACGGCAGCTGTATGGCATATCCACTCGTGGGGGCTCCAAGGAGATTTGGGATCTGACTTTCAACTACACATTCTGAAACTGTAATTGATGGGATCTTTCACTTCAAATGTGACAGGGTTGCATGTAACAATCAATCATCTTTAAGATGTGCACACAAACAAGCAGCAAGACATTGAAGATGCGCTTGTCATTGAAGAAGGTTATCAAGTGTGATTGTGAAATGATTTTCCAAAAAGAAGCAGCAATAAATGTGCGCCACAAGCAAGATTTAATAAAATTAATATGAAACAAAAGGATTGAACTGGACTGATGTGGTAGTGCTTGCTGTCATTTTACAAATTATCTATCTATCTATCTATCTATCTATCTATCTATCTATCTATCTATCTATCTATCTATCTATCTATCTATCTA